>OX421845.1:1383100-1983100 GCA_949127995.1 Suillia variegata
TATTTTTCTTGATACACATATATATATATAATTTTTTTGTGCTGCTGCTTCTTTTTAGCCTGTTGTTATATTTTTCTTTTGTTGTTTTTGTTGGCCTCACGCCAAGCCGCTTATACTTGTCAGTCAGGCTGTCTGAGTGACATTTTATACATACATAGTTGTATGAGCCAAGTGCTCAGGATATCAGCATATCATCAGGTTTATTGTTTGTCATGCCTTATTTGTCACATTTGCATTCAATAGTTGAAAGTGTGACACATGTTGCTGTCGTCGTCGTCGTCATCATCGTTGCCGTTGTCGTCCTCAATTGGAGTCGAGTCGAGTCGTCGATTGTATGGAATTTGCAACTGCTTCTGCTCATGGACATGGAATTATTTAGTATTAGTATGACTTCTGGAAAATTGACTTTTATTTGTTTCGCAAATTGTTTTACCATTTTATTAGAGTAATTGACAGTTCAGTAGTAATTTAAATGGTTTTTTTAAATAATTTGAATGATTTCGTTTCGACTGCAAATTATTGCTTAATTAAAGACAAATTGCGCTGTCGAGCTGTTTCAAACTCTCATTACCTTTTTTTGTGAAATTTTAAGAATTTTAGAGAACTTTATTTTTTTTAAGTAATTTATTTTTTGGCGATCTAACAATTGGATTCGCTTGATGCCAAGCTCAACCAAAGTGAGAAAGATATGAATTTATGTCTGTTTTACTTTGCTCAAATGGCAAAAGAAGTTATTTTCAATTATTTTGACAAGCTTACAATAAAAATAATAAAAAAAACTTGTTAGCTATACTTTATTTGACGTTATTTTTTATGATGAATGTTACCTTTAATCACCATATTTAATCCTTTTATTTAACACATCGAATTACTTGTCTGTGCAATTTTAATTTTAATACACTAAAATACATCGCTGCAATGTGGCAGCAAAAAAATACAAAATATTTGGCAACAAACGCAAATTCCTATTATGGTATACAAATTCAGTGATGCCATCATAATCTCATCACAAAACTCCAGCAAAAAAGCAAAAAAGCAAAACACACAAAAAACATTTGCGAGATAAAATTGCGAATTCCGCGAGAAAAAAATTCTTCATACACAATTTAACGTTATGATCTGAAGCCGAAGTACGAGTATGAGGAAATACAGGTCAAACTGTGAAGCTTAGCGTTGGTGTTGGTGTTGCCAGAGTGAATTTCAACAAAATAAATTCAAAAAGTAAAAAAATTGCATAGTAGATTTTTCCTGCATTGTTTATATTTTTTCAAGGATTCGTTTATTTTTTGGATGGAAATGAAAGCAGCAGAATATAAACATAAATTCGGAACACAAGCAGATGTTTTTTTTTTTGTTTTGTTTTTGTATGTGTTTTTTTCTTTATTTTTGACTAAGTTAAAATAGTAGCAGCGTATGATGCTCCATAATCCATGAGATTAGTAGTGGAATTAGTATGCGCTACCTCGTTCTTCTTCTTCTTCGTTTTGAGGCTGCATTTTGGGGAGTGGATTACCTCAATATAACTGCAGCTAATATACGAAATACTTTTTCTACTACGACTGTTTTTTTTTTTGCTAGTTTTATTTTTGTTTTTGTATGTTTTCAGTTTTCCGAAATAAGGTACTTTTTTTAGTTGTTGTTGTTGTTGTTTGTCGTTATGAATTTTCATCCTTATGCAAAAATGGTTCTCCCCGTTGTTGGTGGGCGTGTAATATTTTAATATTTGTTGTTGTACAGCAGCAGCAGTAGAAACAAAACAACAACAATCATAATAATTCATGCTTTATTTTTTTTTCGTAATCCTTTCGTATTATGTGTGTCTGTATGTTTTGTTTTTCGGTGGACTCTCTCTGTGTGCGTGTGAGTGTGTGTGTGTAAGTGTGCCTGTGTGCGGATTTATTTAAGCGTGTAATCCTTTCGTTTCATTGTACTCCTAACATCATCCGCCCTCGCCTTCAACCGCATCCCCGAACATGCCCCCGTCATCGTCCCCTACCCCTACCCATACCCCTACCCCTACCCCTACCCCATCACCACTCGCACTCGGATTGTGTCCTAATTCTGCTCTATTCTATTAGTTTTTGTAGAATATTTTTTGTATATAAATTTTTTTGTCAGTGGTTTCGCCACCGCATTGCAGTTTCTTTTCAGCGTTGCAAGACAAAGTAGTTACAACAAAACAGCAACAACAACCAAAAAAAGAGTACCTCTTTTTGTAGAATTCTAGGATAATACGTGCGCTATTCAGGCATCACGTGACTTTTGTCTAGTTGTAAGTTTTGAAGGGTTAAAAGAATTAAACAAGATTTTCTATGCCCAAGCCTAAAAGTTAATTCGTTTTGTTTAAACACTTTATAAATAATACGGTTTTTAATGTTCAATTAGGAATCCAATTGAATCAACTAAGAAGAATTTAAGATCACCGATTAAAATATTATAATTTTTATTTTTTTTTTTTTTTGTATAGAAAAATAAGTCCTAAATGCAAATTTGCTTGCATACCTTCATTAGTGGCTTTTAGTTCTTTTTAATTTACGTTGATAAGGTGGAGTTGCTTTCGCAATAGTTAGAATAAACATTTCAATCGGACACACTTACTGATCACATGCCGCCTTATTAAAAAAAAGAACACCCACGGGAATTCAGTCCTATTGCATTGACGCACTTCTTAACGCCCACAAAAAAAACTGAAAGCGACGTTTTAAATTAACAGCCAAACTCACACACCCACAAATAAATGAATGAATGACTAAAAATGTCAACGAACGATTGAACCGCGACGGCGACTGATAACAGACTGCAGCGACAGCAGCCAGCAAACGCATCAAACACGCTGCTACTGCCGCCGCCATTTGAGAACGAAAACCAACACACGAGAGCGACAAGTAAATGCAAGAGCATTGCCAAACGCAAAAATGCAACACTGCTGCAAACTAAGCGCAAGAAGCAGCCGGCAGGCTTCAGGCAGGATGATGAAAAATAAAACACTAAATCGGCAAGGATAAACGGCAAAACGAACAAAAATACGAACGAACGAACGAACGAAAAAAAAACCACAACAACAAAAAAGACGAACAAACTTTCACGCTAAATTACGCAGCAAAAGCGCAAAAGATTTTGAATGAAAAGCTGCATTGCCGAAGCGAAATACACGACAGAACACGAAGCGTATTACTGGTAAATTGAAAAGCTACGAGCGAGAGCGAGTTTGTAGACTCACCAAACAGAGAGATTGTAGAGAGATATCCTTAAAAAACTAACATGTGTGGTTAAGTGGGGGCGACGAACGACAACGGGTGGTAAGGATGATGAACAAGAGCGGGTGTTGTGCGATTGAGGCAAGCGGCATAAGCGTGCATAAAGTCACAACGGTGGAAGTATGAGAGTTACGAAAAGAGCGAGTAGTAAAAGAGGAGAAGGGCAGACTGTATTTTGTTTAGTGCCCATTTGGCATTTTTCTTTTTTGTTGTTTTTATTTTTTTTATTTCTAATGATGATGAATCCGACAAAGTCTATGCAAAAAGGATGCAGTTTTGAGAACTCTCAACCTTCTTCAAAACAAATAGAGTAGGCGGCAGCAGAAGGAGAAGCAGAAATGGGCAGACAATGTAGGAGACATAAACTACTTTTAGCCAACGCTGCTGATAAATTGCACTTTAGGGAATTTCCGATAAAGTAAAGAACAAAAGATAAGGCATGAAACTTTCGGAATTTGTATAGTTTCTCAGTGAGCTAAAACCAGCAGCAAAATGTGTGGAATAAATAAAAGAGTAAACAATCAAATTAACTAAATTAAAACGGTCGCTTTAATAATTTAAACATAATCATTAAAATAATAAACACTTTTCACTTACGTTTTTAATGCACTTAGAAAAATGACTTTGCCTCCAATGCTACTCGAAAAATGATCATAACTTTTATTGTTATTATTATTTATAATTATTTCATTATTTTTGTTGTCGGTTGGTCATAAAAAATTTCACAGGACGACAAAAACCAAACACACAAAACCCAAAATGGCGCATGCGTCCTGTGGCGTGCGTTGCCGTTTTTTTGACATTAACGCCATATACTAGACACTCCGCTTGCCACAGCAGACGATTTTAAAGATTATTTATTTATTTTTTTTTTTTATTTACTCGAACACTTTTTAGCGATTTCACAAATTCTTGAATTTTCTTAACACGTTTTTGGCTGCTTTGATCAATTTCACTCAATTGGAGAACTTTATTTTTTATTCTTTTTATTGAATTTGCCTTGTCTTGCAAATTTTTATTGAATTTTTCCTTTTGCCACCACTTTCACACTCACATATCCTTAATTTCTCACTTCAGCAGCATTGCCATTAAATATATTTCCACTGTTTTTTTTTCACTGCCGTATACGTCATACCGACGCATGTCCTACGCCCGCGAATTGCCGCTCGTGACTGATTTGACGCGCTTGAAACGTTGCGGTTTTGGTTTTGTAACTTTCTCTCCACACGCACGAAAGTCTACAGAAAGCACAGCTTTCGCTTTGCCACCCACAATGCAAGAAGACTCTTACTCGCACTTTCGCACCCTTACGTACTCTCTCCAACGGTGTGTGTATGTGTGCCTGTGCTTTTGCTCACTCTCGTCCTTTTCTGTTTTTGTGTTTTTGGTGGGTGGTTGTTGTATTTTTTTATTATCACAACCGTGAGTACAAGTTTTGTCTACATTTGATAAGAGAAGTTATTTCGTTTATTTCATGTTTGGATCATAAAGGATCCAAAAGAAGATTATCTCTTTTAATATTTGTTATTAAATTTTATTTAAACGTCTTTAAATTTGTTTTTGATTACTGACTTTTTAAGGACATTCTAGTTTTTGAATCAGATTAAAAAATTTGTTAAGATCCCCAAAGTGGCATTCAAAAAAATTGTTTTGCTTTTAAGGACCTTTTAGGTAAGGCTTAAAATTTAAAAAAGATTTACTCTTTTGTAGACCTAATTAATCTAATTAATTTTTTTGTAAAAGGCCATAAAAGACCCTAGCCTTAAAGTTGGTATCACTTTTTATTAGCATAAAAAAGCTTAATTTGGCATATAAAATCTACATTTTTATAGCTCGAATAAGCTTTATTATTAACAGCAATGTTAGCTGACATTAAAGCACAAAATAAAAGCTTTTGGAAAAGCACCAAAAACAAAAATGTTATTTATAATAAACCAACTTGGATATCTTCATAAAAACTGTTAATAATTTAAATTTCAAATCAATAAATCCGAGTTACATTTATTTTTTTTAAATTACTTAAAAATTATTTTTTTCCCTACAGAATTTTCACATACTTCTTTGACTAGTTAATTAATGTAAAATTTTAAATATTCTCAAAAAATCACTTGATTATAAATGAATCTGTTATTATCTGAAGATTTAAAAATCGTTTTTTAACTTGTTTGATTCTAGAACCTTTATTAAAATATAAATAAAATAAAATTCTAATTTTTCTTTAAACAAAATTTGTATTTTTAGTAACTCATCAAAAGAATTTTGAAGCAATATAAGTAAAACTTGTTGCCCTTGTGCCAATAAAACTTTACCAGTTCAATTCTACAAAACAGTCAAAAATTCTCAACTAGATCGCTTAAACTTAAACACTTTTCAGCACGTAAACAACAAAAATTAAACCTTTTCTTTTAATTAGTAGACCTGCTCTAATTGCGTATTAAAACTTATTTCTGCAGAATATTTTTGGAAATTTGACTATTTTTAAACGCAATCCAGAGGCAGCTGACATAAATGAATCACGTTAAAAATCAATAACACAAATTAATATCATCGAGCAGTGGCACACTTTTTTACGATAGTGATAATTTTTGCATGCAATATTATTATTTTCATATATATTTTTTTTTTGCATACAAATTTGTTGTAGAGACAAGTAAACAAACCGATATACGTAACTTAGAAAGCACCAGTTTTTGGTTAAGACAATATTTGCCACACAAGTCTTTTAATTAGCGTTTTTTTGTTAATTCGATTTGGCTGCTACAAAATCAATAAAAATTTAATTTTGTAAAATCACAAATGAGTCATACCAAAAATTGTTTTAAAATGCATAAAAAAAGTTCTGTCTAAACATTACAGATCAAATACTAAAGTTTTTCTGCAGTTTTGAAGTAATTGTTTCAATTTTAGTTAACGAAGTTATACTACGAAGTTTTTTGAATGCCACAAAATGGATCAGTAAAAATTACGACGATATGTAGTTTATTTAACTACATATGCAATCATTTTTCAAAATTATTTTGTTGATATTAAATGCATTTGATTACTTTTTTCAATAAGCAAATTCTTCATCTGATTCACCTGATTCCGAAAAAGGTTCAGTTATATTCTTAGAATTAAAGTATTTAATCGAAATACATCATTAACTATTTGATAAATTCAATTCTCTAAAATTAAAATACTCAAATAAAATAACAATTAGCTATTCATTATTCTAAGAAATTTGATAACTCCGCAATTAATTTGCAATAACAATTCTTATCATTTTTGGTTTAGAGTAACTAAATTTAAAGTAAACAAATGCTGTCAATTAATACTAACATTATTCGCCAGAGTGCAGAGCTTATCGCTAGATTCCCTTCGCAAACTTTACGTTTCAAAGGTATTTTATATAACGTCACAACTGCTTATGTGGGGATTTCTTCTTTATTGCACAACTATTACTAATAGAAATTCTAATAATCAAATACATAATTTCGAAAATTCCAATTACCCACGCAAATATTTAGTAATTACGAATAGTAGGGCTCTCCCTTGTTCCGCTATTTTTCTCTTATGCTTTTGTGAAGAGTTCGCGTGATAAATTGAATTGATTTTTACAATTCTGATGCAAGAACGAAAAGTTTGTCATAAGCCACTAAGAAATTTAAAACGAACCTCAAGAGAACAGTTTTGAAGTTCCGTTAAAGATTTAGCGCCAGCTGCGTCAATTTGTTGGTCAACCGCTTTTGCTTTCAATTTGTGATTGCTGATTTCTTTTAAAAACAACCACCGAGTGCATTGTCAGGGTTGCCATAACATTTTTAAATATTTATTCATTAATACCTCTTTTAAGATTCAAAATTTGTGAGAATTTAATTCAATTTTCTCCTATCGATTTTTTGTTTATTCAATTTAGAATAATTTAAAATTTTTTATAATACTCGTAATTCTAATCAGATCGCAAAAACTTCGACATTAATATAAATATGATTATTTCTTTTAAATTCTCGTCAATTTATATGGCAACACGTTACTGCCTCTCTTTTCTAAAAGTTAACCACCAAAGCTTTGCGCTCTCTCTCTCTCTCTTGTTACGCACGTGTTTGAGCACATCTCTTAGCGTCGCGCACTCTTCGCATAGGTAAATTTGAGTGTCTTGTAGACACATTCCCACAGTTTGTGTGCCATAAAGTACAGCAGATGCCGTCGTTAGTGAAAAGTTGCCGCCAGTTTACTTTTCGGTTTCATACCGCGTGGCATCGCAGTTTTTTTACACCTTTCAAATGTGATTTTAATTGGAAAAATTGGTTGGAAAATATTTGGATAAATCGTTCAAAATCAAACAAAAAGCATTAAAAAAATTTAAACAAATCACAGTTATTCAGTGTCCGTGCGTTAAACAATTCACACCAGCATGGAAGAGTTTTTGGAAAATATTGAGTAAGTAGAGACCACAGATGCCCGTACGAAATGTATCTGAGAGATATGCTCGCTTTGTATCTGCAGCCAGCTGCTGATCGCGTGCGATCTGACATTATCAGCTGATAACAGAAAGCAACTTAAAAAAAATTACATTTATAATAGTGCCAGTTGTATTAAACTTATTTTAGCGTTGGTTTTTGTTGTTTCTGCTATTTTTGGATGTTTTCTGTCTTTAGAATTTATTTAATTTTTGACGTTTGAATTCTTTCATCATTGAATGAAAGTTTATACATACATATGTACAAATTATTTTTGTTGTTATTCTTTTTTTAAAGTAGTGCAATAGATTTCACTTGTTCAACTTTTATCTAAATTAATACGGCAAAAAGAGTTGCCAGCTGACAACAAATTTAAAAGTTTAAAAACTTGTTTAAATGTACGAAATCAATCATTAAAAATAGCAAAAATTGAATTTAAATAAAACAAATATGGCAACCTTTGCGCTGACGTATTCTTAAATTAATATTTATTTGAACGACCTGGGCTCATGACGTATCTAGTTTTAATTCATATTCTTGTTATTTTGCACTGCCAGCTTTATTTGCTTACAAACTTTGCTTTACTACAAGTGCTGATAACACAATTCTTACAGATAAATAAATATGCTAGACTCCGTTTTTTTTTATTTAAATACTAAAGTATTAAACAATTTAATATTTTTAATTTATTCGTTGATATAATGATTTAAATATAATTGATTTCAATTTTTTAAGTATTGTACTTCTCAAACTAATGACGTATGAAATTACGTGAAATTGATGATCTGACTTATCACAAAACATCGAAGCTGTCACGCCAACATCAAGGCTATCCGATATCAAAAGCCTAACGGATAAAGAAATGCCGCCAAAACGTTACGCTACACGTATTGTTTGCTGTTGTTGTTGTTTATTATCAGTTATTAGACGATAACACCAACAAATTAGATTAATTGATATATTGAAATTCTTATGATTTCAATTTCATTCAACAATATCGAGTGGCAACATGATAAATGTCAGTTCGAGCCTTTTTTCTAATTAACAATCTATTTATATTAAAACAAAATACATATATACATATATATGATGTATGTTTAAACAGGCGTTACATCACTCACGTTACTAACTACAAATATTTACAAAAAATACAAACGCCGGCCGTAATTTGAATATTTGTGTCAATAAACGGACAAACTTAAATATTCGCTGAGTTAAAATGCAATTCGGCTTAAATTTTCAGTTAGCTGATGGTTTCCATTTGCAAGCATGGAATGCAAGAAATGAAAATACAAAAATGGCGCATTTTAAAAATGTGTTAATATAATCAATAAGCCATATCTTAAAATGAGCTTCACACAGAACTTTTAAGATAAACAACCTACAGAATTGTAAGAGCCACAATTTGCCTATAAATATAAGTGAAAGATAGATTTTAATTCATTCTCATAATTATTCTTATTCTGTATTTTTGAAAAAATATCTCCACGAAGAAGAGAAAAAAAATAGAAGTGAGTCGTGTTTGCCCTAAAACTATAAAAGTATCTCCTCCCCTCGGAGAAAAACGAAAAGTAAAACAAACCCCTAAATAAGTATCTCCACGGGAAGGTATTCTGAAACCTCAAACACTTACATATACTCGTACATGGTGCATACAATAATATGCATGCAAATGTGGCAGAAAAGGCTGATGCAATTCCCATTAAAGTTTTAATATACAAACTATACATAATGTATGGAAAATTGAGGTAGTCACGCAAATCAATATAAATTGTATTCGTCAATTTTATTAACCAAAAAATCGTTAACTAAAAAAAGGCAAATTTTAAAAATGTAAATAAAAATATCAAAAACAATCAAACAATTTAATAAATTATTACGGTTTAAAAATTTTTTATAACATTTCAAGTATACAACAAAAAAATATTTTTTATACTCGTATAAACAACACAAATATGCATTTAATGAGTATCTTCAATTATCACTTAAGAAAATACAAAAATACAAATCCAAGCGATACTTTTGCTTTCAGCTGTATCTCACAGAGTGCACGAGTTATCACGAGAAGAAAAGCACTAACCATAAAAAAGCAGTTTCAGAGCGAGTTATCATAAAAGTAAGCTTTTTGCGAGCTTCTCACCATTTTCAACACGCCAAAAGTTGTTTACCTCCACCATAGTATTTAAGCAGCGCTCCGGCGCCCTTTCAGCGCAATAGACGTTACGAATTTGAAAAGCGCACAACGGCAATATTAAAAAATATTAATACAAATAAAAAGTTTAAGGACAATTTTTTTAAATCTAAAGGATTTAAGAGACGATTTTTAACTCCAGTTGAAACAAAAGACAGAAGAAACAAACTTCTATAAATAGTGAAAATTTACCTCATTAAACGATAAAGTGAAAAGAACAACATTTAAAATGCACAAAATTAGGACTACTTTTTGACAAAATAATATTTTATCAAGCTAAATCGAAGCTGAACTAGTGCGAATAATTCTTTAAGTGATCTCTTAACTTTACGATTCCATTTTAATTTCAAGTTAAATCAAAAATAAATTTTAAAATATTAAATAACCCAGTTCCGCGTTCTTGCAGCTGTCTCAATATACGAGTACACCAGCGGCTAAGTTTCAGGTACTTTCCCACCTAAACTAAGTGAGCGTTGCTTTAGCTAAACTTGCAAAAAAAATTCATAAATTTCGAAAACAACTTTTAAAAATAATAAACATTAAAAAGAAAAACTGTTTAATAATCACAAAAGAAGCTAAATACGTTTTTAACACCTACATACAAATGTATACGAGTAGATGTGATTTCAATGAGTTGGTGGAGTAGCAAAATTTCACAAATTAATAAACACTCGCTAATTTGTCCACACAGAAAACCTTTTTCCAAAACTAAGCCAACATTTTATGACTCAGACACTTCATAAATTTTTTTAAATCGCTCCACATTAATTTAAAAGGTTTATGAACAACATTTTTTATTTTCAAATAAAATGAAAATGTTAAGTATTCCATGGCTTAAACAAAAAATTGTCGATTTACTTGTAAAGTTGTTAGTGTTCTATAAGTTAACAAATTTAAAAGCGTGTTTTTCACATAGCTAAAAAACACTCCGTAACCAAATCAGTTACAGTTGTAAAATGAAGCAACTGATTTCATTGTAATAATCTCAAAAATAAACGTGCCTCAATTTAGATTTTTTTTTTTAAATTCTATGTCATTCATTGTAAGCTACAGCTATAGAAAACTTATATGCCAAACTGTTTTGTATACAAGTTGTTAACGTGTTGTTAAACGCTTTTCTCGGTCTTCGAATTTCCATAATAATTATTAATTTGATTTCGTCTCTTCCTCTCTTTAGCATGCCCTTCATCAGCGTGACCAACATCTATCGGGTGCTGACCCGCAAGAAGCCGCTAGAGGACTCATCCGAATCGAAACTGGCCAAGGTACTGTCGGCCTTTGATCTCACAGCCCTTGGCATTGGTTCAACACTTGGTGTGGGTGTTTATGTGCTTGCCGGAGAGGTATCCAAACAATATGCTGGCCCTGCTGTGGTCATTAGTTTTTTGATTGCCGCCATTGCGTCAATATTTGCGGGTCTGTGTTATGCGGAATTTGGCGCACGTGTCCCGAAAGCAGGCTCAGCGTACATTTACAGTTATGTGACTATTGGCGAGTTCATTGCTTTCATTATCGGCTGGAATCTGATACTGGAATATGCGATAGGTTAGTATTATTGTATTTTATTGTTAGGATTTTTTCGATTTGGCATTTCTGGCCATTTAAGCGTCGCTTTGGATTGCTTAATTGAATTCATGTTGAATTGAATTGACGAGTTGATTTTCGGTTGCTTTAAATTTTTTGTGATTCTTTGCGTGTCTTCTCAATTGATGCCTATTTCGAAGCGTCCAATATTATGTCTCCCATTCGAATTATGTACATTTCATTTATTTTATTGATTGCATATGGTGACGCTTTTCGTTGGTGCTCTAATTGATTGGCGGGTATTTGACGATTTATTACAGAATAATACTTTCATGTATTTACAAGTTGTTATGGCTTCGAAATGAAATTTTCAATTTACTTTACATTTTATTATATGTAAATATATATATGTATATATCTTCTAAAATCAAATCCAGAATAATCGAGTCTCATACAAAAAAAATTTAAGAAATTATACCATACTTTGGATCTTCAAAACCTTAACCGAGCGAGACTTTAGCTACTTTTCCCTTATTTTTCCATAAAAATATAAACGCAAATTAACATCAACGATTTTATGCTACTTCTCTTAGGGTCAGCAAGCGTGGTCAAAGGCCTTAGCACTTATCTGGACTCGTTATGCGGTTATGCTATGCGCGACTTTCTCGGCACACACCTGCCGATTAATATCGAAGGTCTCAGCGCCTATCCGGATATTTTTGCTTTTGGTGTTACGATACTCTTTTCGTGGGCGATAGCGGTGGGCGCCAAAGAATCGACGCGCGTGAATAATGTTTTTACGATACTTAACTTGGGCGTGGTTTTGTTTGTAATAATCGCAGGACTCTTCAAAGGTAAACTATTAGATCAGCTTTTCCTTGCACATAATCTCTAAATTCGTTAACAATTTTATTTGCAGTATCCGTTAGCAATTGGGCAATACCGAAGGAAAAGGTGCCCGAGGGTTACGGCGATGGCGGTTTTATGCCGTACGGTTTCTCAGGCATCATTAAAGGAGCCGCTGTCTGTTTCTATGGATTCATCGGCTTCGATTGCATTGCCACCGCCGGCGAAGAAGCCAAGAACCCCAAAAAGTCCATTCCATTTGCGGTTATCACTTCGCTGGCCATGATCTTTCTGGCATATTTTGGTGTCTCCACAGTGTTGACCATGATGCTGCCCTATTTCGAGCAGGACGAGAGCGCACCGCTGCCGCATGTCTTTCGCATTTACGGTTGGGTAGTCGCCGAGTACATTGTGACGATCGGAGCAATGTTTGGCCTGTGCGCCAGCTTAATGGGTGCCATGTTTCCGCTACCCCGTATTGTCTTTGCCATGGCCAATGATGGTTTGCTCTATAAGTTTATGGGCGAAATAAGTCAGAAATACAAGACACCGTTTAATGGTACCTTATTGACTGGATTTCTGACTGGCTTGTTGGCTGCTATTTTCAATTTAAGTCAACTGGTAAATATGATGTCCATTGGCACACTGTTGGCCTATTCGATGGTAGCGAGTTGTGTTTTGATTTTACGTTATGAGTGCGATGAGCGCCGGGACTCGAGTAGGGCGAGTGGCATGGGCCGCACTCTAATGGATTATAATGAGGCCAAGTGTGCACTGTGGAAACAGTTATTCAATACGAGTGGTTCTGTGGTGCCGACTAAGAAGACGGCCCGAATTGTCACCGTGATAACGACGTTATTCTGTAAGTAAACTTTATTGCCAGATAATACATCAAAACAATAATTTTATTTTAATTTGTGTTGGACTATTAATTTTAATATTTATTTTTTCTTTTCCACCACAGGCACTTGGTGTTTCATTTTCTCGCAAGTCCTTACTAAATTTGAAGAGGACATCAATCACATTAACTCGCTTGACATCGCTCTACTTATTATTACCGCCATTCCACTGATCGTCATGCTTTACATCATCGCACGTCAACCGGTCTCTAGTAGCAAACTTTCCTTCAAGGTTCCATTCGTGCCATGGTTGCCGGGCATTTCGATTCTTATCAACATTTATCTAATGATCAAGCTGGACATCTTGACTTGGGTTCGATTTTGTATATGGATCGCCATCGGATTGGTGATATTCTTTAGTTACAGTCTCCGCAACAGTCGTCTTCGTCGCAAGGAGATTTGCATAAGTCAGCTCACCGAATCACAGTCGTCGGTGATGCATAACGACGAACATAACGATCATCGTAGTGGCACCGAAATGCCGCTCTTACTTGTGCAGAACACCGCGAGTTAAACAAGTCGACTAACTCGGTATTTGGCAACCATTTTCAGATGCCGCGCCGCACACCTTTTGTCCACCGCTGTACTTAGTAGATTAAGCATCGTATTTGAATCTTAGTTTCTCAAAATTATTAACTATATTTATTTAAATTGTAAGCAATTTCTTTTTCTCATGCGTTATTATATTTAGCTTAAGAAGTGCCGAATATTTTTTGATAAACCTAAAAGGAAATAAGCAAAGTGATATTGATTAACCTACAAGATATGGCTACTAATTCAAATATTAAAGAATCCAATTCATGACAACAGACCCAGCGAGAGGGTCCAAACTTTCGAAGGTGTCCTTTAATTTAAAGTGAGATAAGCAGCAAAAAGTTTGTCTAGTTTTGTGAGGAAATACATTCTTTGAATTGGCCTCTCCTCTGCAAACAAAGTGTTTTAAAAATTACAGTTATGGGTCATATTTGAAAAAAATCTTTTGTTATAATATTATGAAAGCGTTTTTTAGCTTTTATTCACCAAAAATATTTAAAAAACTTACAATAAGTTATTATAATTTTCCACAGTATATGTTTAGAATTACATATACATATGAAGTATAACGTATACACACTCAAGTACTTAAATGAAATTTCAATAAAACAAGAAATGTTGTATTTTAGAAATGAAGTGTTTTGTCTTTTAAATTAACATCCTTTAAAAATTAATAAATAAAGCAATTAATATGGGATCTGCTAAATCAAAGCAGTTATACAAAGTTTGATTGAACGTTAAAATAATATTATACGAACTATCAGTAGTAATAGATTTGACTTATAGTTTGAGCATTTTTAGGATAAAGCTCATTTGCTGACTGAGGATTATTCCATACCTTTCAGCGAATTTCTCCTAAACCACTGTAGTTATGATATTATAAAGTTTAAAATCACTTTAATATTTTAAAATATTACAGTGCAATTCAGAAAGACAAAAATGCAAAATGTTTAAACATGTTAATAAAGAATTATAAAAACTACCGGCACTGACGCGCTTGCCAATTTATCATATTTGCCACAACTTTTAAACCAAAACACGCAATACGCTAATACGGGTATCTAGTTCTGTACAAAACAATAATACTCAGTGGCCCACAAAAATGAGTCAGTGTAGTTTTTAATCGATTAAAAAACACCTGATAAAACTTTTTTTATGGCAATAAAAAATAATCACATGAAAAAGTGAAAAGTGAATTAGATTGGCAATAGGTACTTACAAACATATAAGTACATAGTATCAGATACTTAAACTTTCGACATTAGGATTCATTGTTTTAAATTTATTGTTTAAAATTGCTAAAAATAAAAAAAAAATCGTTTTCGCACCTTTTAAAGAAGAATTTTAACCGCATTCAGAGTGATGCGGCACGAACTGATAAGCATCGCAGAGATAAAGTATCTTATCGCAAGACACAAGCAGGCGTATCATCCATAAAGTAATTGTGTATTTATGAGATTTATCAAGATTGGCGAAAATACAAAAACAGTCAAAACGTTTAAGTGCTGGGCCGTATCCAGGGAAATTCCTGAAAAACTTTAATACACTCAATAAACTCTATTTTAAAAAAAATTTAATTCTTTTAAATATATAAAACAAAAAATTTCTTATCATACTTTTATCTATTTTATTTTTATCATTACGATTTGTTATTGCCCTGAGTTATCCTCTGGATACGGCCCTGCCGCATTGTACTACGTATAAACCCGTAAACTAACCAAATACGACAACAAAATATCAACACAAAAATTACAACAACAACAACAGAGAGCAAAATTCAAATAAACACGAAACAACTTGCTCGTTTTTTATTTTATTGTTATTTTTATAGCAGAACAATTGAAGCAAGTACCCAGATACAAATTTTTATAGCAAACCTGCAGGTAGTCGTGTCTCAGTCTTCGCAGCGCACAGAACGAAAACGCTTGACAAACGCGCGTCGGCTACGGCCAGGTAGAAAAAAATCACTCCCATAAATTATAGCAAAAACAAAAAACAAAAAACGTGTTGCCACGAATGGCGAGTTTAAAAGAATAGCAACAAATTAGTAGACAGTAATTGGTAAAGGTGAGATTATCCTTATCAGCATTTAATAGCACACAAGTTGCTATAATTGCTATAATGCTATAATTATTAATTAAATGCAAGCGACGTGGATGAATGAGTCACGCGCCTCCAGTCACGGCGACGACAAATCAAATCAAATCGAAACCGAAACCGAAAGTGAAAAGTTTAAATTTTTAAATATTGTAGTAAAAATATTCAAAATAAAAACTACGCCTTATTATGGTAAACAAAAAGTAAACAAACAGACAGACAGACAGACAAACAGACAAACATACGAATATGCGCTATAATTAACAAGTGTGCGAAAGAAATGTTTACACGCCCGAGTGAAACGTTTTGCTTGGTTTTAATTAACTTTAAATAAGATTTACTATACTATACTATAAAATTATGGCAAGTGACTGACTGACCGACTGACTGACTGAATGACTGCAATTAAAAACATTTGCATTTTTTAACAGAAACTCGTCTGCGGCTGGCGATATTTAAATCGTTTTCCGTTGAAGTGTTGCTGTCAAAATGTTAATTACCGCCGCTGAGCTATGAACGCTTTGCTATAAAATGTCTTGGGACATTGGAAAATGCAAAATAAATGTTTTTAAATGTTTTAGAACTGATTGATTTGTTGAATAATTAACTGATTTTGAATGTTGAATGACTTGCCGTTCAAAATAAATCACACTTTGAATAAATCGAATATATTTAACATAATTTATATCGAAATGAGTTACCAAAAAGTCGACAACTTTACTAAAATATCACAGCAAACAACATTAAATACTTGAGAAATGCTGAACTAATATTAGAAAATTGAATGTGCAGCTGTTTAAATTTTAATGTTAAGTTTAAAAAATAATGCATAATTTAATGGAAAATTGTATTCTCATTACTTTGCAAATTGGTGCACTCAAGTATCATATGCAAATTCGTGATAAATGAAATATAGTAAAAATATCGATTGTATGTAAATATCCGATGAAGTATGTATGTGCCATAAATATGTGCCTAGCGACATCTACTTACTAACCGATCTAAGAAAAGTCTAGATGCTTGTTAGCATATCTGAAGTTCACCCAACCATCTATCAGATATCTTAGGAGTTAGCGCTTCATTGCATAGATACTTTTAGACAACTATTAAAATAATTATTCTGAAGAGATTTTTTTTAAACATTCTATTTTTTCATAAAAAATGAACAACATTATATAATTTTATTTTATTTTAAATCATCTGACATTTTAAAATTTTTATCTTTTTTCTTAATTTCTTATTGTTTTTAAAAATCTATTATAAAAATCTACTCTAAACAAATTTAAAAGTATTGAGAATATCTAAAAACATTTGAGTATTCATTGAAACAATAATTTTCAATATATTTTCATAAACTCCGGAAAATCGTTAAAACTTACATCAACAACAACTAAACAACAAATTTTGTTCAGTTATCGTCGTTTTTCTTTTAACTTAATGACAATTTTCCACTTCCTGGAAACTTTTCACAATTCATTGTGAAAATCTTGCAAATAATTTTCGTTCAATTCTCACGCGACTATTTATCAGGTTTCGTCATATGAAATCAGCTATTTATGAGCAATTGTCTCTCCTACTTGCTTTTCCACTCCTACAACAGTGTCATGAAAAGCTAAAGCTAAAACAAAAACAACAGCACCAGCACCAGCAGGCACACAGGCGCGCTTCTGCCTGCCTAAGTATCTGCTATAAAAATGTTGTGGAAGCCGACGGTGCTGGCGGTGAGCGCTCTCGTGTCTCTATATCGGCGCGTTTTGTTTTGCGGCTACATTTGTTTTTGTTTTTGTTATTGTTGTGGTTGTTTGCATTGTTGTGTCGCTTCTGCTGTTATCAGTATCTGCGAGATACTATTGTCTTGTGAGATGCGCTGCTCTCTTTGTTTTCATTTTTATTTTTTGTTTTAATTTACTTATTTGTTGTTGTATGCTTTTTTTTGCAAATGTAAATTTCTGAAATACATTTTTCATTCGTAACTCGACACCGCAAACGCGTTCAGAACGTTGAGCGCATCAGTCGTCGCATCGCTTTGTCCCAGTGGTTACATCTAAAGGAAATCCAATCGTTTGAGTTAAATACTAAAGTTACGCTCAAGTAATATCATCAATTTTTATTTAATTTCTTCAATTATCACTTCAGTATATAAATTAAAATATTTGTGGTGAAAAACAAAAAAAAAAATAACGACATTTGCAACAAAAAGTGCCGCCAGTGAACATTTATGAAAACTGAGCTAAAAGTTGGTAAGTTGGGAAATATTTAATTTTTAATTTTTCAGATATTTGTACTAATTCAATTTTGAACCTGTTAACGTTTGAGATATCTTCGAATGGTTGTTATTGTTCTCGTATTTAGTTTCTGCTTGCCAGTAACTTTAATGCTGCCGTCAAGCTACTGTCGTGTCCGGGGAGATAACAAACTGTCGTATCTAAATAACTGCAATGCAAGTGCGGCAGAGTTGCCGGAAAGGTTATTGTTTAAAAAAGCCTTTAGATTTAAGATGAAAAAAGTGTTTTTGAGTTCCGTTTATGAATTAATTTCCATGATTAACTGCAATTCGTTTATCTCACAAAATACTAAATGTTTGGTAGCTCTTACAAATATGGCAACATCGGATTGTGTACCTTTCGTTTGATATTTCCTCTAAGATAACTAAAGCAAATATCTTCTTTTTTTTTATTTATTCGCACTCGCACTTTTGTTTTAGCCAGTGTGCGCGCCTAAGCAGTTTATCTCTCTAACTGCTTAATAATAAACTTAACAAATTAATTGAAATGATTCAACAATCGCGATCGCGCTTATCAAAGTGTACACAAAAACGTTCTTAAAATACTATCAAAGAGGAGCAAGGTTTCTTCTTTGTTATTGTTATTTTTACTTTAATATGGTAATTAAAGCATTTAAAAGAAAATCTTCCGATTTTTCTATTTCTTATTTTTTATATATTGCGGATATTTCCGAAATAATCACATAAAAGGTGAAAATATTTTAAGTCTTATTTACAAGGTTTTTTCATTCGCAAATGGATTTCCCACAGTATAATAAATCGAACAAAAAATGTTCAACTTAATAACTTTTTCCATTTGGCATATCGACTTTTATTTTATTTTTATTTACCTTTTCAAATAACTTCTCAGCGACTTGTTGAAAGAACGTTTACGACATATTTCTCATTTCAAATCAACATTGTTGATAAGATTATTAATCCACGAATTACAATACAAACTGTACTTACTTACTTACATACTTACTTACTTACACTTGCTATTAATTACTCAACCGTTTCTTTTCGTTTTCTTATCGTGTAATTGAAATAATAAGAAATAATAATAATTTTTTTCCAATATTGGCATCACTTTTTTTTAATTTATAGCATTTAGGAAGAAAAAAATAGTTTGTAAATGTTTACTAATATTAAGTGAAAGCTCTCATAATTATCTTTTGTTTGGTACTTAAATTGTTTATGAATTATGTTTCGTTGTTTACTTATATAAATCATCATTTTGAAACCAATTAATTCAGATAACTTAAAAAAAATTAACTTTAGTATTTTATCGAATTTGGTAATTTATTGGAAATGTATCTAAAACTCACATACGATATTTTTATTATCTCCTTTGAAGACTTTAAGCTCAAGTAAACAAAACTTAAATTTACGAACACATTTTGAGAATTTCTTATAGACACAAAAAATAGGAAAATAAACAACAACACGTTGCGATGGTTTCTGCCTAATATCTCATTAATTGTTTATCAATTGTTTGTATGCCTATTAATAAGTCATTGTTACGTTTTTGTTTACTATTTGATTTGTGTGCACTATCATAAAAATGGAAGTGATTTAAGTGCTTATCGAAAAATTCAATACTTCAGCACTACTAAAGAGTGACAATTAACGCATTAAAAATTCAACAACATTACGCACCTTTGTGGTTAAAAGTTTTAAAGAACCTTTAATAAAAGCATCGCCATGTTTAGCCAATGTATCTGTCCGTTGTGCCAGATGCTTGATGCGCCGCATCCACACGTTCTCGTCTTCGATGTCGCGTATCGATAAGAACTCAGGATTTTATTCATTTTCAATCAAGCAAAAAAGAATCCAACATAATTTAATTCAATTAAAAATGAATACTTTAACGAAGTTGGCTGCTATTTTTAGCAAATCTTTGCACTTTGCATCTGACGGATGTGCGAAAAACTACGCATCTCACTTTGCAGAACTAGGACAGTAGAGTTCAAATCCGCTGCAACGTTGGGTAATGCCTGACGCGTAGATTAGCGACAGACATATATCCGTCCATCCGTCCGTCCAGTGCCATTGATTTCTCGGTTTTTGTTTCTACTTTAGAAAAGTAATTGAATTAAATAAAAATTTATTTCAATACAAGAAATACAAAATTCAACACAATAAATTACGATTTGCTCCTCTTAATTGATAAGATTTCTGTTATATTTTTTTTTTCATTTCAAAATAAAAAAACCAACAATGCTCTTGGCATGAATTCAATTTATATACTCGTATGTACTTAACACAAAAAACTGGGTAATTAAAAATGTCTTTTACGCTCATTATGTAAGTTCAATTGTTTTTTTTTTTTGTTTTTTACGTAACGGTGGGATCAAAAATTGGAATTTGACTTTAAATTCGCCCAAGTCCCCAATGGAAAGTTCAAAATTCTGCAAACATTTTGCGTCGAGATTTAGCCTTCTGACCAAAAGTTTGTTGAACTTGTCGATTAAATACTTAGCAAATACATATTTTTGGCTTGTCTTGGTACTAAGGTTGCTTTAAGTTTATCACTACATTTGATTTGTTTGACAATATATTGTATAAACTCCCCATGCAATTTCACAAAGATTTGCTTAGAATTCATTCCATATGTCGGTATGTATCTGCTGCTAACAATTATTTAGGAAATTGTTAGTTGTTAAGAATTTGCTGCGGTGAGTGCAATAAAACACATTTTTAAAGAATCTTTCAACAAAAAAGATGAACATTTAAAAGAAGTGTGATTGAAAATTTCAATCGTTTTTTAACCCAGTCAGGTTCAACTTCACAAACATTTCATTTAAATTTATTTAAAACTGTTTCCAATTGACTTTAGATAATTTGCCCCAAAACACTTTAGAATGTTGTTTATTCCATATTGCAATCTAATGAATAAATTTTTTTTATTTTTCCTTGCAGTCGATTTATTTAAACTTCTAAATACTAGACAGAGAAACGAATTTCATCAACATATTTAGACCTCTTTTTTGACCACCTTCACAAATCCAAAAATGGTGCAACAACCGTCCTATTGGAAAGTGCTGACGCGTCGAAAAGTTCTGCCCAGTGAAACTGGTGATGGCGAATCCAAACTAAATCGTGTTCTTGGTTTATATGATCTAACTGCTCTGGGCGTAGGATCAACGCTGGGCGCTGGTGTTTATGTATTGGCGGGGCAAATTGCCAAAGATCAGGCTGGCCCATCGGTAATGCTGTCGTTTGCCATTGCTGCACTGGCATCACTTCTAGCAGGTAATTCCTAATATTTGTAAATATTTTTCACGTGTACTTAACCTAAGCTAATCTTCCATTGCAGGTGTTTGTTATGCTGAATTTGGTGCGCGAGTTCCCAAAGCTGGTTCCGCTTATATTTACAGCTATGTCTGCATTGGCGAATTCGCGGCTTTTGTGATCGGCTGGAATCTCATATTGGAATATATGATCGGTACGGCGAGTGTGTGTCGAGGCATAAGCTTGTATTTGGACTCATTGATCAATGACACTCTTAAGACGACCTTCACCGAAATAGCACCCATGGATGTTAGTTTTTTGGGCAGCTATTTTGATTTTTTCGCCTTTGGTCTTGTGGTGGTCTTCGGTGTGGCATTAGCCTTTGGCGTGGAAACCTCAGCAATGGCGAATAACTTCTGCACTTGTGTGAATATTTGCATATTGCTATTTGTTATTATTGCTGGAGCAATTAAAGGTAATTAAAAGTATCTTAACTCTTAACATTGATTAATAATGTTCTCTTTTGTTGCCAGCTAATTTCGCAAACTGGTCTATCGATGTAAGTGCCATAAATGCGACAGACACCACATCAGATGTCGGCGCTGGCGGCTACTTTCCGTTTGGGTTTCAGGGCACCTTAAAAGGTGCCGCCACTTGCTTTTTCGGTTTCGTCGGCTTTGATTGCATTGCCACAACCGGCGAGGAGGTCCGTAATCCACGCCGCAATATACCACGATCCATATTGTTGTCGCTGCTCATAATCTTTCTGTGCTATTTTGGCGTCTCAACTGTACTTACCCTGATGGTGCCCTACTATTTGCAAGATCCCAATGCACCACTGCCGTATGCCTTCAAACAAGTGGGCTGGGATTTTGCAATGTGGATTGTGGCAATTGGTGGACTAATTGGTCTATTGGCCAGCCTTTTTGGTGCTCTATTTCCACTGCCGCGTGTTATGTACTCGATGGCCGAAGACGGTTTACTTTTCCGTTTTTTGGGCAGAATCAGTATACGTTTTCGGGTGCCAGTGGTTGGCTCCATATTTGCCGCTATGATCACAGGTAACTAAAATAATGTCAATGACTCTTCCACAGCGTAATATTAACTGTTTCTGTTTCATACTTCTAGCGGCGATGGCGGGCTTATTTGACCTAGCACAATTGGTAAACCTGCTGTCCATTGGCACTTTGTTGGCATACAGTGTCGTCGCAATATCCGTTACCATTCTAAGGTTTGTAGTAGCTCTGCAAAATTTATTCTTACAAATATATCTGACTTACATTTTCTAACCTACAGATATATGGACAACTCTGATGACACTGATCGAGAGAACGGCAATCAACCACTTTCGGAAAATACAATGTTAACTTCGTCTGGAACACGTATAACCGCCGGAACTTTTATGTCTCAATTGTTCAATTTTAGACGCTTGCATACACCTAATTCGCTAACGACTTGCATTGTTGGCACTTTGATTACCGTGTTTTGTATGTTGTCCAGAAAGATTTTTTTAATTTAACGGTTATTAAATATTCCATTCATATTCCAGGTCTTCTCTCGCTCGGCATTGGTTTAATATTCATGGAAGCCTATGATGCCTTAATACACAATCAACTTTGGGTACTCATACTACTTGGTATTCTGGTATTACTCTCAGCTATCGTTCTGATCGCTATATGTCTGCAACCTCGTGAGGCTTATTCGCGCCTCTTTCGTGTTCCATTAGTACCCTTAGTTCCAGCTATTAGTATTTTCATTAACATTTATCTAATGCTGCAGTTGGACGTCATGACGTGGATAAGGTTCGGCATTTGGATGGCCATTGGTAAGTCGATACAAACACAATTTCTTAGAATTTGCATGCGTAGAATTGTTTTAATTGGTTGTCGTAGTTCATAAGTTCTTAAACAATAATTTTCGAGATTTTGTACTAAACAAATTTAAACTTTTGCTTGTTGGCTTTGTTGTACTAACCCCCCTGCTATAACATCTAATATATAAAATTTTGTACTAGGTATACCAATGTTCATAGCCTGTTGGTACATGTATGACATAAAAAACCCCGAAAAACGTAATCCTAAGCGTATTGAATTTGAAAAGGCACTTAAAGCCAGCGCTCACGAAACCAAACCATTAAATGGCCATTTAAATATTGAAAGTTCTGGTCTAAATGGTGCCACTAAAAACTCCGATTTCGATGGCAATCCCAATGGTGGTACTACGCTTACCGCACAGAACGAACACTCGGTAAAAAGTCTCGATGAAATAATGAATCTAAATGAAGTTAGTGAGGAGCTTATCGAAATGAAGCACCCTAATGGCAAAATTTTCTATATAGAAGACACGAAGAGCAACACATCCACTGCAACACTCGAAAAAGATGTTGAGGAAAATAAGTCTGATACGACCGAAGACGAAAAGTCGGTTATTGCATTTTTAGATGATGTTCTTCAAGCTGAAGATGATGAAAGTGGCGCTACGACTACACTACAAACCCCAACGTACATACCAGACTACAGTCGCAAATTTAGCATTGATTCGGAGATGATGCCGAGTGTCATTGAGACAACGACCGTGGCGACAGTGCATAGCAGTAGCGATTCTTCGGACAAAGACTTGGAAGAATTGCCCGAGGTAGATAATGAAAACTGGTCTAGTTTTGATAGTCTAAACAAAAACTATGCGCAATATCACGAAAGTCAAAAAGTGGCGAGTCAATTTGTTGATGAACTCTTACAAAGCGAAGAGTTATGGAATGGGCTGGAAGCTAAACTCACCTTAAGAGACATTGCAAATAGCTTGTTAATATCCATGGAAAAAGAAGATAATGTTAACAATTCTCCTAGAGATAATCCTTTAAATAGTTTGCGAAACTCTTTTCAACGCTCACACTCAGATGCTTCCATGCTATCCATACAATCTATTGAGGATCCTATGCACTCGATGAAATTCAAGGATAAACTTAGTAAAATACTAATGGCACAACCAGCGCCCATAGCTGCAAACAAACACTCAAAAGAGCAAAAGGAATCAGCGGATGCGGAAAGCTCACGGCCTCAACTTAAACAATCCAAAAGTGAAGCCGACGTGCGACAATTAGTATTAAGAGCTATCGAAGGCACCGGCATTAATATAGAAGATTCAGAGGGAGCTACGACTAATACCCCCATCAAAGATGCTAATGGCATACCGATGGCACCCAAATTCGATCCCATTCTTTACAAAACTGTAAATAGTCCGAGTTCACGCAAGACGCGCCCTAGTATTGACAAACTCGTCAAAAAGTCGGAGGAACATAAGCCAGCGGAAAATGTTGTAGCACCTGCCGTACAACTAACCAATGAGGATGAACCACAAGTTCCATTCAAATTGAAATTAGCGGCCATACTGACGCGTGGGCCTTCGCATCGCACACAACAACGACCCGAGGTCCAACAGCGTCGTCCTAAGTCAATTGGTCCGGCAGCAAAATTGTATTTAGAAGAGGAATCTAATGATAGGTTAGATGAAGCGGATGTGTCACACAAACGTAGGCCCACCCGTTCTGAAAGTGAAAGTGCTACTGCGGAAGGTCCAGCAGAAGCCATCAATAACGCTAGAAAAACATTAAAACCAGTTAAAAATAGTCCGATTCAATTATAGTACACATCACAGTTAGATGTAGCAAAGTAATCAAATTTGTAGTTATTTTATCTGTAGTTAAATTTAATATTATTTTAATATTTGTAGTACTCCACTTTGTAGTCACAATATTCAAGTAAATTTTAGTTGGTAAGTAACGAAAGTAGGAAATCGTACAAAACTTAATTACTACAATATATTGTAGAACTTGTATTCAAATATTTTTAAGATATTTTGTTGTTTGATATGTTAACTTCTACTTATAAGTGCATGAAGATATAATTTGTATTGCCATTTTAGTTTTGCATCCCCCTTAATTCTTTCAAGCTTAGTATGTATTGGTAACTATTAAATTTGCATGCCCCTTCTTGTATTGTATTTAAGTTGGACTCGTACTAGTCTTAGTATTTTAAACATATTGTTATGAAAAGAATATTCAGAAAAAAAATATGTATATATATGTATCGATTTGTGTGTAAAACGACTAATTTCTTTCCCTCGACTCTAGGCTTGTCAATATACTTTTTCTACGGTCTTCCGAATAGTTTAAGAGAGTTGAAGAGGCAGCGCACCGGTTGGCAAAAACTAAAATATAGTGAAATTCTGTAGGAATAAAATCAAGTGCACCGTTTGCTTTGCCAAATTTTCCGAATGGGAAAATTCGAAAATATCCTAAACATTACACACCCATGGATTTTTTTAGGTTACGTTAGATTAAGTGAAAAGAAACATTTAAAATAAGCAATTAGTTGGTACTTAGCATAGAAGAGGAAATATCATTATTTTTAAAGAAATTACTCAGAACTTTAGTAAGTAAACTTTTAGGTTATGAAACGAATTAAAGTTTAAATAAAAATTGTTTGTAATCAAATGAGTGAATATTTTGTTATCATTGAAATAGTCAGCGGGTAAGTTGGTTTATTTTACGAAATATAATAATGATGTCGGCAAAAGAGATTTATTTACATCAACTAAATGAAAGTTAAATTTTTAATTATTTAAGGAAGCACTAATTTTTTATAACTTAATTAAAAGAAAATAATAATATTACAATCAAACGAATACAAAATTTAAATACAATTGTTTCCTATGACTACAGCATAAAACATAATTTCGTATAACTCAAATCTAAATCTATAAGAATTGCATCTAACGGCTTAAAACATGGATTTCTCACTGAAGAGTCTTGATTAGGCTGAGCGGTGTTTATTGCAGGGCGCTCTGCGGCGGCGTTAAAGGCGTCCAACTGCCACCGGACGTAGCGGCGCCGACGGCCGAACCGGCGGTAACCATAGCCGCTGACAGAGTCGATGAGGCTAAGGTGCTGCGCTCAGCGCCACCGTCTAGTGTTTCCAATTTCACTCCCGTTGAAGTTGGTGAGGTGGCGATGGCCGTTTTGAGACTCGAACATTCCAAAGTCAACACCGAAGTGCCCTCCTCCTGATGGGCTTTATAGATAGCGGCGGCCTGAGCTTCATCGAGTGATTTGGGTATTTCTACAGGCTCCAATGGATGCGCAGCATATGTGCTGAAGTGAGCGTGATTTTGAATCGGTATCGGTGGAAATGGTGGAGTATACGATAGACAGCAGAGAGGACGAAAAAAGATTCATTGATAACTAAACTACATGTTAATTTCGGAAGTTCTTTTCAATTTTTTACAAGATATTTCGAATTTCGAAAAAAGTATCATATCAAATAAAATAAAATTAAATTAATTTAAGCAAAATTATTTTTGTTATTCGAATGTCGAAAAATCAAGAAGTTTCCTGCGAACCTACCCGATTTCCGAGACCAGCGGTATATATTCCGGCTGATACGCATACGCTGCAGCCGCCGCTGCATTTTGATATAAGCCGTATTCAGCGCCAGCGCCGTTGTGCCAAGAGCCGCCAGCATAACTTAAAGCCGACGGCGCATTTAATACGTTCGTATATAGCTGATGCGTTGGCGACGTTGGTGTCGGATGATAGACTTGATGGTGGGTCGGCGTGGCGTACGATTGTGGTGGAGAGGCATTTTGATACATATCAGCTGCGTGCGCTGATTGCGTCATATTGAGATGGTGGATGGTATATCCCGGTGAGGGTGTGGTATAGTTGGGTGACCCGTTTGTAGGCGATGGCGAATTGTGAGCAGCTGTGAGACATGAATTAAATTGATGTTGATAAATTGTTTAATTTCTATTTTTATGGAATATTATTTAGTTTATAATCATTTGACAGGCTTCTAAGTAACCTTTGCTTCTCACAAACATCTCAACTTACATATTGCTCTGCCACTGCTACTGCCGCTCACATTAATGGGCATTGGCGCCGGCGGCATAGCAGCTCCCGCTGAACTCCAATAGTTGCCATTACTCTGCCAACTGCCCGGATAAGAAAATACTGAAGCAGTAGCGCCGCTCGGTTCAACAGGCATAAAACTCGACTGCGAATAGGAACTGGAAAAACTGGCCGCCACAGATGCGGCGGCGACTGCCGACGACGATGATTGCAGGCTAGTGGGAGTTTGTGGTGCAGATGGCGGCTGTTGTGGCGGTGATGCATTGCCCGTACTACATCCCGAACCGGATCCGGTGCCAATACGTGGCGGTCTTGCATAAGGCATGGAACGACATGACGAGCCCGTGGAGCGGGAAGAAACAGCAGACAGCGAACGGCCGTAACGATCACAAGATGCCGACGTTAATGCTGCAGCGGCAGATGTAGACGTGAGGCTGGAAGCGCTGTGCGGCGGCGGTGGATGATGTACCGGTGGTGCAGGCGCGCTAGAATAGTGTGTGGGATGTGGTATAAGCCAGCCGTAGTGCGCATCGTGCGAGTACAAAGTGTCGGGACGCTCCTTTGTGAAAGCACGGGTGTTTTTATTAGTAAAATGCAATGGGCGCGAATTCATTTCTTACAAACAATTACCTTTGCGTCGAGAAAAGCCTTCGCGAAGGGATTATATTTGATTTTGAGCGAAGTCACCTCTTCATTTTGATATGCTGTCACTGCTATGAATTGTGTTTCCGGAAAAGGATAGATGACCATGTGCCGCTGCTCAGAGCCTACGCGACCGAGTATTACGCGCGGTTCGTACTTGTGCAGGGAGTTGAGCATGATCTGAAGAAAACAATTAAACTTCATTAACGTTATTAATTTAAGGAAAGGCAAATTTTGTTTCCGCTTTCACAACGCCACTTTAAATTTAAAGTTCATCTTTATAAATTTAATTTAAAATCCCACCTGTCCATTGCCATTGGTTTTGTTGGTTAGCTTGACTTTTGCAAATGATATCGGCTCCTTCATCCAGTGTGCGCCGAAATTCGGCGATTCCGGATGCTCATAAATAGAATTCAAAGGCGGCACTTCTGCTTTGCCGCCGGGTACCTTGAAAAGTGCAAATGAGGTTTAAAATAAACGCTTTTAAATACTTCACAAGTATCCACATGAGTCACTCAGTGAATTATGCATGCACTCACCCATTCGCCATTGACGTATTTCCAGCGATGTGAATCGACTTGTACAAATTCCAGCCAAACGGTATACATCGCGGCCGGATCCAAACCTGAGGCGCTTATTTTCACCACGGGAAACATGCGCCTGGGTAATTAGAATTAGTTTTAAAAAATGTCTTTTAAATAGAGCGTTGAAATTAAATTATCACTAAAAAAAGTATCAATGCTTAGTATCGGTCTTAACCAGAAAATATTTCCTTTTTTCCACGAATCAATTTTGAATTTTTTTTGTAGCAAATTTTAGTAAAAACTAGAAATTGCCAAACATTTCGGAATAACCGGAAAAAATCACTCCAGAAAATACCGAAAAAAAACCATTTCGAGAACTTAGAAAATATTGGTTGAAAACAAAGTCTTGCTGCAAATTAGCCATAAAAAATGGCTGTGCATCAATTAGCGCCTTCTAAGCGAAAATCAATTCTAAACCAAGTTTTGTTCTCATTTTGAGCATTTTGTTGATGTTATCGTTGCTGTTGCTGTTGTTGTTTTTGTTATTATTGTTTTTGCCAAAAGGCGCGAAAAAAACCAACGAAAACGTTAACGACTCATTATTACTTTAACAAAAAAAAAACAGAATACAAATGAAGCCCATTGCCAATTTGCAAACAAAAACAACAACAACAATTGTAGCCATTTAACACATTTGTTTGCACAGAAGACCCCCTCTACGCACCTGCCATTTTTCGTAACGATCATTTCGTTGGTGAGATTCTGAAAGCGCAGCCATAGCTCGCGATCGTCGAGCGTGATATGCAGATTGCGCTCCATGCTGGGGCTACGATTGTTGTTGCCGCCAATGCTGCTGAGGCTACTGCCGCCGCCATTGGTGTTGCCATTATGGATGGAAAGTTGTTGTTGTTGTTGCTGCTGCTGCTGCTGTTGTTGTTGTTGAGGCGAATGTGTCCGGCTATTGTTGGCACTCGATGGGTTGGGTGATCCTCCAATGCCCGCATGTTCGACGGCAGAGAGTATGTGGTGCGAGGTGGTCATATCTTCTGGAAGAAATTTTAGTTCTCATCAGAATTTTGCATAAAACGTTTCATTTGACTTCTTCAATTTGAAATCGGAAAATTTAAGCAATAAAATGGAAATACGCAAATAGTTCACTTAAAGTTGTTAGACGATAAAGTTTTTTTAAATTTGAATTTATAAATTGTATTTGAAATACAATTTGTAAGTTTAAACTTCAATGAAACAAAAGCAAGTCAAGTTTGCCGCTTCAGTCTTTAGTTTATGTCGTCATTTTTATTAATTTGGAATTGAGTTGTGTACAGAACCCGCGGCGGCAAGTAAAAACTAGTTTCGCTGCAGGTTTTCTCCAAGTTTCTCTTCATTTCTACCGTCTTTAATAAATCAATCAAAATGTTCAAACAATATGTTTCAATCAAATGCTATCAAACGCCACACAAACCCGAATAGAATAAACAAAAATTCAAGAAATCTAAATTCCAGTAAAAGGAAAAAAATGAACATGACGTGGTGGCGGCAAAACTGCTGGCCAATAAAAACAAACAAAACAATTAATACATTTTGTTAATTTATGATTTCTCGAACGCTTTAAAACACTTTTAGGCAAGAATTTAGACATCACTTTTTTCCCGCCGCCACTCCCCTCAGCATCTCTGCTGATGCATCATAAAAAAGGGTTTCCTGCGCACATTTATGATTCGGGCTTGAACTCTCGGACTTTAGCGTGGCTAAAGTGTGCAATATAAATTAAAAGCCGACAAGCGTTTAGGCCAAAAGCGGTCAAAGAAATGTTTCCTCTTCGTTTTCGTTTTGTATTTGTCCGTCGCGTTGCGTCGCTTCTTCTTCTTCTTTAGTTTGTGTGATTTTAAGATTTTATACAAGTGCCGCTTTTGAGCAATGCGCTTGGTTAGTGACTGCCTTTGTTGTAGTTGTAGTTGTTGTTGTCGGCGTTATAAACCAATAAAATTATGATCGCGCTTACAAATCTGCCGAAAGTCACTAAAAATTAAGCGCGCTGTTTTTTTTCTTGTTAGTTTTCTTTGTGCTGAAGCTGGCGGCGCATGAGCTTTGATCATTTACTGTAATTTCCTTAAAGATAACTAAAAGTTCATAGATAAAGAAATTTGAAACAAATAACAAAATTTCCCATCAAACTATTTCGAATTTTCGACATTAATGGCACATTATTAAAAACGAGAAACTTAGAAAACGATCTTGAACACATTACAAGGATTCCATCGGCAATTAACTGCTTATGCGAGCTTTCTTTTGGTTTCTAAAGTTCACATTTAGATAAAAGTTGTAAATATAACTTTTGGCACATCCAATGTTAGTACAAAATCAACTTCATTTCAAAAGAGAAAATTTTATCTAAAGAAAAACAAATAGCATTGCACATGCAGTACTTGAGCAGATCAAAAAAAAATAAAAAAAACTTCTCGTTTATATCAACAAAGCCGCTTAGCAACTACTCCGAAAGCCTCCGTACTCCAACTAAAGATTTTGACACATTTGTAAAACACCGAACAAAAATTTAATAAATAAAAAACTTTTTTTTACTTATTTCGTTTTGGCCGATTGATTTAAATAATATTTACTTAAAAAATCATTAAAGAAATCCAAAATACCCCGAAAAATCAGGCACAAAGCAGAAAAATGTCGAAATGCGCAACAGTGTGACCAGCCAATCAACCAACCAACAAACCGACCGACCGACCGACCGACCGACCAACCACATTTAACTTTGGAAACTTCATGCTGTTATTATTGTTGTTGTTTTTTGTGTATTCTGCGTCTGTGTCGATTTTTGATCGTGACTTCAATATTTGTCCGGCTTTGGTTTTGTAAGCTTGTTTGATTAGATTTGGTTGACGTGAAACGATCTTCGTTTGTATTGATTTTGTTAGGCAAAATAAATAATTAAATAATAACAATAATACAAAAAAAAGTTTAAGTAAAGCACTTAGGAAGTTGCGCCTATGAAAGCATTTGTTAAAAGTTCGAACAAAGTCGATGAAATTCAGCAGGAACCAAAAATAAAACGCAATTTTAAATCATCAAGTTTGCCGATTGAGTCTTTCTTAAATAGCATAAAAAAATGATTCTAAGCAAAATTAATTTTCTTTTTAACTGAATATAAAAAAAAATTATTTAAAAAATAACAAAATTAAATATGATATAAAATTTATATATTTTATGTTAGTTTATAACGCATTAAAAGATATTTTCCGATATGAAGTTAGGCCAACATTTTTAAGAAATTTAAAATTTTGCAACAACAAAACATTCAGCGGCTTAATTTGCTAATTTATAATTTTTTTTACTCTTCCTTTGTTTTTGTATTTTAACATTTTCAATATTTATTAACTTTAATTTAAATAAATGCGGCATTAATGTAGCTTTCTCATTCTCTTTTATGCGTTTAGAATACTTCACAAAATTGTATCACAAATTAAATCACAAAATTGTAAATTAATTGCAAAATAATTAAACTTTTTCAATTTAATTTAAACTAACAATTTCGAAAATTATTTAAAGTTAAAGCGATTGAATCGAAGATTAAACCATTGTAATAAAACTAAAATTGAATATTTTTGTCAAACTGCGTCGGTCATTGAAACATTTCATCAACATTCCGTCGGCATTTTAGTCACATTAACAATTGAGAAACTGCAAAAGTGTTTCGAGTTCAATATGTTCCTTAATTTAAAATATGTACTTACGCATTTTATTTAATTTTTCGTGATTTCACTCAAGCTTGTTGGATGTTTATTTTTCGTTTAAATCCCTTTTGTTTATATTTCTTGTTTATTTTAATTGAGATAAGTCAACGCACAATATTCTTAGATTTAGATTCATAAACGTCAAAATACCGATTAGGCACACATAAATTAAACGCCGCAGGACGCCACTTAGTATTATTATTTAAGCCAATTAGTGCAGGAGTGCAGATCGCTTCCACTTAATCCTTGTATGTGCGTTTCTGTTTTGTTTTGTTTTTATTTTTATTGTTGTACCTGTCAATTAAGTTTAATGTCAAATTTCACACTCTTGAGCGCCCTGTCGATTAACGAAATTTTTCACTGGCTCGACATGCTCAACACTGATAACAACAAAAACCAAAGAAAAAGGAGTTTAACACTTGCGTGCCAAAAATGTCACCAGCAGCAGCGGCAGCAGCAAAATTCATTCATAAAAACAGCGGAGCAGGTATTTCGTATGGTAGCTTGTAGTAGGAGCTCAGCCGGTGGTACTTTACTATACTATTGGAACGTGTAATTATAGTCGGACCGAGAGCGCGCGCGCACTTCGCGTAATTAAGATTAAGTTTATAATTTCTTGTGGTAACTTTGACGGCGGCTGTGCGGGATGACAGCGACGACGACGAACGATGTCCGATGTTAATAAACGCACTTTACGAGCGAGCCAATGAACGAGCGAGCGACAAGCTAAAATTTTGTACAAACTGTAATTAATTAGTATCCATTTGTCAAGTGCGTTTTTTTTATTTTCGTGCCTTGTTTCTTTCGTCTTTTGCTTTTCTTCTTGCTTGTAGTATTTTATTTTTTGTCTTTTTATTTAATAGGATAATTTTCACATGCGTCGTAATTGAGCCGAGTTGGGTTGCACACTTTTTGGCCCGCTTTTCGGTTGCGGTTCGGTGGGGTTTATTAGTGTTGGCTTATTAAAATACCGCGTTATTTTTTTTTCTTTTTATTGTTATTATTCGAATTGTTGAACTTGGCGAATTCTTATGTTCGTACTAATTTGCGTGTGAACTTGCTGCGTTTAGGGGTGTCTGTCTGTGTGTGTGTGCGTTTGTCCGTGTGGGATGCGCGATTTTTTGTCACCTCAGGTGTTAAAATTGACAAAATCACTATTAATGTTATTTCTACACAAATTGAACAAATTTCGGCGAATTTTTCGACTTGTTTTTCAGCATGTTGCTAGTGTCATGAAAAACTGAAAAGATACAAAAAGAAAAGCAAATTTAAATTTGTAAATTAATATCGGATTGGAAAAGAATAAAAAAGAGAAAAATAACTAAAATCTAAAATAACTTAGAATAGTCATGGAATCGGCAAAACAAAAGCTGAGAAACAAATCACATTTAACATGGTCAGCTGGTTGGAGACTCAAGTCCTTCTTTTCTAATTTAATGTTATAAAAATAATTATAATCTTTAAACATTTTCTCTCACAACTAATAAACAACAACTAAAAACACTTCCATAAGATCTTAAAACAAAAGATTAAAGCGACAAACTTGACTGAGTGTTGAGTGACTAAGAAATACTCGTATGCAATTGGAAAGTGTTTGGCTTCCAAGCAAACTATAAACCTCAACTTTCAATAAGCGAAATTTAAAAATATTTTATCACGAAATTTTATATAAACAAAATAAATTATAAACTTAAATGTGTACCCGGTACATACGCACCTTTATCTTTCAGTTCTTTTTACTCAACCAACATCGATTAAACATTAAATTTTTACTTGTAAATGACGAACTTTTTTATGTGACTTTCAAAATTCTCAGTTTATTTAAAAAACTTTGCAGTTAAAATTTCGTATTTACAAGTTCTCTTTTAAATCCTTGTTCACAAATTTTCAGCTTTAAGCACTGAATTACTAACAACAATAACGGTTTCACATTAAGCAGTCTTCTTTTCCTTCTCTGAATTTGAAGACACTTTTTCGTATTCCTGCGTTTTTCGAGCACCGTTTTTTTTCGACTTCGCACCCGTTTGCGCACTCCCGAACTAATGATCGGTGCTAATTTTTTCAGCCATCACAAAAGTCGTCGTTTTTCCGTTTTGTTCACTTCTTCTCATTCAATTCTTTAAGCATTCGTTTGTTTTTTTTTTTCTTGTTTTCTTATACAGCCGTTAAGCCCACCTTTTTGCCTTTGGCTCATTCACGCACATTTGCTTAAAAATATTCGCCATCTCGCTCTTGCGCCTGCGTTCATGCGGAACCACACCCTTTCGAAGAAGGCTAAGCTAATCGTGCATACGGTACTCTCTCTCGGATCGATCGGTTAGTGGCTTGGCTTGTATTTGTGAGCTCTCACCGACTTCGTCCATTACTCGTTTCAGTCGCATTCAAATTGACAACATGGCAACAGGTATTCCTCGGTGCTCAGGTGATCGTTATTTTGTTGGCATCCAGTTTGAATACACTGTAAAAACAAAAATAAAATTTTTTTTAATGAAATTGTTTTTTCAAAGTTTCAAAATTTATTAATAAAAAGAATTCCTTTCTTGCAATTGTATTAATTTAGTTGCTTATTTTTAAAAATTTTTCCAAATTGTTTTTCAATATTTTCCTCACATCTCTCACAGTGTACACAACTTTTTTTTCTTTTTTACTGATCATCTTTGTCGATTTGTATAAGGCACGATCGTTGTTGTTTGTGTTTTTGTTTTTGTTACTGAGGCGCTCTTCTCCGCTCTTGTCCCTCACTTCACTTTTCTCAGCGGAACACGAATGATGAACTCGTTTGAAGTTCGTCATCGTCATCGATGGACGCCATTGTCGAACTTTGACGATTTCCATTGAAAATCCCATCAAAAGTCTTCGTCGTCGTCGTCTTTGTTTGCTCGCGCGACGGCAAACCTCACCAAAGTGCGCGCAAATCTTCTCGCTGTTTTTTTCTTTTTCTTTTTGTTGTTGTTGCTTTGGTTTAGTTTTGACTGGTGGCGGTGTCCGGTGGCGGCGAGAGAGAAGACTTCAGTGCTTCATTTTTATTTTTTGTTGGCTTTGGGGGGACCTTTGATTTGTTTAGACGCTCGTTGCGGTCGTTTGTGTGCTTTACCAATTAAAATTGTGTATTTTTGTTGTTGGACATGAAGTTTTTATTTGTATTTTTTTTTTTTCGCTTTTAAAAAGTCGTAGCAGACATGTTGAATTCTTTTGTTGTTCTCGAATGAAGAGTTTAATTTCGAAATTGGAAATTGGTAAATTTTGAGCTCTATAACAAAAGATTTAAGCCACAAACTTGAAATGTACTTTAAAATTTACATTGCGAGAAGAGGTTTTCCAAATACCCTTAACCTTCATTACAAACCAATTTCATTTTTCAGTTCCTTTTTCCGTACAAAATTATTTCTTATCTTTTTAATAAAAAAAATCGTTTCATTTATGTTAAGATATTTTAATCATGAGCTCAGACGTTTCATTCGATATCTCGCGCGTTTCTTTTGTTTAATTATCTTCATTTTAAATTAACTCTTCTCCTTCCGTCTTTATACTCACGAACATTGAATGCGGCATGTCATTGACCAAAAATCCATAAAAAAATATTCGAGTAGAATAAACACTTAAGCACTTAGCACCAAATAGTTCAGCAACTTTTAAAATTGAAGCAAAAAACTTGCAATTCCAATTAATGGTTTAAGCTCATTTTTTGTGAACTTTAACTTTGCTAGATTGCATTTTTTTCCGATATATAGCGATATATACAATAGTTTACAATTTTCGCCTGATTTTGTCGTACTTGAAATGAAACTTTCTTACTCTGCTACCTTAGAGCTGGAATTTTGGTTATCTTCAAATAACGTTTCCATTAAAACTAAAAAAAGGAACAAAAAAGAAAAATTCAAAACCCAACGATGTGCAAATGAGAAAAATCAACAGAACCGTTGAAAACACGAATTCTGTAATGTTTTACAATGCCAACAACAACACCAAAAACATACAAATAAATAATGTATTTCTCAAACGAACAAACAGCAGCCACGGCAAAGTATCTCAGAGATACACGCGGACAACAACAGCAAACGAAAGCAGCGGAAAAGCAATTAGTTTTGGAAGAAACAAATTGGAAAGTATATCAAGTGCAGAAAAAGTCAACAACATTAAAATAGAGTTTTCAATTTTCTTATTGACGTCACATCAATCTCAGAGGAAACCATTCTAAAATAAAAAATTTAACAGATTTCGGTTTTTATTTGATTAAAACAATCGACGCGATACAATTTCCCAGCATTTTCCAGGTTGAGGTGCAATTACTCTGTTAATTTTTTTTTCATTACTTTAGTATATTTGCTTATTTGTTAGGAAAATCAATTTTTGTTTTAATATAGAAAGTTCAATTAAACTAAAACTATAGTAAAATGATTAAACCTTATAATACCCATTTAAAAATAAGTTTTCAACACAACTGAAATCATTTTGTCAGTTCAGAGTCGCTTTAGCTGAATAAGTGTGTGTGTGTATGTGTGTGTGTGCACTTAAATTTGCTTTTGCTTTTGCGGCCATATTGCTTGGTAAACAGAGCAGGTAAAAATTGAAATTAAACAAGACCGGAAAAAAGTAAACACTGAATGGAACTAAAATGCAGATGAGGTAAACATGGCTTCAAAAGGGGTACTTTTACGCAATAAGAACAACAACAACAGCAACATTAACTGCCAAAGAGCCCAACTGAGGCGGAGTTTACACTTCGAAGAAAATGTTAAAGATAAGAAAAATAAACAAGCCGAGAGTAGCAGCTAACAGAAAAAAGTTATACAACAAATCCATAAGCCATCCATGAGGTTAATACGACAGACTAAAGCAAAAGCAAAAAATTACATTTTGCCTCAAGCTTGTGTTTGCAGTCTTTTGTTTTGTGAATAAATACTATAATTAAATATATCAAACTTGAAAACCGAACAGAACATGTACGAAACATTGAAAGATTTGTTGGTTTTTCCCCACGCCGAAGAACCTTTTCAACTGCTGACAGCGTTTGCGAACACGAGTTTCTAATCACCAAGGTTCTTCACTTCATTGAGTCCGGAATAACAAAAACAACCGCTTTTATGAGTTTACAACCTCAGACTAATTAGGGCGCACGGTAGGAAAACTATTTTACAGCGTCGTTGTCCTTTCTCCTCCATAAAAATGAGCGTTTTCTTTCAGCGCCCAAGAGATAAAAGAATTCCGAAAATCGATTCAAAAGAAAGTGCGGTAAATATTTGGTGCAGTGCAAACAAAACGAACGGGTTAAAGTGCACGTCCGACTGACGCTCCTGCAAGGATTCGGATTTTCCGATATGCAAATTGGGTTCGAAGCGATTGCGGCAATAGGAACGGACAAGACTCGCCTTTGTTCCTATTGCAAGGGGTATACTAAATATATTAAATGAATGACCTTGCTGAGTCTAGTTAGGAACATAGACAAAATAGGGCCACACAAAAGAAAAAAAGTTTACTCTGTTACTTCACGATATAATTTCTGATTTTAGATTCAACTTTTAATTAAAATTTCAAAAAAAAATAAAGTTCAATAATATCAAAAACATTTATAATCTAAAACTTCAATTTGTATAAAACAGAATAGAAGTATCAAATTTTATTCAACCGAATATCGTGAGTTTCATGATTTTCTCAAACTAGATTAAGAGAGTCCTTAACCGATTAAACGACCTCTTAATTTGAAAATTGTCGAAGGTAATTAGCTCAGCCTCTTACGTGTTGTTGTGTTTTGTTGTTTTTTTTTTGTGTTTCTTTCGTTTTGATAAAATCGTGAAAACTTTAATAAAAGCCGACGAAACTAAGATTGCCCTCATAAAGCGCCGCTTGCGCCGAGCCAACTCAAAAAAATATTAATAGCAAAAGGAAAAAAAGCAAAAACAACAACAGACAAAAAAACATTTTAAACAAAACTGCAATCATAAATTCCCGCAGCAAAAACAACAACAGAGAATCGAAGAATCAAAAAATTGGTGGCTCATGCACGCCGCCGTCGCCAGCCACGAGAGCAAAAGGCTCAACTGGGCTAATGAAGTCGAGGCGACACGGCACGGCGGTACACATGCGCATGCGCAGCCAGTTCGCGCGTTCGTAAAGTAATAAAAGCGCGAGAAATCTTTGATTTCAAGTTTTAAAATACCCAACAAAAAACAAACAAAACACCAAACAAATTGAGTTAAAAATAAAAAAAGATTTCGTGTGGTAACTTCTGGTTTTTGTTGTTCATTAACTTCGTCATCGTATCCGTCGTCGTCGTCATCGTCATCGAATGTCGTTCGTCGTCGTGTCTGTGTGTCAAAACAAAAGATAACTCTAATTTGGGCACTTAATTGTGTCCGACATGGTAACACGAAAAACGATTTTCGATCTGGGAAGGTTTTCGAATGTGTCGCGTTTGTTGCTAAAGTCTTTTGTTTCGCCGACTACAGCAGCCGCCAACTCGGGAAGCTGTACCGAAGCATGTACCAAACCACGTGAGCAAGAAAAGGCGCTGATGGCAACAAAAAAGTTCATTTTTTTAAGTTCAAGAACTAAAATGTTTATTTCCAAGTAGATTTACCTTTTATCTTTCCATTTACACCACATACCCCACAACAACAAGTCAAACAAAAATGATATTTGTTTGTTTTTTTGGTAATTTTATTGAATAGATTTCTCTTAATAATTTATATATAATTTCGGTTGATATATTTATTTGATATGAAATTTTGGAATTTTGCTATTTGGTTTTTAATTTGTTTAGGTTTTTGTTTTTGTTTTTATATCTTATGCAACAATTTTATATACTCGTATAATTAACGCTATTTAAATTGTGATATTCTTCTTCTTCTTCTTTATCGTCTTCAACTTCTTCTTCTTCCACTTCTACTTCTTTTATCATTTGCAGAGAGGTACATAAAGAGAGAATATAGATATGTAGTCAAAATATGTATGTGTGTATGTAGGTTTGTATGCATGTATTAAGGTATATAGAACAACAACAAAACTTAACCTTTTCAATTAACTAAGAGCTTCAATTTTATTTATTGCAATCGTTAACAGAAATTGTGAGTGCCAAAGGAAAATAAATTCAATAACTGAATCGGTGATGACATCTTGCGGTGAAATGTGGAAACAGTCAACAATTATTTCACTTACTTCTTTAATTAAGTATAATAAAATAATTTGCTATTAAAATTTAATTTTTTTACTGTATGCAATAAATTTTATTTCAAAATTTGTTGTTTTTTTGTTTTCTTTTTCGGTGTGACTTTGGGTTCTTTTTGTTTTTGTTGTTTTTATGTAATGTATACAATATTTTACAAACGTAATTTTCATGATTTGATTTTTCGTGTTGTTCAATGGATAAATTTTTCTACAATTTGGCAACATTGGCATTTACTTTTTTTTCTTCTTCTTTTTCTGTTTTACACATTTTTTGTTCGCTTAGGATTTATGCTGCTTAGGTGCGCTGCGCATCTTAAAGATTAAAGATACGCTATTTTGTTGCTGATAATGTTAATGTTGTTGTATTTGTTGCTGATTTTGTAATTATAATTATAACTTCCATTTGCTATCAGAGTTTAACGCGTTTTCTCTATTTTATATTACTTAAGTAGTTTTCCTTTTGTTTTTGTTTTTAACTTTAATGCTTCTCGCATACTTTACTTTTGCTTTTGTTTTTGTTTTGTTTCTTCTTTTTTTTAATATATATTTTGTAAATTGTTTGAATTGAAATTCAGTTTAAAAATTTGTAAACAACATCGAGATTTAATATTTTTTGTTAAGAATTTTTGTTTGTGTAGGAATAAAATTCGAAATGCGCGAAAAAGTTCGGAAAATGTTTTTGGTTTTCTTTGTTTGTTTTTTATTTGATTTGATTTGATTTAATAATAAAAAGTGAATTTTCAAAATATTTATAAAGTTGAAGAAGAACGCGAAATTATTTTCGGAATCGGTGAATTTCATTTGACAGCAGCGTTTCGGTTTTGTGTTTTTTTTTTGTTTGGTATTTAAATAAATTTTCGTAATTTTGTTCAGATTAATTCTCAAAGATTAGAGCTGCGCTTCGCTTTCTTTTGAATATTTATTTTGTTCTTTGTAAGGATTAAAATAATAATTTTTTATTTATCATCTTTTATCATTTTATATTATATGCTTTAAGTGTTTTGTTTTTTTTTTGTTCGAATTTCTTTAATATAATTAATGTTTTTTTTTAATTTTGCTTTAACAATATGGAAGACATTTGCAATTCTCATAAATATGTATTAGTAAACGTTTTTTTTTGTTATATATATGTTGTTTTTTAAGTTTTTTTTATATATTTTAATTAAAAATTTAACTGAAAATACTTTTTAGTAAATTTTTAGATTCATTTTACATTTGCATTTGGAACTTAAATATTAATTGGAAACTATTTAATAGAATATAATGAATTTAATAAAAAAAACATGAACAAAAGTTCAAAAGTTAATTTAAAAAAACGAAATACGAAACAGTTATATTTTAAACAGTATTCACAAATTTAGAACAACATTTCAAAAACAAATTTTCAACGAAATAAACAAAAATTTAAATATTAAAATTAACTTTGAATTTCTTCTTTTCTAAATGATGAAAAACGAATTTAATTTGAAATTAAAATGTTTGGTTTTGATTTTAAAGAAAACTTTTTTCATTAAAGTAATTTATTTTTCAATCGTTTTGCCAAATTAGAATATCTTCTTCCACTGTTCTGCCTCTTCCGTTTACTCCATCGAGCCGTACTGCACTTTCTTAATTTTGAAGTATCTGAAACACAAATACACACAAAAGAATTATTGTTTTAAAATTGAACAACAACAAAAACGTAGTTTTCCAAACACTTACCGCCAGCCGCCATAACCAGATATGGTCAAAAGGACGGCTATCGCGAGTGCCGTGCCCACTGCCAGCGGCGCCGTCTCATCGCGATACGATCCGGTGGCGCTGCAGTGAAACGACGGGCCCCATTTACCGCTGTCCTTGAACATGAAGCTCTGCATGTGTATGTCGCGCAGGAACAAACGGGCAATGTGGCCGCTTTGGTCGCCTGAATCGAGCGGAGCGTACATGACTACCGTCTGCTCCTTGTCGCAAACGTACGATTTGCCGACGGGCGTCGGAAAGTACATGGGCGTATGTGAGGGCGATGTTAGCTTCACATCCAGATTGGGACGATCGGGATGTTCGAAGAGCGCATTCGACGAGGAGTAGGTCAGTTCGAAGAGATTAATGTACCAACCCTCGCCGCCAGATGACTAAATTTAAGCAGCAAAAAAAACATGAAAGACAATTTATTATATTAATACTATCATTAATGTATCCCTTAATCCATCTTATCTGTTTTTTTTTTATTACTCAAGACAAAGATAAAACCTTTTCTTAAAGAGATATCAACTTAAAATTTGTTTCATAAGCTAAGTTAAACTTACACATACAAAATGTCAAGGGTGAGTAAATCAGTTGGTACTTTGGTATTATTTATATGAAAACCAGAAAATTACTAGAATGGTTTTCTTAAAATTTCAGCCTGAGAACTCTACTAATTGTGCACAGTTTTATCTCAATATTTTATGAGTCTAGTTCAAGTCAGTCTTTTGAAAACTGATTTTTTTCGATATATGTATAACAACCAACTGCTCATAGAAAATTTCCCCACAAAGTGGTACCTAATAAAAATAACAATTGACTCGAATAAAATACTTCGACAACATTCTTACACTTCTATACATTTTCTGTCTCTACACTCACCCTTTCTCCCTGCCCTTAACCTCCCCACACCATCGCCTCTCCACCACTCAGCCACTTCGCGTGCTACGACACACAACCCATGGAACTCCTTCTTCGCTTAACTTAAGGCACGTATGCTTTAATGGGCTACTATCTAAACTACTTTCTTGCCACTACCGTATCAGATCTTTCTTTTTTTTCCATTTTCTTTTTCTGTTTTTACTACTCTTTTAGTGGTTTTAGTACATATTTTCGCAATAAAGCGCGAAAGAACAAAAGACGACGGCGACAACGACTGAGACCACAATTTCAAGAAATAGAAATGAGCAAAGTTACGCTTCAAGGCTGAATTACAAAAACAAACGCAATAATTGGAACAAAAACCGCAACAACAACAACAACAACCACAACATGCAAATAGAACTGAAAGTACAAAAGGAAAAGAAAAATAAAAACCGACCGCCCACATGAGCTTTGGCTAATTGTGAAGGCGTTTATTTGTTTCTTAGTAGAATGCGTCAGACGTCAGACAACGCATGGAAAGGGACACTTTTGCGAGGAAAGCCAAGGAAATTAGTAGGCACACCAAAATGTGGCCAACTGGGCGAGGTGAGGAGTTAGTTTATCACAGCGAGTGTACGCAAATATTTGCACATGGCCAAATGGTGCTGAAGTATTTACGAGTACGTATTAAAATCAAGATATAAAAAGATTTTTTGAGTTGTTTGCTGCTTATAAAAACGTCAAAAGGAAAACGAATTCTTTTGTTAAATACAAGTAAACGTTACTAAAGAGGGTAACCGAGAAATAATAAAAAGAAAATCGTATGATTTCGTATTTAAATTGACAATTTCAATTCCAATTAGATTTTGTATTTCTTTATAATTATTTGCAATCCTGGTAATATAATCACTTTAATGTTAAAAATTTATTCTTACATTAAACTGATTTAATTAATACAAGCAAATACAAACTCTATCATTGGTATCGTTCTAAAGGGAAAACCATGTGTCAACAACAAAAACTGTCTTTAATAATTTACATAAATTTCAAATAAATATTTCATTATCCCTATGAACCTTTACAGTACAAGTTCAAAGTGCAAGATTAACTTTTGAATATTTTGCTACATTGCAATAATATTTATACAATATTATCGCGGTAACATCAATTTTCATCAATGCTCGGCTACCATCCGCCACGCCACTTAACGTTAAAAATAATGCTTTGCGCTTAACGAAAAAATATTTTAAAATTTTTTGGTAATTTGAATTACTTTATACAATGTCATAAAAAATAATCAAATATTTCAAACGCATACTTAAAGCAAAATTGCGACATACACATGCCAATGTAAAAGCATGTATATATGTACATACTTTTAACTTTAGAAATTCAACCAACACACAGAAGAGTATTAAAATGTCACTCAGGCAGAAGGAAACCACGGTACGCTAAAGGTCATGTCAATAAAATAAAAAAAAAAAATGGAAATGCTCCGATACTCGTACGCATTCGAAAGAACGAAAAGTTCCAAGCTTAATCGAAAATGCATATTTTACACATTTGTGCTACGACGTTTTCCTCATGTTTTTGCGTTATACTAATAACAAACGACACACTTGTACACAACCACATATGTATGTTCGTACACGCACGTACACGTGTGTGTATGTGTTTGTCTGACATTTTGCTAATGTCAACATCGCCCCAGTCGAATCTTTCTAACCTTCCGTCTAATCCCATTACCCCTATCAACATTTTCCACGCATTGTCGTGACTCCATTTTGAAAGCAACCCATGCTTAGAGCTCTAGAGCCGCCGCCTACCTTTTTAAATGTCATCGATAGCTTGAATCCCTTAAATTCCAGCGACAGAGTTTCGATATTCGATTCGTCGCAGTCTCCACTCAGAAACGGATTGTCGGGCAGATACAGATCGGCCTCGACATCTTCGTTCAGCTTGTTTCGATATTTGATGCTGATTAGCCCATCGACGCTGATGAGGATGCAGGTGATTCCATTCGTAGCATTAAAGCGGTACAGCGATGTAGTCGCATCGTGATTCATCGAGGAGGCCTAAGGATAAATACGAAAAATAAGAAAATGAATTGTAGTGAAGATTGCATTGATGCCAAATTTATATTAAACCATTCAAATTAATAAAGAAAAAATCAGTCTTAAATCGAAATCACGTCGTAAGCTAAGTCACTCAAAAAGTCACTCAAAAAGTCACTCAAAAAGCCACTCGCTAAGTTCGAGTCAATGATCACAAAATTGTCAGCATTACTCCTGCATAAAGTCACTAACAAATCTAACCTAATCTAATGGTTGCAACAATTTAAATTACACATTCTGGAATTCATTCATTGCGAAAATCTCAACGAAATTTCAAATAAATTCTTAATCACACAAAATTCAAATATTTTATTTTAATTTAATTTAAAAAATTATCTTTTAGTCGAATAACTTTTTGAGTTTATATCTCCTTTGAATTAAAAAAAAGAGGAAGCCTTTTTACTCGGAAACATATTTTCACTCCACTTACTAAGATTCTAACTGGCATTTAACCACAGATTTTTTGCTATCATTTAAGCTTATAGAAATCTAACCCAAATCCGAATTATATTGAAAATTAGTTCCTAGAAAAGTTACTCAACTTGAGTTTTGTCTCTTTCCTATTGAAACACAACTGTTGCTCTCTCTTCCTTTGACAACCATTCAAACTACGACAGAGCAACGACAATCTTTCAGTCCTTAGAACACAAGCCATATTATTTTCAAGCTATTCCCTGACGTCAGCAACGCTTTGTGTTTTGTCTGCTAGAGTACGAGTCGTGTCATAAAAAGTATTCAAGACATGTGGCAACACTGCGCCACATATCGATCACAATCGCATAATCCTTACAATATCCTTTCTTTCTCCCTTAAGGCATACAAAAATGTACATACACACACACACACACACACACGCGCAAGAGTCTAAATAAAACGAAAAAAAAAAAGAATATAATATAATAACAACAAAAAGGCCTAAACGAATAAGAATAGATTTCGATTTGTTCGGGAGGAGGTCAACTTAACTTACCGATGGTGGTTTTGTTGTATATTTGGTGACCCTGGGCGTTTTGGTGGTAAAAGCGCCCAACTGCAAGCCATGACAAAAGGACACTGCAGTGCCAGCAGCAACCGCAGCAGCAGCAGCAGAAAGGATAAAGAAAAGGCAAGAAAATAACAAAAGAACATAATTTGGAGATTTTACATAAAGCTTAATTTTGCAAAAGCGAACATTCGAAAGGATTTGCATAAATTTCATAAATTCACAAAGAAAGCGAATTTGCGTAGAAGTAAAAACAATAAAAAATGGACAATAAAGAAACAAAAGAGACGCAGCTTGTAGGCATGAATATCAGCGACGTGCGTTCATTGTATTTTTAATATTCTTTCGGAGCGTGTGCCACATATTAAATAATCCTGTTGCCGTCTTGGTTCAACGTCGCATCGTAATCGCAATCGCTGCCAAAAATTACGAACAAACGGAAAATCGATTTTATTTTTCACATGCGTCCCTGTCCTGTCTGTGGCTACCGACATTTTGGGCAGATCTCGAGTGCATTTCTTTTTCGGTGTTTTGTCATTTATATATATATATAAATGTACATATATAATCGTATATATAAATACTTTTTTTACACTTACACATCAGCGAGAAAAGTATACAGTATAGAAATGTGACACTGAATTTGCTGCCACTGCGAGGATAAATTAAATTTCTTCTCTCAAGGAACATCATCGCTGGAGAATTTTCTTCTGCGTGTTCGCAATTTGATGTTTGCCTCATTTTTTCCATTTTCTTATTTAACTTGATATGTTTTTATTTTTTTTCGAAAACGTTTCGCAGTTTTGTAATGCACTTGATTTTAGAAAATATTGCTTTTTGCGCGGATCCTAACACAGAAAACTCTTAACTAGGAAAAGTTCAAGTGAATTTATTCAATTCTTCGCCTGTGAGTGCTCTGGCGACGACAAAACGCCCGTTTCGCTTAAAGTCCTGCGTACAAATAATGAATGAATGTGCTCTGTAACTTTTAACTTTCGTTTTTAATCGTGAGCGCCAAAGTTCACCGAACACTTTTTGTAACGGACTTTCTTGAAGTTTTCGTCGAGCGAGCGTTGAAATGGCGCTGAGAGCGCATGTTCTTTGGACAGCTTTTCTTCTGTAAGTATTTACTTCTCATTTTACTACACATTGAATAAATATTGGCGTCGGCAACCCTGTGGAAATGTGAGACATCAATTAAAGCGACTGTTCCGGTTTGTGTACCTGATAAACTCATTTAATGCGCCTCTTGATAGTGTAGATGGCGCCACAAGAGTAGAGAACAGATTTTCAGTGTCAGTATTCATCCAGAATAAAGGAACAATTCAAAAATTTGAATATAAAAAAATAAATTGTTTCTTTTACTTTAACGAAATTAAAAGATGACAACAAATTTTTTATTCTTAATTTGAGGAAATGGAAAACTCGTTCAAGGTTGTTTAATATGTGAAATCAAAAAACAACTTTTGTATTTATTTCTTTTTTATATTATTTTATTTTGTGTATCTCATAATTTATTGAAAATGAAATAGTTTTAATTAAATCTTGTTTCAGTGTGAGTGTGTGGTGTGTGTGTGTGTGTGTATGTGTTTGTGTGCTACGCTACAAAGTTTTCAATACTTTTTTGTAGTTTGTTTTTGTTTTATAATCCTTTGCATCGAACTTTTTTGTTGTTTTCTTTTACAATTCTAGTTTAGTTCCTTTTTACTTTTCATTTTTTACTTTTGAGTTTTTATTTTGTTTGCAGTTTGCTTAGTTAGGAAAATATTTTATTGAGTAAAAGTAATTTTTATCTTGAAACTTTTCAAAAATAACAAACTTTCGAATTTTAAGGCAGACAGACGCGCAATTCGCAATAATTCTAAAAATGTTAAAAGTAAAAAAAATAAAAATATAATTGTTAAATATTTTCATGATTGAAAAGTTAAGAAAGAAAATGCTTTTTTTTTTTTGCTTGCTACTTATCAAAATCGAATCGTTCCAATTTTTTTCATTTTTTTTTATAAGTGTTTTATATATTTTTTTTTTAAATAAAACTAGTTTTCCGTACTAGACTTTATTACTTTTTGTTGCTAATTAAATTTAATAGTTGACGCAAAAACTTTTATAAAGATTGCAACACTTTTTTTCTTTTTAATTTTTTAGTTTTCTTAAATTTTTATTTTGTGTAATTTAATAATTTGTTGTTGTTATTTATATTTATATTTTTATTTTTTTAATTCTATATTATTAAAGCTTTAATTTAGATTTTGTTAGTGTGTTATTTAAAAATTTATATAATTTAGATTTTGTGATTTTAGGTGTTTAAAACTTGTAAATTGAGAAATCAAAAAGTATTCAAAAGGCAGAAGAGCTCAATGAAACCAAAAATCGACGGCACCATTTCTTTTTTATTAAGTAAAAATAAAGTATTAAAATTAGTTTACAAAAAAAATACAATTACTTTAAATATCAACGAAACTTAAATAAATTGAAAAAAAAATATTAACAAAATCAGTACACTCAAAAATTATAGACAATAATATTTGGTATTTTCAGCTAAGAGACAACAATCAAAATTCCTCGTGCTTAGATAAAAAATAATAAATAATTTTCAATAAGAAACTTTAAAATCAACTACGAACGAATTATTATTATTATTATTTAGTTTTTCAATTAAAATATTATATTGCAATAAATTTTGTTTCTACTTTTAGAAAACGAATAAATTTTTGTTAACTCTACTAATTGAACCCTTTTTGCTGTAATTTTCATCTTGTGTTGTTATTCTTTTTTTATATATATATATAGTACATTTTTTCGTATATATTTATAATTGATTAAATTTATTTATTTATTTTTATGTAATATTTTTTTTTATATTTCCGCTTAAGTCTGTAAATTATGCGTAAATAACTAACAAAACATAATAGGAGAGTAAAAATCAGTTTTAAAATCGTTCAATGCATATGTATGTGTTCGTTTCTACTATTGCTTTTTGCTTGCTTTTTACCTCTTTTCTTTTGTTCTTCTTTTAGTTTTCTCTTTTGTATACGAATAATTTTCCTCGATTTTCGAATACTAATTTAAGTAATTGAATAGTTTACGCCTCGGTTAAGTCTAAACTACGCTCGAATTCAGGACGCGATCCTTTTAACAATTTCCTTTTGCTATTAGTTTTAAATTTGATTCATTTACAGCAAATCTTTACTTTTACTTTTCTTTTAATTTTATTTAAGTTTCCATTTTTGTTTTGTTTTTGTAAATTTAATGCTGCAAATAATTTGCTTTCTTGCTGTTCGATTTAGTTTTAAAATCTTTAGTTAACTTTATTATTAATATTTGTTTTATTTATTTATTTATTCATTTTGTTGTTGTTATTATTATTATTATATTTTTGTATTTCTGTTTAGTTTTAGAAAATGTTTTGTTTTGCCTGTTAACTTAAAACTTAATCTAAATGTTTATACATATCGTCCAGTTGCGGTTTAAAGTAATTTTTCAATTGTGGCCGTTTTGATTTGAATGTTGGCGTTAGGAGTCCATTTTGTACCGAAAATGGATCGGGATGTAAATAAATATCTTTGACCTGTAACAAAACAAAAACAAAATATTTATGAGATTATGTGTTTAATGCTTTTACAAAAACAACAACGGACCTGTTCAAAGGACTTCAAGCCGCTCTGCTTGCCCCAGTTGAGCATATCCGTAACGATCATCTGCTTCACTTGATCGCTGTTGCACAACACCGACAAAGTTCCACGCACTCGATTCTCATTCGCCCACTGTTTCAGCACGTCCACATCAGGCACAACAACTGCAATAATGCAACTCTGTGTTGCAAGTAAAAAGAGAGAATATTTAGTTGAGCCAACACTCCCTTCCGAAATGCTACACTCACCTTTAGACTCTCTCCGTACACGTACACCTGATTCACATACTGACTCAACGTGTAAATGTTCTCGATTTTTTCCGGCACGATGTATTCTCCCTGGCTGAGCTTGAAAATGTGCTTGCGACGATCGATAATGCGCAGCGTTCCATTCGGCAGCCACATTCCGATGTCGCCAGTATGATGCCATCCGTCGGCGTCGATGGCTTCAGCGGTTTTCTCCGGATCCTTGTAATAACTGTAAAATAAATACATGTGAGAATAAATCACAATAAGTTATGAATAAAAGTAGTTTCTCTTACCCATGGAATACATTGGAGCCCCGTACGCACACTTCCCCGGTATTTTGATTGGCATAGTACTCCATTTCTGGCACATCAACCAACTAAAAAGCAAAGCATTAGTGTAAAATCCGTACTAAGTAATATGCAGCACACAAAATTGCACTTACCTTCACAGCGTTACAGGACACTGGTGGCCCCACATGATTGGGCACATAATCACCCTGCACTGTCAAGGTTATAGCGCCTGTGCATTCAGTCTGACCTGAAAGACAGTATTCAATTGTTTACTAATTTTAATACAAAGGGATTTATTTTAATCGAATTACCATAACCCTCAACAACCAGACAGCCAAGAGCGCAACGCATAAAGGTCAGAACATTGCCCGCCAAAGGAGCCGAACCGACGACCATCAAACGCAAATTACCACCAAATGCTAGAAATGACAAATATTCGGTTTAATTGATTTTGTAAGAATTACATTCGAAAATATCAAATATGTAATATTTTAAAACCAACCTTGATGGACCTTCTTGAAGACCAGCTTATCCCAACAACCATTTCGACGCAAGATACCTCGTGAGATTTCCTTCTCTTTCGCCTTAAGCGCCATATTGAAAAGTCCCCGCTTGATGGACGACACAGCAATATCACTCTGGATTTTATCGTAAACACGATTGAGTAGGCGTGGCACTGCGGGCATTACGGTCGGTTTTAGCATTTTCAAGTCGTTTGTTAGTTCTTTAATGTCGCCCGAGTAGAAGCCAACACAGCCACCTACATAGTAGATGCCATTCTCACAGCAACGTTCGAACATGTGCGCCAAAGGCAGGAACGATATCATTACATCACCGGCGCGTATTCGGTGTTCACCTGGAAATTGCATTTATATGTTTAGTATGCTGAAGATCGAAAAGGTCAGCAGGTCGGAGATTACTTACCCATTTGCAGGATCACCGAACAAACACCCGCAACCACATTGCCGTGCGTCAACATAACGCCCTTTGGATTCCCAGTCGTTCCCGATGTATAACAAACCGTGCACAGATCATCGGATATTGGCGCCACTTCGGGATGATTACTTTTTGCGCCCAATTTCTCGACATCAATAAATGAGAATATCTGAGTGCCACGAGCGCGCGCTCGATCCAGAGTCGACTGACGAACAGGCTTAATGGCCACCATGATTTTCATTGAACTCGGAGCCTTCTCCAACAACATTGACGCTTTTGAGTCATCCTCAACAATCACAATGCTCATTTCGCTTTGTCTTATGATAAAAGCACATGCCTCTGGTCCGAGCGTATCGTAGAGCGGTACGACAACCAGCGAATAGGAATAGCAACCCTGTTCATATAGAATCCATTCGGGGCGGTTTTGCGAATAGATGCCAATCAGTTGCTTGGGACGGGCGCCCAGAGCGATCATGCCCGAGCCAAAGTTCTTGGCACGCAACAGTGCCTCGTCGTAGTTAATCCACTAGAAAGGATCACAAGAGAAATATGTAAAAGTATTCCAGTAATTAGGAAATAACTATTAAGAATATTAATTACCTGATATGGTGATGAAAGTGTCTCTCGCCATCCAAGACAAGGCCCATTATTCGAGGCGTAGGCACCTTCACGAAACGTTTGATAGAGAGTTCGCACATTCTCTGTGATGTAGCTGACGAATTTTCCATTTTTTGATTCTTTGTAGAATTTGGAAACGTGAATTTGTTCGGGACCCTGTAGAGAACGAGATTTTTTTTTTTGGAAGAGAGAAGAGAAAGTAAGAGTGTGATGAGTAAAAATGGAACATGTGTGTCGGGAGGATAGGTGTCAGGGCTGGCTGCTTGAACAGGATTGGCAAATGTCGTTTTTGTACGCAGAATTTTAGAGAAAAATGAGATTTTACAGTACATTAAATGGTTAACGATTCTAAGTAATGTCGCTCTTTTGCTTTAATTGTGAAATGTGGTCAACAAATTTTTAGATTTCTGGAATATATTTAATATAATCCTTTTTATCAAAGAAGGAACAATTCGATCATGTTCTTGCAGAAAAAAAAAATACTTTAAATCAATTAAGTGACGTCCGATAGCTTCCTTTGTTATTGCTTTGATTCACTAAGCACGCACTGAGCAAGGAAAGTTTAGGTTCGATACCCAAGATTAATATTTTGTATATGTGGCACTAAACCCTTACAAATTCACTCCTACTCGTCAATAAAATGCGTTTTCAAAAAGATCCATTGGCAAATTGTGCATCTTGAAACAATCGATCAAGAATGATAACCAAAGATGCACTAAACTAATGATCGAAATATTTAAAATCATGCCATATTATGAAAATAAAATATTGTTCTACATTAACTAAAGTGATAAAAAAATTAATTGCCACGTTGACACCTCCACGAGCTGCTAAAAAGATGAACGAACCTGTCAAAAATCTACGGTAAATGCGGAAAGTTTTCGAAGCTAGGCGAAATGTCACTTCAGCTCACGTTAATCTGCAGTCGGTATTTTAAAAATACATTTTAAAATCTGAACAAAATTTTCAAAATTCCGTACAATAAAGTTAAGTACAAAAATGCGATAATCTCAAGAGCGGCACATAAAAATGCCAATTTTATTGAGGCGCGTAACTTTGAGCGCCAAAACACTTTCGCGAAATTAAACGAAAGCAATTTTAATTGAAAGTTGAAGTCGGAATCTTTAAACAACCACACCCACCCACGAAATCGATTGAAAATCGTTTTTCAACTACAAACCGTGTTGAGTGAGATTTTAAGTGATCAAAGTGATTAGCAGAAACGAATCTAAGCATTCTACGTTATTGTTTTTGTTTTTGTTTTTGTTTATGCCAAAATCAACTCAATATAAACGAGTGCGGATATAATCAACATTTTCTATTATATATCTACATCATGCGCTAAAAATTGTTTCGAAATAGATTCAATTGCTTTTGGAAATAAACGTTGATTGATGCGTTTTGGAAATTAAAAGAATTGTTTTAATTTGGAAAGTTACAAAAACGCAATAATTTAAAAATATGAATATATTTGGAAATGTTCAGTGGTGCTTCCTTTTCGTTTTGCACATTTTCGAAATTTAATTGAAAACAGAAATTGAAATGATTGATTTGAAATGTGAGGGAAAAGCGAATTAAACAAATACGAAAATGATTGATTTGTGATTTCCGTGGGGCAATCTTGTAAATAACAAATACGGAGCAGCACAGGGCAGAGCAGCGCAGCGCAGAGCAGCTGTAAATAATTTATTGAATGCATTTTGTATGGTGTGGACGGACAACGTGGGTTGTGGGTGGATGACTTAACGTGTGACATTTCTAATCTATTCGATTATATCCATTCTAACATTTGGCCTACCCTGTAGTTTATATCTTGACGTGGATCATATTTTAGCTAAAATTAAATTTTGCAAATGAAAATAAATAAAAGTTAATATTAGTACGTTTTGTTGTTGACTTAAGCACACACACAAAAGACAAATAATGTTGGACAGCGATTATATGCAAAAATCAATGAAATTATTGCTATGAAATTGTAATGTAAAGTTTTCTCAATTCAATGTCAAAAATATAAATTTAAAAGTTAACAAAATTTGAGAACGAAAAAAAAACGTTTCAAAATATCAACATTTTGTATTCGAATTAGTTGAATGTAACTTAAATATTGTATAAATGAATGACGCACAAACTTTAGGATACAAAAGTCGAGTTTTCTTTTCTCAAAATTTGGTTTTTAGAAATTTGTTTTTTAATTAATTTAACTTTTAAAAATGTTATTAAGCTGAACTTTAATGTTAAAATATTTTGTGTACAATTGAAGTCGACCAAACCAATCCGAAGAATTGCAGAATTATGTTTTGTTATTAATGCACACGAAGTGGTGATAATCAATTGCATTACAGTGATAATCAATGTTTCTATAAAATATTGTTTTGTATTCGAAAAGTGATTTGACATGAAAAATTGCATTTTCATTTTTATCGATTGAATAGCGCCCTGTGCAACTGTCATATTTTACCTTCAAAGTGTCGCTCTGATTCGACATCTCAATCGGTGGACGGATTGTCGTAATTTGACCGCAACACGACATTTTGCTCTACTTTCTTGTTTTGGATCGACACTTTAGTTTGCAAATTGAATTGTTTTTCTGTTTTGTGACTTAATTTTGTTAATCTTTTGTTACGCTGGTTTCTTTTGTTTGAGATGTTTTTGCATATTATTCGATGATTCAAAAAAGTCAGTTCCAAATAGTTTCTTTCTTTGTTTCTTTCTTTCTTTTGCTAATCGCTCATGATTTTTTCCAACTTAGAGTGAAAAATTATGGATTTGAATTTTTAATTTCGAAATTGCCAACACAAACGTCATGCTTCAAATTTTCGAATATGTGGCCACTGACTCATGAACAACAACAACAATTTGTCTTCTACTTGTAATTGTAAAAACCACTTAAGGTTTTCTGGCCATTTCAATTAAATTTTTACTTTGAAGTTTGACTTGGTTCTTCTCATTTTTCAATATTATACGCACACGTTTTTTTTTTTTGAGTCTAAAACAAATTCGAAAATATTTTCAAAATATTTTAAGTTTTGCGACGTCACTTGTTTTGCATATATTGTATATTATTAATTTATTGTTTCGATGTACTTTGTAAAATTTTACGCATCTTTTTATTTATTGTAGTTTAAATAAATAATCAATTAATTTATTAAAATTGTTGTTTAATAAATGCAACGATTTGTTTTTTAACATTTGAAAAAATAAATAAAATAAACATAAATACTCTCAGTCCGTATTAATTCGTATTCCGTTCAGTCCCTTCAACCGTGTGACATCATTTGTCATTTTCTTTGGTCTGGTCTAGCTTAGCTTAGCTTGAATTTAATTTTCTCTTGTCATTTTCGAATTTGACAAAGTCTTAATTTTGTTTTTTTTATTCGTTCGTTTTTTATGTATTTATTTTAAGAAATGTATGTATATTTCAAGGTCAAAGTCACGCCGGGCGGCAACAAACTGTCTGTTTGGACAAGGGTGAGGCGGTAAAAAATTGATATTAAAAAAGTATTTATTTTGTTGTTTTTTAAAGATTGATTAAATTTTTTAACAAATAATAAAGAAAATTGTTTACTAAATTTATTTCCGAAAGAAAATCTTACAAACATTTTTCACATATTAATTTAAATAGAGAAATAAATGAAAATTATTAAAAGTATCTCTAAGGTTTTTTCAATGGTTTTGAAATGTCTAATTTAAGTCTACATAAAAGAATTTTTCAAAATATTTCAAAAATAAAATATATTACAAAGCAATAATATCCTAAAGATACTTTTGCATCTGTAGGATGTTCTTGATTTGCAATTAACTTTTAGTACTAAAAAATATAATCAACATATTACAGGGATAACGCAAAAAGTATCCTACGGATGTAACAAGTATCTCATGAACGTTAAACTACTTTCCTTTTCGGATTTAAAAATAGCAATATCAAACTTTTTAATTGTGCTGGCTGACAGTTCAACCTCAATTCGATTGCATTAACCCCCGAAATTCGTTTATCACTCGAACTAATCCCAATTTTTATTATTCAAATTTAACGCACTTTTAATATTCGAAATCATAAAAAAGACAAGTGGTCCCATTAAAATGTTGTTGTCCCAAATTTATATAAATAACATTTAACGTTTGCTTTCTTCAGCGTTTCGAGCAGCACTTCAACACAACCGTCGAACAGTCGAAAAACATTTTGCGAAAACGAACGCAAACATTTTCGACATTTTCTTTCGTCTTCATCTCACTCGAGCATCGAACAAGCACCAAAACCACGCAAAAAGAAGAACATTTCTTTTTCTTCTTCTTCGTCGTCGTCTTGTTTTTTATTTTCAAATTTCGTCTGTTTTCGTCTTTGTTTTACATATTTTCAAAATCACTTTTCGTACTCATGCGAATAAAATTTTATATTCATTCATATATCAAAGAGTATTAAAAGATATTTCTGCTGTTTTTTAAATAGATTTTTTGCTCTAACGCTTACTTCTGTAAACACTGAGACAAATATTCACAACAAAAATATCAAAATCGAAATCAAAATCAAAATCGAAATCGAAAGCAAACGCACAACGAATTGAAAATGTCTCGGTCAAAATAATTGAATAATTAATATGGGTAAATTTTTTTTATTTTAATTTTCAAAATATTTTATTTTGGTTCAAATTTTTTATAGTAAATTTTGAATTTCAACTTTTTTGTTCGTTTTTTATAATAAGTAAAACTTTTTTCAAAAAATGGAGCAAATCTCTTTTTGTGATCAGAATTCTCGTATATTTTGCCTTTCCTCGAAAAACCGTTTTTTAATTTTTTATTAATATTAGCAAAAGAAATATTCTATTTAAATAAAAATGATTTTCCTTTTTGTACACTTAATTTTAATTTTATTTTTTATCTTTCTATTCAACTATTCAAAAAACAACCAGCTGAAAAATCATGTCAACTGGCGAGAGGAACGCGTGTAAAATGGTAAACCACAGCGAAATGCTCAATTAAACGAGAATTCCCAAATCGCTTTGACACATTTTTAATTCGATTTTGCAGCTCTTTACGTAATAACTCAAGAATCCGTTTGAATTCTTTGCAACGCAAACTCGCAAATTCGCATTTCAATATTTCATGAGTTATTAAAGATTTTCGTTTTTGTTCGTTTGCTTTATTTAATTGCTCAGGTTAATCTGTATTTAATAGTTTCGGTGCCACAAATAATGGCAAATACTCAAAAGCGAAGAATTTTCACGTTTTCCACTAACACTGAACCCGATAAAAATTTTCAAAATTCGTCGATACGATTTGCGCGCATTTGAAATTTTCAAATTCGCAACACGACGTTTCAATTCGAACTGACTCGGAATATACGAGTAGAGCATTTTTTTGCTGAACATTTTCGGCGTTGGGAAAGCGGAAAACCTTAGCGAGAAATGTTCTACGAAAATAAAAACTCAACAACAATCGCGACGGACGACAGACGACAGCAGCAACAACTTTTTGATTTCGATTTTTCGAAATTAGAATTTTCCCATTTTTTGTTTTTGTTCTTTTTTGTGGCGAATTTTCGTTTACGTTTTCGCAGCAATTTTGTGGTTCACGCGATCGTGATTTCGGTCAGACACATGACGGCTCGCTCGCTGTAGGGGCTCTGTCTTGTAGGGGTGTTGGGTTGGCGATAAGGGGGTGGATTTTATTAAAAACTTGAGGCGAATATTAAAAATCAAGCTATTTTTTATTTCAACAATAAATTATGTTCAGGTATGCAAATATGTAACATCACTTCAATTTCGGTTTGAACTCATGCGCCATATTTAACGCTTGTAAAAATGTCGTGCCCCACAAAATTTTTGGAAATTGTTTTTATTAATTTTAGAGTAAAAAATTGCGACAGATTTCATCACTGTGGCTTGTGCTTTGTTTGTTTCTTTAGTATGTCAAACCTGTGACTTAACATGGCGTCAGCAGCTTTTTAACTTTGTCGCAAATGTTGCCGAATTCTTTTGTTTTTTATATTCTATTTCAAATTCTTAATCTTTTTTGAATGTTCTGCAAAAATTAGCAACAATTTCTTCGTTACTGACAGTGAGCAATTAATCTTTGAGGTTGCTGTGATTTATGAGTGGCTCTAGGGAGTATTTAACTATTTTATTGCACATTTTCGCAAATAAAAATCGGCGTTTTCTAAATTGTTTAATGATTAAAATTTTTTAACACTCTGAATGGAATTCGCAACATTGTTTAATTGCAATTCTTTCTTGAATTGATAGTTCGATAATATTTCTAAATTTGTATATACATATTAAGCGCTTTGAGTTTAGCAGCTTTTAAAAGTCGATGTTGCTGAGGCTTTTGCAAAGTATAAAATGTTTATGTTAGTAAGCGTGGCACTTGTTTAAACCCTGTTATGGTTCTTGAGTGACAGATGTGATATTAGTGTACCCTACAACAAATTACAATATCACAGCATATAAGTCTGCCCTTTCGTGCGACTTGTCCAAATGCAATTCCGCCACACAAATTGTAATATGGCAGTTATTTTTCTTTTCAAATACTTTTGAAATACATTTTAAGCATATCTATTTTCGAAGACAAACAACAAATTTTCTCGAATTTTCCATTCATGAAAACGCAAGCAAGTGTATCCAATTCAAGCAATTGAAAAACCAAAACAAGAAAAATTGGACAAATAAATCCACGCAGAGGAAAGCACTGTCAACGTATTTTCACACGTAAATTAACGAAACAACCCAAACATACATACATACATACATACATACATACATACATACATACATACATACATACATACATACATACATACATACATACATACATACTTGTAGATACACATTGAGCTGTCATTAAACAAATGTACCGGATCCCATGAAAAATTAATAAACAAAAAAATTTGAAAAATTATTAGAAGAGAAAAACCCAATTATACGCATTTCCCTGTAGCAAAGTTTGACCGCAATTTGGTGGGCGGCAGCGGAACATGGTGGACGGGCGGAATTCTGCTCAATGTGCAAATGCCAAAATTTTACAAAAATTTACATTTTGATGTAATTTTCCTTTTTACATTTTATTCAATTGTACGATTGCATTTGCAAAGCAACAGACTTCAAGTAGATTTCGCCAGACGTAATTAACATCTTAAATAAATAAATAATTAAACATTTAAACAATGCAAATGAAAATGCAAATTCAAATGTCGAGGCAATTGCAACAATTCGAATTGCAGAAATTGAGAAGAGACAACTGAACTGAATTACGTGTTGGTCCAATTGAAGCGTGACATGATGCATCCATTCATCCAATTGTCTGTCTGTAAATCCCTAAGTCGGTCCGTCCATCTGAGTCCGTCTGTCGATTTGTAGTATTTGGGTTGTGTTTGAACACTCAATTGCAATAAGTTAAGAAATTGAGAGAAAATAAATAAAATCATTTCGACAAGCGATTTTGGCGATTATTTTGCCAACATTGTCCCGCGTTGATTAATGTGAGACCACAAGATTTATTTGCACAAGTATTTGTTGGTATATATGTATGTATAGAGCATATATAAAATAGCTTAAAAGTGTGTGAGAGGATTACAGTGGATATAATATTCAAACTAGGAACGCAAAATGTTTGATTGAGACTTTTGGTATTTCTAAAATATCAATTAAAGGTCAGACAAAGTTTGTGCAGGAAATTGTTGTTTTATAAAACTAAATCAAAGCAATGACAGACGAAAGTTTAAAATTATATAAAACAATTGTTTAAACTAAAATAGTTTTGCTAAATATCTTTTGTCGTTTTACAATTCATTCTTTTGTTCCACTGCACAAACGACGTCACGCGCAGTGATTAGCGTTTATAAAAATAGCTAAGAAAATATGTCGAATACAGAGAATCATTTGACATCACATGCCTCGCATCATTTTCTGCGGGGGGCCTTACTAAGAAGAAAGAAAACTGAATTCCCAACCCACTCACTCACTCACTCACCAATTGAAATACCTCACAGCCATAACGAAATAACCGAAATAGACCGAAATAATTTTGCACGCTTTTGTTGTAAAACGGCAGCGCAAGACGACGACGATGACAATTACCAAACGACGCCAGACAGCCAACAAGCAACGAATTTGGTCAATTGTATAAGACCAACAACAACAAAAAGCAGCAAACAAAACAAAAAAAAACAATATTTTAAAATTTTCATCAGAAAAAGCTGAAAATGCACTTTCCCTTTTTTTGTATAATTTTTGATGGCGGCATGCGCCGGAAAATATATTCAGACTATTGGAACCACCATAGTTGTATTTATTTTAAAACGGAGGCATTGTAAATGACGTGCGACTCACCTCTAGTATTGGCGCCTGATTCTCTAGAGGCACTAGCGGTTTCTCGGGTATGGGTCGTGAGGCGTATAAATACGCCGCCGATGCCGCGATGCCGGTTAATGTAAGCGCGCCAGCCGCTCCGCCGAAATAATACAGATGATCATCGATGCCGTCCACTGCAAGCAAGAAAATAACAAAATAGCATCATTTGTAACAGCTGACAAAAAATGCTCTAAATGCGTTTTTAATGGTTTCTATTTGCGTAAGTGTTGCGCGCTTTTAGGCGCTCGCATATTAACTCAAACGACCAAAGAGTTGGTGGAATCTCTTTCTGTTGTGTTATTTTTGAAGAATTCTTTGAAACATTTTCAGTCATCAAATAAGGATCAAAAAGATTTTTTTAAACATTAGCGCGTCTTAAATAAATATTTCAAAAATAACTTTTCCATCCATTTTATTTGCTTCCAATTTCAAATGTTTTAAATTTTTTATTTTACTTAAATTAATTGAATACACTTAGAGAATGTGTTGCGTTAATTCAAATGAAATAAATACAATACTAATGTATGTAAATGCTGGTAACATTTTAAATTTAAATTATGTTTATGAGGCATACTTTTAGGCTATCTTATTGCCAAACTTGGTTATCCTTAATAATAGATTTTCAAACTAATTTGTTTGTATTCTAATTAAATATAGTTTGGTACTTACACAAATAGGTGAGGTTGCTCATAATGAAATGATTGAAGTAGGCCCAAAGCGACTTTTCCGGTGACATTGATTAATTAATTTTCTAATTTAATTAATAAATTGGTTTTATTTGGTTATTTTAAATTAATGTTGTATATTTTTAAGAGTTCACTCTTCTTATTTATTGCACAGCTGTTTAGTAATTTTTAACCTTTGTTATTAAAGTAGAGTGATAAAACGCGGGTTTTAAAAACCTTCTTTTAAGTTATTATACAATATTAATTTGATTTCTAATTAAAATTAACACTTTTAATTGAATTATGCTGATACCTGAGTTGAGATTTGAAGTTATTTAGGTTTTGTTTACGTATACGATTTATCGTTTGGTGTTTCTAAAACTAATTTATGAGATGTTCTTTAGATTAGATTTTTAGGACTAGTGCAAAAATAGTAAATTTACTTAGTTAGAGGCAAGTTGTAAGAGCTTAAATTGTTGTTATACTATATTTCGATTATAATTGTAATTAATTATCTTGAGTTAAATATATACGAGTATATTATTTAATATTAAACGATCAAAGATTTGCTGCTTTTATTCGAAACTCGATAATGCAGCGACCATTCTGTAAATAGAACAAAAAATTGTTTAATTAATAAAAATTATAATTTAATAGCACAAAGAATATCAAATTAATAGCATATAATTAGGCGCTATTAATTGCCAGTGTTGCATTAGCATTCTTCTGAGCTTAGTTTTGTTTCGTCAAGTTTTTGCCTGAACTGCTTTTAAAAGTATTCGAAGAAAATCAAAATGAAGGAAAATATTTCTAAACATACAATTTTCACTAGTGCCTATAAGTATGCAATAAGAAATATAATTAATATACAGTTCAAATATTTACAAAATTGATAATTAATAAACTTATTTCATTTTTTTTATATCACTAAAAATCGTTGCTTAGTCAAAAGCAAAAAGCGCATCGTATGATTTTTGTTTACCTACACAAGACGATGACGACCAAGACGCCTACCAGCGCTATTTAACCCTCCAAACCTGCCACTAAAGTTCTACCCTACTCTACCCCACCCGCACACTACAAATCAAAGTAAATTGTACAATATTGCCATGTCATGCTTAGGGGCAGGAGATGCACAGAAAAACAGCAACAAAACACAAAGGAAAAATACGAAAAGGTAATAATGAAAGAAATCAATAAATATGTACTTAAATAGATTTTTTATGTTTTTTGCCTTATAATAGAAATTATTTTTAATTTATTTATGAATGACTCAATTTGATTTGGTTGCAAAATCAAGGTAAAAGCCGGCAGCGGCGGCGGCGGCGGTCATAAATTCGCCAAATGACAATTTAAATCGTTTTACTATGCGCTCGTTAATTGCATGTCTTGCGATGCGCTTCTTTTTTTATTTCATGACCTGTCACAGTAGCACACATCAGCACAAACACACACACACACACACACACTCGTACTGTGAAGACACGAACACGTGTTTTATTCGACCGAGAGAGTCAACGAGCAACGAAATAAAATCAATAGTGGCCTTTTAGGCAGTTTGCGTGTTTGCTTGCGTCGGCGGTTGGCTTTTTAAATTATTAATTCCAAAGTTAGGCCACTTTCATTTTAAATTGTTGACAATGTGAACCGACGCAGTTGTCCTTTTTTGCCTACTTTTCGGTCCGCATCAAATGACCGCAAAGCACACGCAGCCTTTAACGGTACACAAGGTAACCGAACCCTCCCTTGGATAATTTTAAGAAATTTTAAACACAATACTTTATTATATCATATCATGTGGAAAAGTGGCAGCTGTGAATGGAAGCGTTAACTTTGTTTTACATTATACAAACTAATTTCCGTTTAATAATAAAACCCATGGATTATGTCATTTCAGGTCAAAACTTTTCATCATGTTAATTAAGTGCGAAGCGATAATCGACAGAACTTTCAAATTTATAACAAGCGTTGCTGTTCTTGCTATTGAACAAACACAATATAAAAATATATATTTGTTTTGGATATACATACATATACATATATATACATAGAAGTATTAGAAGAATTCAATTTAGAAAGAAAATATTTATTAACATAGAATATGAAACCTTATAAAGTCAGATTCTTATGACTTATGATTCAAAAAAAAAAGAAGTTAGTTCTAGTATTTAAACAATTTAAGAATACGCTGATGATTCTTATGGAATCCTTAACTTTTAAGGAGTATATTTTCTGTTGGAGGAACATTTTTAATTTTGTTTGCGCTTTTCAATGGAATTAGCAAAAACTTCCTAAGGAAACGATTACTTAACTGCTCAGTTCTGAAATTTTTTCAAGTGTAGTCCACCAAGCCCTCAAAACAAACATTTGCACGAAATTGTCCAAAGAGTGCTCAGAGTGTTTTGTTGTTCGTGTTGCTGTAAAATGTTTCTGTGTTTTATTCGGGCGTTTTTAATTTGTTTGCTAGACTGCCGAAAAGTGTCAAAATTTCCACACTTTATTTTGGTTGCTCGCACAAAAATGGGCAAAGAGGGCAAAAGGCTAAGAAGTCTGGTGTAAATTTAATTAACAAGAAGTAACATAGCATACTTTCAGGCTGTAAGTTAGAACAGCAATGAGGAAGCCAACCAAATTTGCAATTTAAAAATTAGAAAAACAACAACAATTAAGTTGATTAAAAACACGGAAACAAACTATTTTGTTGTTTTGTTTAAAATTTACAATATACAAAATATTTTCTGAAATTTAAAATTTAAAATTTAAATGGCAGCAAAACAATTTACAAATATTTTTCGGATCACAATTACTTTTTAATTGTAACAACGAGCGTTTAAAAACATGTTTCCAAAAAGAAATTTACCCCAGTTGAAGCGTTAAATCAGTTGGCATTTAAAATTTAAAATGTAGATCTTCTGATTTGATAAAACAAAACAAAATCAAAAAAGGGCTATTAAAGCGTTTTTTTTTTTTTTTTGGTAATTACCCTGTTTAATTGGAACTTTGCCTTAACACTCTTGAATGCTCATACATTAAATGACATTTGAGTACAGTTTTGCGGTTGAATGATTTTACATCTTTTACAGGTTCGAAAGAGTTATGACGAGTAAAAAGAATTGAATGTGCACAAAACCCGATAAATGAGAGGAAAACGATATTTTGCATATTGACCACAAAGAAAGATACTTTGCCCTTTGGTGGTAGTACAAAAGGCTAATAACCTTTTGCATAAAGCCTCTTTCTTTTAAAACTTGCTTTTTCATCTTTGGCATATAAGAAAAAAGAAGAATAAAAAGGAAGTGTGTACAAAAAACTTCTGATAAAAAAAATAAAATTTGTAGATTATGAAAAGGAAACGTTTCATAAGGAACCGATGGAAGTACAACTTGAATACAAATAAGAGACGGTATTTTATTACAGCAAAGAGATAAGAGTTTAAAGTTTTATTATATTTAAAATAAATCAACACACAACTTTTTAATTTTTAACCTTTTGTTCTATTCCTGCTGTAAAATAACAAAATCCCAAGCATAACAAAGTTTCAACCCTATATCGCCAATGGTTCTCAAGATATCGTACTAATTAGAAAGCAGAATTATTATTAATAGTGGGCGTGGTCATGGATGAATTGGTTCGTCTGGGACCTAAGATCAACCAGTGTACAAAATTTCAGCTCAATATCTCTAACGGTTCTCTCGCTATAGTGTTAACAAGAAATGATGACAGACGGATACGGACATGGCTAGATCGACTCAGTTTTTAATTCGAACCAAGGATATATATACACATATATGTACGTCTATATCTTTAGTGAGTATTTCTCTACGTTACAAACATTTGAACAGACCCAATACACACACTTGACTGTGTGGTGCATAAAAGAACAGATACCGAACAGAACGCTGTGTTATCAATCGAAAGCAGTTCGTTTTGCAGCGAGCGCTCATAATAATACAAAAACAAAAACAAATAAGCATCATTTGCAAAAATTAAAGTTGCTCTAATTTAAATACAATTTGTTATCGAAAATGAAATGCATATTATGTTTTCTTTTTGTTTTTGTCGTATTCGTTTTATATTAGCAGCGTGTAACAGATGTGACAATGTATAGGGTGGTTCCTAAGAAAATGTATCTTATTTAAAAAAATATATATACAAGATAAGAAAATTTTTAAATTTTTATTATACTCATTAAATGTACTCGAAAGTGTGGTGTGCTTCTGCTAGAAGGTAGAAATGTAAGATATCACCAACAAAACATTAACAAATTCAACCCGAAACTTTTCAAATGACAGTCATAAACAAAGACGAAAGATAAAAACAAATTTTATGTTAAGAGTCTGGGTAAAATTGTTGCTAACGATCATGTAAATATTTAAAACCGTGCCATGATTTCAAAAAATAAATTGTTTATAAGTTTGCAGTATATAAAAAAAGAAAACGCTTTGATATGCCTTCAAAAGTTCATTTAACTCCAGAAGCATTTCGTGATCAAAGAAGTGCCCGGCGTAATGGTTAGAAAACGTGTCGAAGCAAATTTTCGCAGGTGACCCCATTTGGTCCACAAACCAAAAAATTACCGAAGACGCTGCCGCCATGGCCAAAAGGTCACTTATTTATGCACGAGTGTATAAATATATATGTATGTGCTTGTATTTTTGTTGCTCTGCAAAGGTATTTCGGTTGTTTCATTTTGCTGTTCTTGTTGTTGTAAATAATGTAACTGCACATGGCAAACGAAAAATGTGCGCCGCTTGCAGAAAATTGCTTTGCATCGATTTTTCACGAAATTTGCACAAAATTTTGACAGTAAAAACTAAAATAACAGTGAATAAAAGACTTGATTAAGAAAAATTTCTGTATCCAAAAAATTATTCAGATAAAGTTAAGGATTCATTTTAAAAAGCGGGACTTTTCTTTACAAGTAAATCAGGAAACAAATTTGTAAATAAAATAGTAAAAAAAAGAATCAAAAAGTAATTATTTTTTTTCAAATTTCACTTCATGTAATTAAAATTTAAATACTCAATTTTTGATATTTATTCAATAAATTAAATATTTTAATTTCGTTTCTTTATTTTAAAATATTTTATGTTGTAATGAAGAAATTATTCAAAACTCACCACTCGAAATAATTCAAACGTTTTCAATTGCGGAAATTCGTTTCGAATAGTTTATATTCTTATTGTTATCGATTTTTTGTAGTTTATTAAAGCTTTTCGTTTGCAAATTTCGATCAATTTCAGTTGGACGCGTTTCACAATTTAAATATTTTAAAAGAAATCACGAAACCGTATCAAGTCGTTTAAATCCGTTTTTAACCGTTTAAAAAAAACAATCGAATGTTCGAGAATATTGTTTAAAACAAAAAGTCGTCTCTAGGATTCGAAGAGGATAGACGCACGTGCGACGCGACGGACGATTGTGAACTTTTGTGCCGAAAAAATCTTGCAGTCAAAAGGCGAAGAACGAAATGTTACGCAGGCTCACGCCACCCAATACCAACAACCGAACAGCGAAGAAAAAATAGGCAAATGTCCTAAAAGCCGTAAAAATCCTGCAGCACTATAAAAGAAAAACGTATTTTATTTTATGTTTGATTGTTGTTATTGTTTCAGGCGAATATGTCGGCTCACAGACTCCGTAGACGTGAAAAACCAAAAAAGCGAAAAAATCAATTCGGCAGGTTTTCCTTCTACTCTTCTTCTTTATTTATTTTGCACACAGAAGGAAAAAATTGGAAATCGTTTTTTTCTTTTGCGTTAAGTTTTTGTACGCAGAGGCACACGTCGTTTGCGCTTAAACGACAACTTTAAACTAAACCTAAACGAAACAGCCGAACCCCTGAACAAACCGTGGAAATTAAAAAACAAACATCATCGTCGTTGAGCGGCGTTTTACCACCCCACGAACGAAGCGGCGCAGTGTTGGGTGGTGTGGGTTCACTCGTGCTTTGGAAACACAGACAGAAACAATCGTTAAATCCAGCCACCCGTTTCAACCCAGCAAACCAAATTGGGAGCGCTTGTAATTGTGACTAAAATTTATTTTATTTACGAGTGTGGATAATATTTCTTGAAATACAATTTTTCTGATAGTTTTATTACCATTCATTGAGCATTTCACTTCGCAATAGAGAATATTCTTATTTAGGAGTGCTTTGTAAGAACCCTTCTAACATTTTCTTCAGTTTGCTGGGATGTCATGCGGCCACGCATTGCTGTAAGTTTAAACGCAGAATTGGAATTGTTCTTTGCACTTGTTTGTGTGTTCGCTGGGAAATATGTAATACTCATACTCGTAAGTCGCTCTTTCCATATTTTGCTCTTTTCACTGCACATTGTTTTTTATTTTATTTGTATTGAAATGCGCTACAGCGCAAGAAACGGACTACTTGGTTATTTAATTATTACTAAATATTAAATATCAAGGAAAATAACTTTTCATGAATTAGGATTGAACTGAACACATTTTTCATTTCAAATTTTTAATTAAGCAAGAGTTTATTTTGTTTTTACTAGTTAAAAACAAAAGTAAATAAATATGGTTAAAAATATAAAAATCGATTATATTTATTTATTTCATAAAAAAATATTTTTAGTTTTTATACTAAGCTCTTCAAAAGTCGGTTTCAATTTAGTCAGCCCTCAAATACCATTTAATTTAAGCAGACGACAGACAACACATGACTGCCGTAAAAAAAACAAAAATATTAGCGAAAACAAATACATATATGAAAACATTACGCATGCGCAAAACATCTCTCTTTAGAATGCAGACAGATAACCAGAAAACAGACAGACAGACTAACAGACATAAAAACAAAAATAAAAAAATCCAAATATGCGGCAAAAGGTAAAACGGCGCTCTTGACATGTGCGTGCCGTGTGTATGCAATATGCAACTTACACACACACAAACGTCAGCTGTTTTTCCTTTTTTGCTCCGTTCCCGCTTTCATGAAGAGTGCAAATTATTTGTAAATTTGAGAACAGGCAGCGACGGCATCATTATAAAAAACAACGTAAATGAGGTAGCAACCACAAACTATGCACATATGGCCACTTTCACTTTGTTTAGGCCATTAAAATCCGTTATCGAAATATGTCAGAGTGGTGTAAAAATACTAAACGCAGCGAGCGGTGTTCTCCAATTGACGTCACGATTTTATGGTAAAACACCGAAGTACAACGTATATACAAAGTTAAGTTACTAAACACTCACCCTCTACAGCGCTTGTTGTTGCTGTTGTTTTATGCGTTCTCTTGCTCTCTCACTCTGCAAGCCACTATGTCTGCCTCTCCTTCTTAAATGCGCACTTCTGCTCTTGCCGCAAAACGAAAACACACGTTCTTAACCAGTCTCGAACTAAAAACTTTGTTTAGCCATTCATTCGCTTCTGCTTTGCTTCTACAAATAAATAGTTTATTATTTTAGCCTAGTTATACAACAATTTTATATATTTAAATACATATGTACAACAACAGACAATGTCCAAGTAACAATTTCAGTTTGTTTTGTCTCACGGTCACGACTAGCTTCCTTCCTTCAAGATAACGCACCCAACGTAGACAGATTTTTCGTTTTGTTTTTATTTTTTTTTCAATTATGACATCTTTTGATTGTTTTTCATTTTTAAGTTTTGGCTCAATTTCAAATTTAATAAAAGTATGTCAAGATGTCCAATTCAAACACGTTCGATCGGTTACGTCTTATAATAGAGTGTAATGTGATTAATTTTGGTGTGTATATACAGATAAAATAATTCTTTGTCCGCGAAGTCAAGTGCACGTCCGCTCTTGTTAGCACCATCGGATCGACTGTTTGTTGGTTATAAAACTTGTTCAGTTCAAAATTCGACAACTGCCCTTCCTGACATTTCGTCCCCATTAAACGAACTGGAGAATTGGTTTGGTGGTCTTGCGCTCTATCGCCTCCGCATGTCCAGGCACAGACACTCGTAAATAAATGTGCACCGATGGCTAAATATTCTCGATCGATTTCAATAGCTCGTGCGGGGCACACTTTCCATTCGTTGTTCAATCCATTAATAATGTACGAATTACAAGAGCCTCATCCAACTCAACCCGTCTGCCAATTGCTAGCATTGTATAGTAATGGTTCCTTTGCCTATGCATATCGGCGACTTTAATTGTCCCCGGAAATTCCATCTTAAGCGCTTTCACGAACGATGTCCATGTTTTAAGGACTTGTTGCGCGTCCGACAGCAGCGCTCGCTAATACGAATCAAATGCTGGTAGCAGGCTAATGATGGTCTTTCACGCCACTCTTTGACGCCACTTTGTGATAAAAATGTAAAGCTCCAGCAGCCATTGCTTCAGTGATGTCGATGCCGCCGCTCCGTCGCTCACTTCGTAATTTGCGACCATGTCCACAAAAGATGACGTTGTACGCGCGATCTATTGACAACGCACTTAACGTCTTTTAAAGCATACTTTTAGGCATACTTTTATAAAATATGGTTTAATCAGCACAACAATTTCAAATATCGTTAAAAATTCACAAAAATTATAAAAAAAAATATGAAAAATTTATAAAAAATGTTGCCCACTTTTCGGTTGGTTTTTGTCTTTGCTGTTATGTGTTTCGTGTTTGTGCTCACCGAAAGATTGCGCCAATTTCATTCTTTTCGGAAATGAAAATAAAAACCGCAAAAAAAAAACGAAAGAGTCACGAAGAAACGAAGAATCCACTACAAAATATTTGAAAATAATTTAATTCAATTTGAGTGTTTGAAGTGGAAGGAACGTTATTTTCTACTATCGTTTATAAAATTAAATAATTTTTTCAACATGGTTTTGGAGCAGAACATTTTGGAAACTGTCCATGAGCCTGGCTCAAAAAACGCTCACGCTGCTCTCGATTTTCAAGATGCAAAAAGTTGTTGTGGCGATTATTTTCAAAAATCTCGAAACGCACAAAATGCGGAAAATATTCAAATTCAAATCGGGCAAGTTCCAAAATCAGATCAAATGGAATATCCAAATCAAAACTTAGTGAAAATGGGCGATTTTTCGGAATTGTCTGTGATTTCAGAAAAATCGGAACTTTCCGAAATATCAGACGACACTTCGAAAGCACCAGACGAGCCGGATGGAGTCAGATCGCGACGCACGACGGATGCACATAACAGTTATGCGGCAAACAGAAATGTCGCAGAAGGTTAGTGCCGACTATTTTTTGTTTGTTTGGTTTTTAGTCAAACATTTTTACGATAAAAACAATCGGCAGAGAAAGGATTTTATTTTTAGTTTATTTGTTATTAAACTAAAAATAAAATCCTTTCACTCAAATTAGATCAAATTAAAATTGATTCGAAAATTAATTTTTAGTTTTCGAATTAAAACAAATCTCAACGCAAACAAATTCTTTGTTTACAAATGTGAAAGTTTTGTTTTTGTTATTTTTCGTGCAGGTCTTATGGACATCGCCCTCTTATCGGCGAACGCAAATCAGTTGCGGTTTCTCATAACCTACAATCATGCGGCTTCCACGTACTACATCAGTCTGGGCCTAATAGTGCTTTCATTGACGCTTCAAGTGGCCGTTGGAATTGCGCTTATTTTTAAAGTAATATTGTACAAAGAAATTAATATTTATACTTTTCTTTTGAATTTTAAAATTTTGAAACATTTTAGCGCCGAATGAAACGTCGTCGAGGTCGAGACAAACGTTTGGCGCGCATGAACGAATTTCTAATCGGAGGCGTTTTCATGGTTACCGTCGTGAATATCTTGTTAGCTGCCTTTACCACCACAGATTCCAAAAACTAAGTAAAAATTTAAATTTTTAAACTATTTAAAAGCCATTTAATGGAAATAAAACAGATACTTTGTTAAATAATTTTGTCACTTTAATCATAATACAAATGTATATATATATATTTAAACAATATATATTAACGCAAACTTGCAAATTTACTTTATAACAATATCAAAATTAAAATGTCGAAAATTGCGTATGCACGTCATTTTTAAATAATAGCAATAATATAAAAAAACAACGCACGTTTAAGCAATTTCTTAATAAATGCACTCTTCGCTTCTGCTACGATTTGAACACGCTCAGTTTGCGTTTTGTATATACACGCCCACTTTGCATTAGCCGTCTAGGTCTAGGATTGGTACTCCTTCTTTATGACCTTGGCAATTGTGCTAAGCTGCATGTTGGTGGTACCTTCATAGATGGCGCCAATCTTAGCATCGCGATAGAATTTCTCTTGTGGGAAGTCGCGCGTAAAACCAACACCACCCATCCAATCGATACACTTTGTAGCAGTGCGTTGAGCCACCTCCGAAGCGTAGAACTTGGCCATGGCGGCCTCCTTAAGGAACGGCACTCCAGCTTCCTGCAGACGTGCTGCATTATAGGTCAAGAGACGTGCTGCCTCGATTTCCGTAGCAATGGTGGCGATTTGATGTTGCATCGATTGGAAGTCATAGATCGAGTTACCGAATTGTTTACGTTCAAGCAGGTAGGGAATGGTCACATCGAAGGTGCCCTGTGCGAGACCGATCATCTGGGCGCCAATGCCGATTCGGCCCTCATTCAGGAAACCCGCCGCGTACTTATAGCCATGTCCGAATTCACCGAGAAGATTCTCCTCAGGCACACGCACATTATCGAAGGTAAGCATGCAAGTTCCTGACGCGCAAATACCGAGTTTGTCTTCGGGCTTGTTGATGATAAGACCGGGGGTGTCGCGATCAACGATAAAGGTGGTGATACCACGGTAGCCCTAGAAGATAAATAACAAAATTTATAAAATAAGATTGCACAAGATCCATGCAAAATTATTCAAACTTTTAACTTACCGCCTCTGGTTTAGCATTAGCAAAAACTAGGAACATGCCAGCCATATCAGAGTTCGAGATCCACATTTTGGTGCCATTGATGACGTAATGATTACCATCCTTCTTGGCGGTGGTCTTAAGCGAGAAGGCATCAGAACCTGCGCCGGGTTCAGTCAAAGCAAAACTGCCGGGCTATAAATTTAATTGACAACCAATCAATCATATATCAATATACTCATAAGCTATCTTAATTCGTTTCTTAAAACTCTTACATATTCTTGCGCCAATTTAGGCAAGTACTTTTCCTTCTGTTCCTTGTTGGCAACCTTGATCATCAGCGAATTGACAAGCGTATTGTGGATATCTACCAGCGCAGCAACTGCAGGATCAACCTTGGACAGCTCCTCTACTACCAGAATGGTCGTCATGAAATTGCAACCACTGCCGCCCAGTTCGGTGTCGATTTCCATGCCCATAAGACCATTATCGAAGATGGCTTTAATGACGGACGGATCGAATTTGTGCTCTTGGTCCATTTTCTTGACCAGCGGAGCAATCTCTTCGCGTGCCAATTTGGCAACTGAAATAAAAAAATTAATATACGTGATATTCAATAATTGTGGCCACTTTACAAACATTATTTTTATCCGATAGAATTGGGATTTCTGTTGTTATTTTAATAACATTTGACCACAGTGTTAATTTAACTTAATTTTAAAGAGCTTACGAAAACCTTTTTAAAAATGGAAGAGCAAGGTTTTAAACAACTTGCAATGAGAATTGAATCAAATTCTTCTTCCTGTTTTCGCTCTCTCTACCCAAACACCCGTTTCGACACTTAAATATTTGATTTTGAAAAGAGTTTACGCAGGATTGAGAGATAAAGAAATTGCGCATTGCGCAGGTCCGTTACTTTGCTGTCAATATTTTTGTGACGATTAAAACTTATTTTTCTCAATTTCTCTCACATAGAGTGGTTAACAAAAAATTATATAAAAAATAATAAATTACATTTCTGTTCGAAAATATTGATATTGGCAGAAAACCGAAAAGTATGCAATTTAATATTATTGCTTTATAAAATCTAATAATATATTAAAATCTAAATAATAATTGTTTGTAAATACGAGCAGCAAAATAAACAAACAAAAAACAATCAAGTTCACAACCCTGATTTTGCATCGACTTCATCGGTTTGTGACGTAATGCGCAGAGAGAGGCAATTTTTCAACGCCAGTTTGTGCAATCTTTATATTTCTCATTCCTGGTGTTTACGGTTGTGAAAAAATATTCCTCCTTCTTATTTTTCTCTGTCCGTTCCTCTTAATCTCTTTTTTTTCTTCACATACATTCCTCAAATAATACCAAACTAAAAAAATTAATTATGAAATAAAGAGAAAACACGGAAAACTGTATTTCATTTTGAAATTCAGTTTTCAAAATTTCACTCATTTGCGCTTATTTTTATTGCAAAGAACTTGAACCAGACCAAATCTGTTTATGTAATAAATTTAAAATGCAATTGTTGTGATTTTTTTAAAATTTGCATTTTCAAGTATAAACTATTAATTTATGCCAAACTGCCCTGTAACTGAATCGCCCTCCTCACTAACTGCCAATCAAGTCGTTTGATAAGCGTTTATGATTGCATGTTTGTCGATTGCCGTTTGCCGCTTGCCGCGCCGACGTATCGCAATTATGCAACCGAACAGTCCAGCAAACGTGGCTGGCGATTATTTGCATTTATTTATTGGCGAAATGCTTTAAATATTTATTTGCGGCCGAAGTGGGTACTAAAATTTATAATTTTTACTATTCCTCAAACAACAACAAAAATGCAATTTTTCAAAAAAACGATAGATAAGCAAGAGCGTTGCTATTGAAAAAACAACCAAGTGCAAAATAACAAAATTCGACCAAAATAAAATCAAATTTTTTTATATACTAAAAATCAGCAAAATTTTTGTTAACTTTCCAACTAGGAACTGAGTTCTTGGCTTAAACGCCCCCCTCTGCTGTAGAGGTGGTCTCACTTCAACTCTCTAGGAAAGTTCGGAACACTCGCACCACAACCGCCCAAGTCTCACCAGAATAGTGAGGGCCTAAGGAGCGTGACACGAGCACCAACCCCAACCCAATCACACCCCCAAGAGGAGTGGAGTGGGCGGAGATTTTTGCTCTATCACAAGTGTAACGCTGTTCTGTTTATGGCTCAAACAGAACTGCTGACTGCTTGTGAAAAAATCTATTGAGAACAATTTTTAAAAATGTTTTTTTTTTTGTAATACTCGCACGCATACAAACACGCCCGACCGCCTCGGGATACGAACCTTCAACAACATTTGCTTAAATGTTGTGTGTTGCGCAGCTACTCAACGCACTCAGCCAAAGCGGCATACTCTGCCGAACTTGATTGGCACGAAGCTGTTTAAGAGTGTGTGAGAGCTTGTTTGTCTTATCGTCGCGTTTTGCTATGCTTATAATTTGTGCCTGAGAATTTTAGTAGATTTTCAAACACGAAAGAAAATTTCTTTAAATTACCGTTTACAATTTTTTTTTTTAAGTATTTATAGAAGTTTGTGACTATATTTTAAAAAAATTATCTAAAATTATTATTCAATTGAAAATAAAATGTTTGTTTTTTTATATTGTACCTATATTTTCTTTTACAAAGTTGTATATGAATAGATACATAAATATTATATATACATTCATATAATAAATTGCTTTTTTATGACAAAAACAAAAAAGTTTTGCTGACGTACACAAAAAAAAACCCAAACAAACGCAATTTAAATTTTAATTGAACAAATGGAAGCAACTACAAAAACAACTACGACAGACAACAATAACAAAGAGTAAATTCTCGAAGTCAGTTCAGAAAACTTGATTCAAGCGAATTTACCTACGCGCAGGGCTCGGACCCGGGCAATTCTCATGCTTAGTTAATAATACAAAGAATAACGTAGTAAAATCCAAATTAACGAGTAAATTTACAATATTTCCCACAAAAAAACTACGAGATTCAAAAATTTCTCAAAAGGCGTAGAAAATTTACTACGATAACGCAGCAAAGTTCGAACCCTGACTACGCGTCATAAGATAAAATGACTGTAGGGGACAAGAGATAGAAAGAGACACAATTCAATTCTTATTCTTGATATGAGAAATATTTTAAAAAGAGAATCTAACAGAATGCGAGATCGTGTAACAATAAATCAAGCAAAATCAAAAAGAATCGACAAAGGCGAACGCAAAATTCCCTACACTCGCGTACATAATTTTGAATTATTTCGTGTCCCTCCATGTCCCTTTTGTCAATCCTAGAATCAAAATCGTTCACTATTCAAAATAGATAAATAAAAGAGTTGCTAATGTTAGAAGATAAGGAATAAATAGTAGAAGTATAAGTGGAAAAACTGGTGGAGAAGATAAGGAATAAATCGAAAACAGAATAATAAAATTTTGAGTTTTTCAATTTAATTTTTGAATGTAGATTTAAATTCGGTTCATTTTTGGTGTTTGTCTTTGGTCTTTAATACTCTTGTTTGGAATAAACACTCTTTTTAATTTAGTGTAGGGTGCAAAAAACCGGGAATGAATGCCAGCCTACATGAAGTCGTCGCTCGGCTAAAAATGCAACAGAATCCAGTTTTGTATTTTATTATTTTGTGCCCTTTGAAGTAATTTGCAATAAATTCTCACTTAAAGTGAGCAAAATGGGAGAATGTGGCGATGCGATGTTAACGTGGCGATTAGACAAAATTTAAATACACATACCTATATAAATCATTATAATCAAAAGCAAGTGTAAGCGAATGCAAATAAAAGGAATTAAGTTAAAGTTTTGAGTTCGAATAAATTTTAGGAAATCGCTCAAAATAAAAATTATATACAATATGAAAAAAAAAATTTAACTTGTTTTGTATGGAAATAATAAATATTTTACGCAATAATATAAGCTAAAACAAAACCCTTTATATTGTTGTAATATTTTATAGTAAACATTTTTTTATACATACAGATCTGTTTTATTTTTATCGCATATTCGAATTTGTTGCGCAATGTTCCATTGAATGGATAAATTTTTATAAGTACAACAAATTATATTTTAAATTAAAATAAAAAAAAAATTATCTCGTTTAAAATAAAAAAATAACATTTTTGTAACTTGACTTGAAAAATAAATATATCAAAATTTCTACTTTTTTTGTGCGGACAGGTTTCGTCTTCGGCTGTTTTTTATCAGTGCAAACAACAAAGCAGAATACAAAAAACAGCATAGAAAACAAAAACAACAAAGCAATATTTCCATTAATATAAAAAAGCAACAATTCTGCTGGCTCCATTGCGTAACATTAAAAAGACCGAAAATATATTCAGTTCGGCGTGAGAAGGTAAGAAATTAAAAAAAATATATGTAAGCATACACATGTGTATATTTCGTATATATTTAATTTATAATTACCAAAACTATTAAAAAAAATTGCATTTAATTTGCTTTCCAGTGTTTACGCACAATTACTATTGAGTGTATGTGCCACGCCGACACGCCCCCTTTGCACATAAACCACACTTATCACTTACCAGTCTCCTTCATCATTTTCTCGTCGTCCGTAAGATGGGTGAGGGGCGGCTGAACGGCTGCTCCGGTGGACATGCATTGTTGTTGGCGTTGTAGAGCATTGGCCAGCTGTGAAGCAACAATTTTCAAATTATTTATGTTTCGTATAAGACTTATTAAAATAACTTAATTTAAAAGTGGAGAAGAAAACTCACCAGACGCATAGGCACTTTCCTTAATCCATTCATTTTGATCTGACTTTTAAAATATCCAAATCACCGAAAGATAGAAATTTTCAAAACCGCACCAGACGACTTCACGCGGACGACTGAGCTCGTTTGTCGCTAAATAAGATCCTTCAGAGATCAACCAACGCCAACAATAACAGCAATAGCAATAGTTAACTGCAAAAAAGCTTTACAGTCGCTGTATGCTAAATTAGTACACGATTAAAAAAAGAAGTAAGAACAAAATATCCATGGGCTGCAAATATTTTTGTTAATTTATGTTGATCGTTTGTTTGTTTGTTTGTTTGTTATTTTTTTGTTTGTGAAATAGAAGGGCATTAAAAAACCACGATTAAATATTGATTCTTTAATATAATATTTAATATTAATTCAATTTATTCCGTTTCGTATTTTTGATCAAATATTGTCTTCACTCTTGAAACATAATCAATTAATTTTCTACTTTCTTCTACCTAAATATTGTTCTTAAATTTTCCTAATTTTTGAGTGGAATGAAGTCATGAGTTCTACTTCAAAGCCATAGAACTGATCAAACTTGGATTTAGCCAAAGTAACAAGATTTAAAAGTTTTAAAAAGGTGTTTGGCTGCATGAAGGGGACACGAAAAAGCGCCTTTGATCTTTTTGCTATGTTTCTCCTTTTTGTGCTTTTGGAATATAGAAGAAATCAAACGCCTTTTACCTACTCCGATGATGTGGTTTTGGAAATCATTCGAATATGTGCTTCATTTGGAAATCATCACCTTGTTGAATGCACCTTTGCGCACGATTTCCAAACAACTTCCATCGAATCTATCCAATTTGACATAACCACACTTTTTGGACTTCCGACAGGCGAACTGTCAAAATTTCTTTCTTTTTCGGTGTTTTTCCGATCGTTGTTTGGTGTAAGTTTTGCGCTGTGAAATTTTTTATCATAAAACATCGCCATTAAAATTAAATGAAATTTCGTAAAAATGTGAAAGAAATGCGTCGCAACAAATGCAATTTGCGAATACGCTGAAATTTTGTGTGAATTTTTATGTGTTGTACAAAAAGTGTGAATTCCGCGAAGAAAAGGCGAGAGTCTGAAACCAACAAGAGTTTGAAAGAGGGGTTGTGTAGAGCAATAAGAGAATCGAATTTAATAAATAATTTGAAAGAAATCGCTACGAAAAGTGCTAAAAATGTAAAAAAAAAAGTTTGGAATGCTATCATAATGCATTGAGTAACGCTCCCAGTCCACTTTTGCATTGACCATTTGCGAACAACAACAATAATATTAAAGTCTTTGAGTGTTTCGCTATTTCACGCTTCACACTTTATATTTTTCAATATTTTAAATAACTTTTGTTAAAATCCATTTTGTCTAATTCATATTTTTGTTTCCTTCCAACAGCAAAGCACTACTCCGCCTAAACATGAAATTGAACAAGTTTGTGTCATCGTCGCGCAGGAAGAACCGCAAGCGTCATTTCCAGGCGCCATCGCACATTCGCCGTCGCCTCATGTCTGCCCCACTCTCAAAGGAGTTACGTCAAAAGTACAACGTCCGCTCTATGCCCATCCGTAAAGACGATGAAGTGCAAGTTGTGCGCGGCCACTACAAGGGCAATCAGGTCGGCAAGGTCGTCCAGTCGTACCGTAAGAAGTTCGTCGTCTACATCGAGAAGATCCAGCGCGAAAACGCCAACGGCAACAACGTCTATGTGGGTATCCACCCATCGAAGGTACTGATTGTCAAGCTGAAGCTCGATAAGGACCGCAAGGCAATTTTGGATCGTCGTGGCAAGGGACGCATGGCAGCGCTCGGCAAGGACAAGGGCAAGTACACAGAAGAGACCGCTGCACAGCCTATGGATACAGCCACCGCATAAGGCGTCGTTATTCATGAAGTTGGTGTTGTTGTGTTTTGTGTACAGTGAAACAGACAGTCGAGTGGAGGAAATTTCTTTTTTTATTCGAAAAGAAGTAACAAAAACAAAATATTTCTTTTAAAATAAGAACTTCTTTAAAATAAAGAATTACAATTTTACAAAGAATTTGGTTTATTTATTTTAACTAAATTAAGAACGAAGAGTTATAGTAGTTGATTAATGCCTAAAAGCTGAATTTTGTATTAAAAAAAATATATTCAAGAACCGAACAAGAATTTTGGCTTTCAGGAAAACATCAGTTTTTGTTGTTATTCTAAACATAGTAAGACAGTTCTTAATGGCAATTTTAGATTTGCTTCCGTAATTCTTGGAAACTGAATATTTTACTAAAGATAAAGTTCGCAGGGTCCGAAATAAAATTTAAACTACAAATAGTCATAAAATATAACATTTATGATACATTTGTAAATTTTATTTAAATTATAGTAAATCTAATTTTGGATGAAAGTTAAGAAATAACAAATTTCCTTTTTTGATTCTTCGGTAAACCTATATAAAATCTAATTGCGTACATAGAAGGTGAGAGTGCCAGAAAGAAATAAAAACTAAATGTCCATTGTTGAACCCAAAAAATGCAATCTGTTGAACCAGCCGACAAAAACCCAAAGTCATAACTTCAATGCGGTTAAATATATAATAGGTCTAACATATATAATTTTTTTTCATTAGTTTTACTATAACCTGCAAGAATTTTTGTTTGGGAGATTTTCCTTTCTTGCATGCTTCACAACACTGAAAGTTTATTAAACAAACCTTTCAAAGCATATGAAAGTGTGAATAAAAAACTCCACGTTTTTGGCGTTTTCTGTCCTATTCTATTCTTTAATTTCAACAACAAATAATATTAATAAAAAGGAGACAACATGGAAATGATGGTAAAAATGTACACAAAATAAGAAAAAAACAAAATTTAAAATTAATATTTGAACAGGCTGGCGCTTCTCTGCTCTCGCGTCCCGCCGACGAGTTCGGCAACGATGGACTGGTCGAAGAGATGTGGGCAGTCAAGGCGATGGATCACGCCGAAGTGCACTTCAATGTGAGTGATTAAGATTTTTTTTATAATTACCAAATTTAATAGTTCTGCTCTGCCTACTTATTTCGCTTAGCTGTTGACCAGTGTTCAACCTTCGCTGTTGCGTCTAACGCCATATGACGAACAAATCTATAACGAGTTCCGACAAGACTTTCCCGACTTGAATGTGGGCCAACTCAGCGATGATATTCTTAAATCACCAGAGGCAAAGCAGCGCTGGCGTCAATTTGCCGAGAAATTCAATAAACTTGACGACTACGCTTATGGCACGCTGATGCGGGCCAATGCCGCCGAACAATTCTCACCGGATAATGCGTTGTTGGTTGTGCGCGTTCAGTTTTTGGCCATCGAAATTGCACGTAATCGAGAAGGCTTCAACGATGAGGTGCAGTTAGTGCTTTCATTTACCTAGACATTTTTAAAAATTTTCCAAATTTGTATATTTTTTCTAGGTGCATCGCCGATTTCGTCCGGCACCTCGTCCCATAGAGGAAGCATATGCATTGAAAACGGCGGAGAGTGTTGAGCAGAAGCAATAAAATTCATCATTAATTTGTAATTCATATTTTTAAGCTGCTAAAGTAGAAACCGCAAAATAATTTATCAAATTTTCTAACTGCATTCCGATGCGCAAGTTTTACTAATATCATTTTTAACGATAAGATTTAATAAAAAGAAATCAAATGTCATCTTTAAGTTAATAAGCCAAAATTTTAAATATTTTGCAAACATAAAAGATTAAATTGGTCTTAAATAACCATTAACGTTTTTATTACACCGATGGGAATATTTAGTTTGCTCTTCCATCTGTAACGCCCATAAGGAGGCGTGTTAGGTATGGCAATTTATATATACGAATGATCAGCGTCCTAAACTACAGCAGTTAAGTTCTATGGTCGGACGAAAAATCCTCTCCCTCTTACATTTAAAAAATTAGTGTAGTGTAAATAATCGATATTTATCACTTAAGTAGTAACACAAAACTACACTACAAACCAAAAATGGACGAAATTTGATAAGAACAAGTCCCACTTATAATGTAGCACTTATGTGCTAAGAAATCACACTTTTGGAGTCACTAAAATAGCGAAGATAGTTCACACTGGCCTTCCTTTAAAAATGCAATCATTTCAGTTATGGCAATTCATATGCCACTACTTTATTAATATATAAAAAAATTAACATATTATGTTAATATTGTATGTTAATGTATGTATGTAGTAATTTGTTTTTCAAAACATAATCAAAAACTTTCTAAAAACTCATTAACTGAAATATATATTCATAGACATTTTTCAAATTTCAATTTTTTCAGATATTGAGAATTTTATATTATTGAGGGTAGTTTACAGCTGCATCCATATTAAATATTGTGTGGCCGTACCAATTAAACGAAATACATTGGATTGCGACTCATGAAACGCGTATTGACCAAACGTGATTGATACGCTCTAGCCAAATCAGGAAAATTGTTCTGTCTGTAAAGAAATAGTTTTTTTTGGTTTAGTAGAAAATTCTGTGTATCAAAGCAATTGCATCATATTCCATACCCCTCCAAATAGACGCGACCACGAAAGGCAACTAAATGGGCTAAATAAGCTGGTGCCGGATAAGAGACCACACGATTGCAGCGCGGAAACATATGACACAGGTTGTAGGTTAGTGTCTGCAGCATGTCTATGTCATGCTTGGCCTCATCTTCGATGACATTGTACCGCGTCGGCTTTGCGGTACCCTGAATCGATTGATGACTGACCATAAAGAATTGAACCTCGTTGGGGTGAGTTATGACGCGATCAACGACGGTGCCAGGCGCGACGTTATTAAATTTATCGCGCGGATTAGCCACTGTTGGAAAGAATCGCGTGTGATGTCGCTTCACCACAATGATGCATGTCAACTTGGGATTAATGCGCAGCTACAAAATGAAAGCAACAAGTTTAATGACAAAAATACCGACATTGTTTGAAGACCATTTTGTGACTTGTGTTAAAGAAACTCACCTTTGCGCATGCATTCTTAATGCCGCGCAGCTCCACTTTTTTGACGATTGGAAACTGCCCATCAGACACTCCGTCCCGATAATATATAATGTTGTCGGGATAACGCTTTTGATATTGGAAATATACATTTAAGTGTTGCAAAAGAATTGATTCCATATCTTCGATATCTTCTCTGGCCGCTTGTTGCAGACGATATTGCATGTTGTAGCAGGCGCCAAACTGATCGTGTGATGCGGCTACACCCACCACACTCGGTATTTCTCTCTGATCTGGCGATGGATGAGTAACATCAGCTCCCAGGAACATAATATTTGCTATTGGAAGATTGGTTTTTTGGTTGTTTATTATGTGATTGGTACCATTTAGTTTGGCGTTGATCTTAAGCATTAGATTTCCAATCAGCATATTATCAAGACGTTTTCTTATCGTATAATCTTTAATGCATTGTGTTAGGACGCCGTACTTTAGCTCAGCCGTTTGCTTGATTTCGGCGTAAGATGGGCCTCTCGACGGAATGATTGATATAATCAAATCATAATCGCGGAATTGATTCAGCACACCGTCAATTTTATCGTATTCCTTCAAGTCCGGCTTTTCAGCGAGCGATATGTTAAACTTTTTAGCGCCAGCGTATATCTAAAGGCACATTATGAGAGATATAATATTTTTTTTACATATTTTTATTATATTGTAAATAAAACAATAACAACAAATAAATAGTTATAAAAAAAATGTTATTTTAATAAACACAAATTTTTCAACTATAATAACAAAAGCCACTCCCACCTATAGTTCTTACCATACTCGCCAAGTTTTGAGCTTCAAGTCCTATTCTACTATTCTTGTGGTAAATGATTGCCCATCTATGTCCTTTAGGTAAAATTTTTGTTTGCAAAAATGTCATTCTATCGTTCATTCGCCACGACCCATTAAAGGGACGAACAAGTTGCTTGGCAAAATATTCTATCGATGGCGAGGGAAGCAGACGCATCGGAACTTCCAAAAAGCTTTTACTGATTTGCACACCAAAACTACGAATTGTAGTGTCAGTATTGTGCTCAAAATTATTCAACATGTGCATTATCTTCTTCTTGCGTTCGTCCGTCGAAGTGGCCGCAAATCGTATCATTTTCTTCACTTGTTCTGTTCCATCTTTTTTCTAAACAAAATAAATAAATTTATTAAAAACAAAACATAACTACATTGCTTTAGAGCAAATCCAACAACATACAAAAATAATATGCATACTCACATTTATTGCCTGCCCTCCTGGAATTTCGCACAGTTCCATTGGGACGTAATTTGGCCTCACTGTCGAACCTACTTGTAAACACGGCAAGAGAGGATATTTGATTTTATAACCCTTCGACCGAAAATATTCTTCCACTGATACTCGTCTTTGATCGTCGCCCATTTCAAACATGAGTTTACTTGCAGATTCAGTTGTTACACCATTGACCCTGTAAGTGCGAGGAAACGATGCAAAACACGCAGGTGGCATATACCTTATATTAACCATTCTAAGATAATCGCTCAAATCAATACGTTGTCCTATATCGAAAGGACTAGTCAAACTATTCCGTCCATAGACCTCCTCTAAATGTTGTATAACGCTACGTTCGGTTGGAAATGACTTGTGCGAAATGTCTATATTGAGAAATGGATAATCACCCAGAATGGCGGCTTGATAAAGACCTATCCACATTTCGTAGCCTTGACTCAAATCCATTCGATATTGGGGCTTCGAAAAGAAGGAGCGACCGGCACGTACGCCACGACCATGGCACGGACTAGCGAGTACCACCTCGATGCACTGCAGCGCACGCATTGGCTTGTCAAAAATGCGTTCTTTGTGGTAACTAAGTATCCAGAAAGACGAATTTGGAGTACTTAAAATAACAAAAAAATTAATATACCCACTTTCGTAATGAATTTAAATCGATTTCTAAACTGTCCGTTTCCTTAATGGTCACAACGAATTTTATCGTGCGCGAGCCAGAATCGTCAAGCTATGCGTTGCAAAGAAGAAAACGTTAAATCGCTTTTTATATATTAAAAAAAGGTATATTGAAATTCGCCCACCTCTATTTCCCCTTGAAAGGGTACTTTATCCAATTTCTGCACCGTATAAACACTTTTCCTGCCGTCGTAGGCCATCGCAGTGTTGCGAAAATGCACGAAATTGAACATATCAAATGCTTTCCGCTGGAATTTTTTAGGGCGATCGGGAACTATGGTCACATCGTAATGATAGGCTACATCGGGCATGCGATCCAGATTAATGCGGAAATAATTTGTTTCAACTTTGCCTGGGGTGCCGACTGTGCCGCGCGCAATGCCGTTGCTCGATGTAGACGATTCGAAAGAAGTGGATGAAGATGTATACGAAAGTTGTTGGCTCGGAGCACGTTGTTGCTGAACCTGTTGTTGTGGTCGTTCCTGACCATGTTGTTGTGGTCGTTGCTGACCATGTTGTTGTGGTCGTTGCTGACCATGTTGTTGTGGTCGTTGCTGACCCTGTTGATGCCATTCTTGTTGCTGTTGTTGGCCACGTTGTTGTTGTTGTTGTGATGACTGTTGCTGCCAACCCTGTTGTGGTTGTTGTTGCTGCTGACCGGATTGTTGTTGCTGCCTCTGTTGTTGAGGTCGCTGCTGACCCTGTTGCTGCCAACCGGATTGCTGTTGACCCTGTTGTTGAGGGCGTTGTTGTTGTTGACCCTGTTGTTGAGGGCGTTGTTGACCCTGTTGTTGAGGTCGCTGCTGACTCTGTTGCTGCCAACCGGATTGCTGTTGACCCTGTTGTTGAGGGCGTTGTTGTTGTTGTTGACCCTGTTGTTGAGGGCGTTGTTGTTGTTGCTGCTGTGGTTGGGATCGTTGCTGACCCTGCTGTCGCCAATTTTCCTGCGGTTGCTTAGGCACGGCGCCTTGTTGTGTACCTTAAAAATAGTTGAACATTACCAACAACGTCCCTCAAATCAGTGAAACTTAAAACAGCTTTCTTGATTAAAAATAAAAATTTTATACTTTTAAGTTACTTTAATTTATATAGAATCAACTCTAAATAAATAAAAAAGTATTATTTTCTTTAAAAATTATTTTGTGTGTCTTACTGACTGTTGTTAATCCACAAAACTGCATTAAAAAATGTAATGTAAAATTTTTTATTAATTAAAATTTTAAATTATGAATGTTTGTGTGCAAAGGCTTCAATTTAAGGCTTTATTTAAAATAATGATAGCAATGATCTAGAATACGTCAATTCAATTGAGCTCGTTTACAACTTACTGGGGGACTGTTGTTGTGAACCCCTTGCACTGGCTTGGCTCTGTGGTTGTTGTTGAGATTGGCCAGTATTTCCACTCGGACCTGTAGTGAAATTATTTTTTTATTATTTGCAAGTTAAAATAAAGTAATATTTTTTTTTTAAATTTATTGAATCCGATTTCAAAAGTAAAAAAATCTCTTATTTTTTTAAATACTTTTACCTTTTAAAATTAGCTACTTAAAAAATTTTCATTTATATTTTTCGCTAGTGAATTTGTTTTTTTTTCTTCATTAAATAAACCCAATATGTAACACTTCTCTATGTCGCTACTGTTCTTAAACGTGAAAGAAATATTAAATTTAAAGGCAGCCTATTCCAAAATTCCGCATTTGTATTTGAATACGAGTATACTTGTAAACTAACACACATACATAAGCAACTTTCAAATCAAACCAGTGTTAAAAATAAACCTTTGATCATTTAATAGTACGTTTTCCAAAAATATTCTTTTGAACATGGTCATAAAAAATTTATTCTTTTTTTTTTTAACAAATATATGATTTGCAAAACAACTTAAAAAACAGTATAAATCATGCTGCAATGAATATTTCCACTTTTACACAACTGATATACCATCATATATATACCTTTCAGACTTAGCCACAAAAGACTAACCCACAAACAAATTTTCGAAAACTCTTAGCAACCTATTTGACTGAGATTCATATCAAAAGTTATTGTGCAAAATCCATATGTTAATGTTAATGAACTTTTAGAAAATGTAGACCTAGACAATATTTGAACATTAAATTAAATAAGTAAACTCTGTTATTGTTATTTTATATTACATCTGGATTAGGTTAGATTAGCTGATCTATAAAGATCACTAAAGATCACACACAGAACAGTAGTGGTCCTTAGTGTTACATCTGAACTCCTTTGATTTTGTTCTCCTTCATATTTCTTAGTTAATTTAAAACATATTGTATACCACAAGCCACAAGTAGGCCTTAGTAGCTAATGCTTAATTCGCAAGTTGTGTAAATTATAATTTAATAATTTTAACAATAATAATCGGCGATCTAATCAATAAAAAAAAAAGAAGGGAATATGTACGTATCTTATAGTAACATGATGCAATAAGTTTTTAAATTTAATATTCATTTTTAAATGATTTAAATTAAATATTAAAATACGGGTACCGTTAATTACAAATACCGTTAATCTCAAAAAGTCTACGAAAATGTAACTGCACAGCATATTATTTAACTTCAATTTCACAATGTATAAGTACGCAGGCCTGTATCTAAGGGGGGTCGAAGGGGGTAATTGCTCCGGGCGCCACTTTGTAAGGGCGGCATGTGGAAGAAGCTGTAGGGTGACATTTATTTTAAGTGAGTACCTTTTTTTTTTTTGCTTCTACATCTCTGATTTCATGAAGAAAATGTACTGTACAATTTTAGAAACTTTTTCAACTTTCAACAAGTACAATTTCATAATATAAAAAAAATGTATCTAAAAATATTTTGAAAGGGCGAAATATCCACTCTTTCCCCGGGCGCCAGAATTCCTAGGTACGGCCCTGTAAGTACGTAAAATTGCAACAAAATCCGAATCGTGTTTTTCCCCAAAAACTTCGACCAACCATTCCCCCCCCCCCCACTCCCCTTTCAAAGAGATAATTTACCTGATTCAGGAGTTGGGGCAGAACGTTGTGCCTGTTGTTGTGGAGCTTGCTCTTGTGGTTTCCCACCAGCTGCCCCAGCTCCATCCTTTGAATATTCTGGAAATAAAATAAAGGAATGCAACCGATAACTGCATTTTTGCACTACTCCGTCACTTACTGTTTTTCTTGCCCATGTTTTTTTTCTTTTGTTTTTGGGAATTAAAAAACTAAATTTCAACGAAATAACGATATTGAAAACTTTTATAAATTTTTTTTCTCAATAATAAACTAATATTCCGGTAATTTATTCTCTATTTTTTTTATTTTTATTTAGATATTTGACAAAGCCAAGTGTCGTAGATGCCGAGAGATGCACGAATTAGTACGATTGTGATTTCAGCTCAGTGTTGATAAACGACATAATTTTTATCGAGTACATATAAAAGAAGTAATCGACTTTTTCAGTTACTATGATACAGGGCTTACAAACAATTCGAAAGATGTTATTTAAGAGGTGGGGATTAAATAGGAGGTTTTTTCGGAATTGTGCTCAGATTTGGATCAGAATGAATGAGGTGTCAAATATTCAGAGGTATTGAAGAGTTCTTTAAAACGTTACACCGTTTTTTTGCGATATATTATATTAAAAAATTTTTGAGATATAATCATTTTGCGATTTTTTGTTTCGAAATAAATGATTTAAATTAAATATTAAAATACGGGTACCGTTAATTACAAATACCGTTAATCTCAAAAAGTCTACGAAAATGTAACTGCACAGCATATTATTTAACTTCAATTTCACAATGTATAAGTACGCAGGCCTGTATCTAAGGGGGGTCGAAGGGGGTAATTGCTCCGGGCGCCACTTTGTAAGGGCGGCATGTGGAAGAAGCTGTAGGGTGACATTTATTTTAAGTGAGTACCTTTTTTTTTTTTGCTTCTACATCTCTGATTTCATGAAGAAAATGTACTGTACAATTTTAGAAACTTTTTCAACTTTCAACAAGTACAATTTCATAATATAAAAAAAATGTATCTAAAAATATTTTGAAAGGGCGAAATATCCACTCTTTCCCCGGGCGCCAGAATTCCTAGGTACGGCCCTGTAAGTACGTAAAATTGCAACAAAATCCGAATCGTGTTTTTCCCCAAAAACTTCGACCAACCATTCCCCCCCCCCACTCCCCTTTCAAAGAGATAATTTACCTGATTCAGGAGTTGGGGCAGAACGTTGTGCCTGTTGTTGTGGAGCTTGCTCTTGTGGTTTCCCACCAGCTGCCCCAGCTCCATCCTTTGAATATTCTGGAAATAAAATAAAGGAATGCAACCGATAACTGCATTTTTGCACTACTCCGTCACTTACTGTTTTTCTTGCCCATGTTTTTTTTCTTTTGTTTTTGGGAATTAAAAAACTAAATTTCAACGAAATAACGATATTGAAAACTTTTATAAATTTTTTTTCTCAATAATAAACTAATATTCCGGTAATTTATTCTCTATTTTTTTTATTTTTATTTAGATATTTGACAAAGCCAAGTGTCGTAGATGCCGAGAGATGCACGAATTAGTACGATTGTGATTTCAGCTCAGTGTTGATAAACGACATAATTTTTATCGAGTACATATAAAAGAAGTAATCGACTTTTTCAGTTACTATGATACAGGGCTTACAAACAATTCGAAAGATGTTATTTAAGAGGTGGGGATTAAATAGGAGGTTTTTTCGGAATTGTGCTCAGATTTGGATCAGAATGAATGAGGTGTCAAATATTCAGAGGTATTGAAGAGTTCTTTAAAACGTTACACCGTTTTTTTGCGATATATTATATTAAAAAATTTTTGAGATATAATCATTTTGCGATTTTTTGTTTCGAAATATCGGCTTTCAAAGGTTTAATAGAATAGGGTAAAAGCTCCATCAGTTAAATTTCATTCAGTATACCACTTGGCTTTATATGTTAGGATGTATACTATGTCCTAGGACGCACACGCAACGAATGTGTGGATCCGACGTGGTTTTTGAGAGCAAAACAAGATTCGGAAATTTGGCAAATTTAATAATTATTTTTATTTATTTATTTATTTATTTATTTATTTATTTATTTATTTATTTATTTATTTATTTATTTATTTATTTATTATTTCCTACTACCGGAAAATTAAAAAAAAATATCTTTAAGTAGGACCTAAAGCAGGGCACATACATCAGTTTAAATATGTATCTGTTAAAATGGTTGCAAATTTACGTCTCATTTTTGAATTTGGAGAAAAGTGGTTTTAAAAATTCATACTGTTTAAAATAAAATTTTATTCACAAAGGCGGAAGTTAAATTTAGGTTAATTTAAAACGATTTTATTTATATGGTTTTTTTGCTGATACATAATTTTTGGCTTTATTTAACATATTGTGGTTCGCGGCATGTCTCTAGCACCGAATCATAAATCAAACCCGGTGTACACTCCAGAACGACACCACGTCCATTCAAACAATAATAGTAACTGTCTGAGCGTGCATGGGCCAGGAAAGTGGCGCCTTCAACCGGACATTCAATATCAGCGCGTTTAGGTGGAGCCTTTGAAAATGGCATAATGTTGCGTTTAACAGCTGTTGTAATCTGCAAAGGTATACAATTGTAAATAAATATTTATATATATGTATATACATATATAATTATTTAAACTGAACTAACCGTGCAATTGGCTCTCGAAGGAAAGTCGCAGCAATTACAGTCAGTATTGAATTGGAGCCCGTTGGCACAGGTCTGGTTATAGGCCTGACCATCCATGCAAACGTAATACTTCTCACAGGTAGCCTTACTCGCGAGGAATGTGATATTTGTGGGGTCATTAAAGATGGTACATAAATTGTCCTGACAGTCGACGTACTGCGGGAAATCACAACGATCCGTTTCCGAGTTGTACTGCAGTCCGTCACAACACTCGCGCACTACTGGTGTTCCTGCATAGCACAACACATATTTGGTGCAGGTGCGATCATAACAGAAAGAGGACAATGCCGATGTACAGTTTTGCACGCATGTCACTTCGCTGGGTCTGCCGCAAGTCTGATTCTTCGCATCGAAAAGATAGCCCACTTCACATTCACGCTGAATAGGAAATTCGTTCATACAAACGTAGTAGCGCGAGCAGTTGCCCAAATAGGGTAAGAACATTTGGCTCTTAACACCGGCGCATATGTTGACATCAACGGCTTGAAGCGAACCGACGCAGGTGGCAGCCAAAAGCGCAAACGTGAGGTAAATGTGATTCACTATGAAAAGTAAAAAAATCATCAATTGGTTGGAATGTTTACGAATTGGCAATTTGGCCAATGTAGATTACACTTACTCTTTCTCACTGGCAGCGAAATTCGTCAGCGTTCAAGATAATTTTCGCGACTGATCAATGCCAAATTATGTTTTGCCTTTTTTATAGCCTTGCAGTAATATTTTCATTTTCATTTCCATTTCCATTTCCATTTGTTTAATTGCTTTTTTCGTTTCTGCGAAATGAAGAAGACATCCGCCGATGATGTTTCAGAGATATCTACCACCACTACGTGCACTTATCAAAATGATCAGTTTGTAGTTTGTGATATGTAAGCGTAATGTTACTGTAATTTTTGCTGCAATTAGTTTAATGTCTTTGATTATATTTAAGTACAGACATAAATAAATAAAACTGATCAAATGTAGAAATACAATATATGTTAAGTACATATATTTCTTTCTTTGTACCATATGCGCCTGTAAACCATTCATCCGATTACGATATTGAAAAGTTGCTGTGCTCACACTAAGGATAGTTTTGGGCAAAAAAAAATTGCCACACCCACCTATTACGCCCACAATTTATAAAACTAAGAGAAAATATTCGATTACTTTGCTAATATTGCTCCTAAAAATTTGGTATCTGAGTTATTATAGGCACTGTCGACAGCTTCACAAAAAATGGGCGTGGTTGGACCAATTTAAGTTTGGATTAATTTTACGTCTTCCACCACTGTTCAGGAACTTGGTACGCTGTATAGAAAACATGTAACGGGATACAATTTTACAACGCTCACTTATTACGCCCACAGTTTGGTTAATTTCGTGAAAATAATAGATTAGATTGCTAATATTGCCCAAAAAAAAATTAAATTTTGTTTCTGAGTTTGTATGTTTACTGCCGATAATTTCACTGCCGTAACTAAGAATCGCTACTACGGTGATTACTGGGAAGTTCCGCTAACTAACGGAAGTATCGTGAAGTTCCGCTAACATTTTATTGTTTCAAGTGGCATTACACGCATGCCGGGCATTCGCTAGTAAAATATAATAAAACCTCAGGTCTAGCAAAGTTATCAGAGACCCATTCACTTTTAAACGTATAAACATTTGCTAATTTTGTTGTTGATTAGGTAAAATTATATATGTATGTATCCACATGTAACTTTGTTAAAATGCAAAAATATAGTAAATATGTACGAGTATGCATTTGTATAGCTTTTCTTAATTCAAACATAAATTAAGAGATTTGCACCCGTTAACCATTTAATTTCTAAACCCATTTTATTTAATTAAAAATTTCGTATCTGATATTAAAAAAGAATCAATTTAATTTTGTTTGAGGTTTCGAGAATAAATATAAAAAATAATAAAAAATATTTTTATCCACACATTTTAAATATGAATCAATCACACCGGTAGATGTAGAATATGGAAATAATAAACTTTTTCATTCATATAAAAAGTAGATAAAACGTGTTTAAGTACGTTGAGCGATCGACAGTGTTTAGTTTACATTTTTAGATGAGAAGATGGAACAAAAATATGTTTTCCAGAGCTAAAATATATTCCTCCATGGTTGTCTCAACAACTATTCAAAAATCGTTTTAGATTAGAAGCGTTTAATATGTTTTTTAAAAGTGCAGAATACGATTTTTAGTTTTAGTCGTATAGCAGCAATCGATTAAGTAAATAATTGAACAATTTTAGTCAATTGATTTATTTGTTTATACTTTATGAAATGTATTGTATGTATTTACCAAAATGTATATTATACCAAACACCAATAGCGATATTATATTAATTTAAATACGATTTACAAAATCAATTAATTAAAATATTTTGCAGCTGACGACATGATTCCACCTTCGAGTCGTAGAATAGTCCCTCGGCGCATGTATGCACAGTACCCTTGCCCTTGACACAAATATAGTACTGGTTGGGATTGGAATGTGGATAGAAGTAGTTGCCTTCCTTTGGGCAATCGATATCAGCCATTTGGGGTGGGATCCTGATCGCTGGCGTCAATGAACGTCTGCTGGCTTTAATCTGTGTACAACGAAATACAATTTAAATGAAAAGAAAACAATTTTCAATTCTGGTACTGGATACAACAATTAATTCAGGGGCGTTAGTTATTGTTATTGCTTACCGTGCAGTTAACATTTGCAGCCACATCACACTCCGAAATAACTGGGTTAAATTCCAAGTTTTTGGCACATGTCTTCGGCCATGGCTCACCACTCATGCAGACATAGTATCTGAAAAAATGCATCTTAAAACAGTCCACAACTCATTTATAATTGTACATACTTATTGCATGAGGCAATACTGGGCACAAATTGGATACTGTTCGGATTGTTGACGACCGAGCAACGATTATCTGCACAATCGACATTTTGAGCAACATCACAGTCGGAGATGGCGGTATTGAACTGCAACTTGTCATAGCACTGGCGAATCACTGGTTCACCGGCAAAGCACATAACATACTTGTTGCAGGTCTTAGCCAATGGCACAACGGACAAAACTTTGGGATCACAATTCAGACATTTCGCATTGGAGCTGCCACAGCTTTGCGTCGATGCATCAAAATAATATTTGTCTTTGCATACTTGCGTAATGGGTTTTTGGTTCACGCAAATGTAATATTGCGAGCAATTCGTCACGTCCGTAAGGAAGATGTAGTCGGACACATTCTCACAGATATTGATGTTCTGATTCTGAGCATGAACATTGTTGGCGACAGCAGCAAATGCCAGAACGGCGATGAGGATTACGTTATTTTTCACTGAAATTAATCGAATGGAAAACTACTAGATTAGAAACCATTCAGACTGTGCTAATTCGACAGACTTACTTTTCTGTTTCTGGCAACCTTTGGTATATGTATTCCTAGCGGTTGCTGGTTGTGGCGCTGTTCTCGTCAAACTGTTAGCAAATTTTGCACTGCTCTGAAAATAGGAAAAAATACCTTTTATATATCGCTTCTTTTTTTCGGCAGGAAATTTGCCGATAAATAATCAAAAAAAAAAAACAAAAAAACGAACGCACGATCTTATCACCAAACGGTGTAGATTTTTTGTTCACCTGACTGATGTAAACATTCTTTTAACAATTACTGAAGATTACATTTAAATAGCTCAACGTTGAGTCGCTGTTTGTTGTACAACAATAACAATATCGACAAAATCTACACTGTAATGAAGCAGCCGGTAATGTAAAATATAATTTTGGGATAGTTTTCGGTATCTTTTTTCTTTCCAGTCCTGGCAGGTACACAAACGAACTTGAATTCCGCCACAAAAGAAGCGCGATTCTGCGGTAATTTTATTGCTGCATGTTAACATGTGATAAATTGAATTGCCTTGATAATTGTACCAAGTTCAATGATAGCTCAATGATGATTTGATTTAATGAAACAGCAAATTGCAATTTGAAAAATATCGACACATACATACATACATACATATCATCGGCAGTATCGCTTTCATATTCAGCGTTATCTTCTTTCTGTGCGTACAGAAATTAGTTAAATATGCGACACTCGTGTTAATTACTTATTTTCTTGTGAAATCGCTTTTTTGTAATATTTTTCTTCGGTTAAGGAAATCAGTAATATAATTTTGTCGGTCGGTAGGTCCATACATACATAGGTAGTTTGAAATAAAGTCAAGACGCTTAAAAAACCGGAAACTCTAAATTAAACAAACAACGAATTTTTATTGTGAAAAGGAATAATTAATGAATATGATTGATTCTGTTAATTCAAGATTTTGCTTTAGAAAAGATTTGAACTTTCGAATAGTAAATTTATATCATGAATAAATACCACATATGACAATATATATGTACAACTTTACAAATTGATACTTGCAAATTTTGAAATGGAAATACGAATTTTTTTGTCATTTTTAATTAAACTAATTTAGAAAAAAAACGAAAATTTTTTTTAAATAATGTATTTTAAAGTCCAATACAATGCCTGCTGCAATTGACAATTATTAGAAAGCTTGCTTTTTGACAGTTTGACAGTTGCAACAACATACGCGTGCGCCAGCATCATGCGCTTGTTGTTTTCACTCTCTTTCTCTCTTATAGTACTTTGGAAATACAATCTAAATCTCAGCATCAAATCTCTGTCTTCGGAACACATACCATAACGAATATGAATACAAAAACAACAACAAAATTTTCACAGATTCTGATTTTCCACATTAACAAGTAACGTTCAGGCAGGCAAGTACGGAGGCAAACAAAACGAAAGTGGTACTTTTAATCCTGCAGTTCAGTGGTTCAGTGCTTTCGCAGACACAGGCTAGTAGCAAAGATTCAGCCACTGAGCACTGAGAACATGTGCGCCTCAAAGTGACCAAAAAAATAAATATTTAAAAAATATTAATCAAAAATCTATTTAAGTTTTGAATTGAAAACTGCCGAAAATAAGTCCATTCGCGAATCAGAATCAACGTTTCAAGTCAAAATCGTCAAGGACTTGTATAACCTTGCAATATGTGTTCAAAATAGTGTGGAAATAATTTACGCGTTAAGAAAAAATTGTGATTTATTTGGAAAGGTAAAATTTGCGTGTTTCCCATGTGTGTCTGTATGTATGTATGTATGTATGTATGTATGTATGTATGTATGTATGTATGTAGTTAAATAAAAAAATTAACAATATTCTCTCTCGCAAACATATCAAATTGCATTTTAAATGATTCGCGTCTCAATCAACATGAACATGCAATTTTAATTAAATTTGTGGCTTTAATTTGACCCTCCCCTCTACAGCGTATGTACATACATACATATACAATATGTAGGTGCGTGTGAAGGTATTAACGATCCGTAAAGCCATAACCCCGCAACCCCCACAGATTATACGATTTAATCGTCGACTTTTCACCTCGAATTTTTCGAGAAATGCAACAACAATAACAACCACAAAAAAGAAGTCAAACGCTACAAGAACATGCAAATAAAGCTAAAAAGGAAAAAGGAAAAAGGTCGCTGGAAACTAAGTGTGCTTGCTGCAGTGCAATTGCTCTGGTATCCTTTGACAGAGACAGAGGCAAACTTGTTTGAATGGGTTTAGCCATGTATTGAACTGCAACTACAATAAAACTTTCGTCTACCTAGCAGCAATGATTTCTTTGTGAAGTACCGAGAACTGCACTTAGTTTTATTTTAATCCTTCACAGACACACGCACATACGCACATACGCCGAAGCGCAATTTTAATTATTTGCCTCTCGGTGGCCTCGTCTCAGCCCACTCGCCTGTGCATATGCATGTTAATTTTTTCCTTCTTTTTTTTTCGTTTTTTTATTTAACGTATGGCATTTTCTGTTGTTGGCTGGCAAAGAAGCTTTGCTGTGTCTGTTCGTAAATGAGGACAGGATAAAAGCATGCCGCATCCATCTAACCTACCCTACTCTCGCTGTGAATCACAAAGCAAACAAGAGATAGTGAGAGTATGTTTGAAACTGAGAGTGTTTTAGGATTAAGAATACGAAAAAGTAGAAACGATGCAACTAATTCTGTTCATCACTCTCAATCAAATTTGTCAACAAAAATTCGTAATATCAAAAATAACAAAGGGATATCTGGCCAAAAATAACAAAGGACATCTACTCTGCTGAAGTTGGATTATATACACAAGTTAACTTAGCACGAGTATTTTTGCATAGGGTTGTTTTTAAATTAGTCCTGGTATTTTCTAGTGTATGAGCCAAATAAAAATTTTCTTAAAAGTAAAAGTTTTTTTAGATGTCACCCAACTTCTTCTGCTGCTAATTAAAATATCGGCAGATTACCTTTGGCACCCTTTAAAAAGAAATCGCTGGTTGTATAACTTCCAAAGTAGTCAATGCACCCGCCCACGGCCATTGTGAACTTTGACCTGTACATCATCGACCAAACATCTTTCTCCCTAAAAGAAAGAAGGAAAGACAAAGTTAAAGTCAACGCCAACACTCGCCAGTGAAAAAGGCAAGTGTTGAATTACTTTGCGTCCTGACAAAAAAAAAACAACAACAACAAAAACAAAAAAATGCTACAATTACCAGGACACGTTTTTGCGAGCTGTTTTTGTTTTTGTTGTCGTTGTCGTTCTCGTTCTCGTTTCTGTTTATTACCATTTGAATAGGTTCACCTCGCTGTTTATTCAAGCAGTTCATTGAACAGCATTGCGGTAGCATCTAGTTGCTTCTGCCTGCAACCGCCACTGGATGCTGGTGACAATGACATGGGAAACATTTGGTTTTGGGTGGGGAAAAAAAGAAACATTTTATGACTAGCGTTTGTTTGTTGGAATTGACTCCCACTACTGCTCATTGACCTTGCTATAGTGGTTGACAGTTGATTTCTCGACTTTTATTGTTGTTGCTCGTTTTAGAACGACTTCTCCGTTTTAATAAATTGATGTAGCTAAGAGCATTGGCAAATGCTACGTTTCTATGTACGAGTATGTATGCTACAAAGGTAGTAATGTTTGAATGTGTGTGTTTAGTTTTTGCTTGTGGTGTTTGGAAGGAGTAAGATGACTTATAAGAACTTCCTGTCTTTGTGAAAGACACAAAGAGCTTCTTTGTCCTTGTTCCCGTTTAGAGTGTCGGCATCTTAAACCAACAAATGGCAGCAGCATTCGTGAAACTATCGTTTTGGTCGTCGGAGTACGATAACAACAAAACATATTTTTCTTTGTTGCCGCCCGATTTTTTCCAGCGTTAATTGCCCTTTGTCAATGTTGGAATTCAATTTCCAAGGACAAATACGAGGTTCAAGGATCAAATATCTTAATACGAAGCTGTTCAGTTTCCTTTTCAGAAGTAACATCGATAAATGAAGTTGTTTTTAAATAGCCAAAAATAACTTTTTTTTAACATAATTATACCGTATTACCAGCAAAAAAGTTGTAGAACCACTAGAAGGAAATGCATTTTTGGATCGACAAACGGTCGCAGCAGTGCGGCTTTGGGAGATCACGCGTGGCCGCTTCATTGTCAGGAACAGGCGGCGGTGGTGGCGGACTCGGATTTGGTCATCCACCGCGTCGAATGGGTGGTCATAAAACTACAACAGCAACTACAAGCAATTCCATGCCGAGCATACATAGACAACAGCACCAGCAGCAGCATCAACAATACGCCCAACAGCAGCAGCAACACTTTCACCAGCAACAGCAACAGTCAGCTAGTTCGTCAACAATAACAACAACCGCAGACTGCCATACGAGTAGAGGTCACCAACATCACCACCATCAACATCAACAACCAACACATCAACAACAACACCACGCTATCAACAATAATAACTTCAGTAGTAGCAGCAATATGTATCACCCACATCAACATGTCAACAATATCTGCAGCAATATGAACAACAATCCCCACCACTACCACCAACATCAAAATAATCTCAACGGTAACACAAATACAATTAACAACAACAATGGCGCTGCCACCACCGCAACACCATCATCATCGGCTGCTATACTAACCGGCGCAGGTACCACTACAATCGTACCGCTACTGACAAGCGCATCTGCATCTAGTAGCAGTTGTACCAACATGAACAGTTTAAGTGGGCGCGGCAATGCACGTCACAATCAGCGCAACGGAATTCAAACACAGTGTGTCAGCATAGCGCCAGCAATACAGCAGCAACAGCAACCGCAACAACAACAACAACAACAACAGTTGTTAAGTGAAGTTAATAGTGCTTCGCACTTACATTACGACACTCGGAGCTATCATCATCCGCAATTCGGTAACATGTCGGTGCGCCATTATCAACATTCTGGCGTCGAGAGCTGTGCCGCCACAATCCAACAACAACAACAACAACAACAACAACTGCCGTTAAACTCTATACCGGTGGCAGTGCCCGTGGCCGCATTGCAACAACATGCTGACCAGCAGCAACATTATCGTCAACAACACGTTTATAGGTAAGTAAGATATTACATATGTATATTATATAATTCTTGTGAATATAGTTTTGGAAAATTTTCTGTCCACAGTCACGCCCAAAATTTTGCCGTCGATTCGGTTATAACTGCCACCGTGGCTTCAACGCCACACAGACAATCCACTAGCAGCAACAGCAATTGTACACCACATCGAAACAGCAACATGCGTCCCTACGGCACAACCAACAATTCGCATGCCAACGACTCTGGCGACGCACAACTCCTGCCATCGCATTTAAAGTGCGGCATGTGCGCCTCTTTAGTGCTGGCAACGGTCTTTGTCGCTGGCGCTAAATTCTATTTTGATCATCAGGGCACCGGTCTCGAGGTGCTCATTTTCTGCGCCTTTTCCGCAACATTCTTTTTGGCTGCGTGTACCGTTTCGCTGTGTCGCATTCCAAAGGGCTTAATGCCGTCAGCGGCGCGAACGGCCACTGGACTGGATGACCACGCCCGAAGCGGATTGTGTGCTATAAACGGTGCCGGTGGAACAGGTGGCGGTGCTTTTGTACAGTCCAGCAGTGATGCACAATGCCTGCAACAGCAACAGAGAATGGCAGCTGCAGCGCATGCCGGACCGCCGCCATATCACATAGCTATATTGCTGCCACCGGAACATAGCAAAGAGTTGCCGCCGTCGATGGATGAGTCGCCGCCGCCGTCCTATGATAAAATACTCATTTAAGAGTAAAATGAAGGAGCAAAGTAAAAATCGAACAGAATTTAAATTTAATTATTTGATAGAAATGGGAACGGGAGTGAATAATATTTAGTATAGAGACAGCCAATTTTTGCTGACCATCTTAAAACGAAACGAGGTTAGGTGCACACAGCAAAAGTAGTGATACAATATGATATATGAGTTTTTCGGAATTGAGTTTAATTAGTATCGTCGCGATTTAACAAAGCAAACCAATATACATATATTGTATATGTACTTATATACATAGGATTTAACTGACAGAAACAGAAACAAAACAAGACAAACTTCACACCAATTTTCGGAGCAAAAGTTGGTCAGGTCCATTTTCTTTTTAGGACATCAGTATTTGTATTTAGCCTATTTAATAAGTATTTTTATCATATCTCTTTCATTCGACATATAATTTAGTTTTTGAAATAACAACGTCTATATTTATACTCTTTGATATCACACCTACTATCTATCTCTTACCCTAAGCTGTAAGTCTAACTCTAAAATATTTCGTATTTGTATTTTTCTAGCCGATTGAGTATTTGTGTAAATTTTGTTTGCCGAAGGGAAACTTTTGCGCCAGCGACGAAGTTTCCATTAAAACTGTCATTTTGTTCTGTGATAAACCTATCATTCGAACAATTAAAAATAATTGAAACAATTGATAAAAAGGACATAAATGTAAGAAAAGTTGAAAAACTTAAAGCTATTATAAGTTATACTAAGTGGGTATAATGCATATCCGTATATTATATATATACTTAAACTAAGTATCTATTTTAGCGTTATCCGATCACGATCACTGTAAGTACGAGTATATAAATATATAAAAGTATCTAAAAAAAACAACTTCTTATTTGTTAATTTCTTCAAAGATTTTATCTGAGTTGGTATGACAAAAATTCTCCTAGAGCAAAAGTTATCGTGGTTGAATTAATTTAACGCCTACCGCCATACCTTAGGAACTTCGATGTTTAAATTTGAAAAGTGGGCGTAGTTGAATCAAATTAACATTCACTACTTAATGAGTTACTACTTAATGAGATACAATTTCTGCCGCCTCACAAATACAATAAGATTAGACGTCTAAAACCCACAAACAGTGAGCAGTATTCCTTAAATTTAAAATAACTTAAATATTTTTTAAACTCACGTTACAACATTCCAATAAAACAACATTATAATAAATTCAAATCAAAATCGGTCCATTGATCCTGTAATATAAAAAAATGTCTTCAGTGACATCTGCATGCTAAACCTAACTTCCTCGATATGTGCTGAAATATCTGGAAAGTATGGGAAGAACAAATGTATTGCATATTTTCTGTTTATTTTTATTTTTGCTCTAAATAAATATAAAATAAATTAATTGCCAAGTTTAGATTTATTTTTTGTTTTGTTCTGATTTTAACCGCGTTGCCAACTGCCTAAGATACCGAACATTGATTTCAAAATGGAGGAGTTTGTAAAAAAAATTCTACCAGATGCGAAACCTGTCAGCTGTTAAGTTAACAGCTGACCGAAACCAATTGCAATTGGTATCATTGACGGACAGTATGAAAATAAAAATTAAACAACAACAAATACATCAAAGTTCAATCTCTGCCAACCACCTTTATTTAAATTAAAAGAAAAACAAATCGAGATCGAAAATCTTTATATCGAAAGAATATGTTTAAACGCACTTTTAAAGTGGTCTTTCGGCCGCTCAAGAGTAATTTCCTGCTGCTGCCGGAGAACTATTTCGGCGTAGTGTCGACCTATGTAAGTGAGGACGAAGGGCGCTTCATAAAGCGAATCTCAAGATAAACGCTCGCTCGTATGGATTAGATTAGATTTCATTGCGAATTAACGCAGCGGCAACGCGTGTGTTACATAAAAAAATAAATTCATCTAAATTTATTTTTAATTTTATCTTAAATGTGACCTTTTAAATTTTCATTTTATCTTTACCGGTTCTTCTTTGCACGCATGCACCCGCGCACACCCTCCCGCATTTGGCTAAAAATCAACTCTTCTCTACCGGACACCTGCAACATGGTCGTCGGCCGCCACACAGGACACCGGCTGTCTGAGTTTGCAATTCAACGCACACATCCACTACGCTGCTTGGGCACCGCATTCGGGCGCCGTCAAAGATACCGAAATTGGGATCAATGCCAGGGTTGCCAAGGAAATCGGTAAAGAAACTACAACTACAAAACATATACATATAATATTATATTTATATTTGTTGTTTTTTGTGTGTGTGTTTTTTGCAGGCCTCAGCGAACATGATCTGGTCAAGTGCACGCTCATTGCCGATGTTATGGTTTTGCGCAATGTTTACGTTACGCCCGTTTCGGCCAAGGATTGGGAAATTATTGTAAGTGTTTATAGGCGGCGGCGACAACAAAGATGAGACTAGAGAGGCGTAGGCTATTTTTAGAACACGTACACGTGTTGCGGTGGTTTGCCCACTCATTTATCAATGAATTAGCCGTGTTGCGACTATTTTTAGAATTATGAGTTCAATTTTTAATATGCTTGATTTGTTTGGCTTTGAAATTTTGAGTATGGCGTAATTTGTAATTTTGTTGCCAAGAAATAATTCAAAACAAATTTATTTTTATTTTGTTTGTTAAAATTGTTTGTGTTTATTTTCGTATTTTCGGCATGTGGTTGTTGGCTTTCGTCGCCACTACCGCGCGTCGATAGATTTCAAACACAACGCTCAGAAAATTGCGAAAATTTGTTTTTAAGCGCTTGACAGCTTTGACAAGGAAAACATTTTTTACTCTTTTCCCTTTCTTTCTTTTTGTTTAAATGAAAATTAGTGACTTGCCAAAACTAAATAATCTTTTAAATATTCTTTAAATAAACCGATTCGATTTTAATGTTTAGGTTTAATACTTAATTTGTTTGAAATCACAAAGGGTTTAAAAAATAATTAATTTTACAATTATAAAAACTTTAGGCACATGTTTACAACAGAAAGCGAGCAAAGAATTGTTTAGTACATTAAGAATTATATTAAAAAAATAAAGACAATTAAAATTGTTTGCTTCTAAATTGATTTAACTTAATTGTTAAATTTTGTAAAAGTTTTTGTTTTACTTTTTACTGTTTTATTAAACATTTTATATATCAAATTAATTTTTGTCAAAATTAGTTTTTATTGTTTGGTAAATTTTGTAGTATTTGTTGTTTTCATTTTCAATACTAGTTTATAACACTCGCCGTTGTCCGAGTTTTGTTTTGATTAGAAATATTTGTAAAATAATTAGTTAGCGAAACTTAGCGTTGAAGTGTTGATCTAACTATGTCCATTTTTTGTGAAGTTGTATGTTTAACAATATACATTTTAAAATTTTCTCTTAAGGAACTAAGCAGCGATAAAATCTCAGGCACCGTCTTGGATCAAACGCGCATCGTCAACTCAACGCAAATTCTAATCGTTTGGATAAATAAATCAATGCAAGTGGCTCTCACAGTGGGTAAATATTTAAATTATAAATAAAATAATAAGAAAACATATTATATTAAATCTTTTTTAAATTCCTAACAGATCGCCTCAAGCCCAATCTCAGCTATGGACGTATCGATCACACTACTGAAATGATAATAGCGCCTAACTTATACAAGGGCCTTATAAATGGCACTATATCTCCCAATAGTAAAGACTCGTCATCGTCGTTTATCGAAGAATCGAAACGTCTGGCGCGTAGTCGCACTACAGCACAGTTGCGCCATCAGGACGCTATCGAGAGCAACAATGGTAGCGTTGACAACGGCAGCAATTTTCGTGATTCAAATCTGATGCGCTCGTCGACGTTGGCCAGCGTTAAACAATTGACACGAACCGAATCACTGGCGAAAGCGACGCGTCAGGAACACATGGAGCGTCTAAAAAAAGATTTGCGACGCGAGAATACGCGTTCATTCGAATTTCGTGTAATCGCCGGCGAATGGCAGACAAAAGCACAAATCTCCGATGTTTATGTGCGCAAATCGAATTTACCTGAATTTATGGAACTGGACACGATTTACTGTATGCGCACGCCAGAGGAAAAGGAATACTACGTGAAGGTTTGTCATTTATTTTCTTAATCGATTCCTTATTCGATTTATTAAAAATCAAAATTCTTTTTTTTATACTAAAGGTTCGTCTGATGGCTGGCGAAAGCAGCTCCGAAACCGAAACCATACATACAACCCTCGAAATGAATGTAAACCTAATGAAGCTGCTTGGCCTCAAGGAGCTTGCCAAGGTGGTGCTTAAACCCAAGGCGATGGTTGTGAATTTCGTAGAGAAAATCGAACTATTCGCTCACACCAAGACGCACTACAAAATCATCGAGAATGCGTTTAAACGATACGTTATTGAAAAAACAAATACGGCGCCAATGCTGCTCAATCAAGATGAAGTAGTGCGCTGCGAAGAGGATCTTATAGTGTCGATCGGCATATTGCCAGAACATTTTCGTTATTGCGTTGTCGATGCACAATTTCTAAAAGAATGTAAAATCTATGCTGCCGATTTGGTGCGTAAAGTCGACGATGTCATCGATGTTCAGGCACATGTCGAGTCGCCGCTAAGCGTTAAGGATCTAATAAAGTTACCCGAATTCGATGCGATTGTAACGCAGCTAACGGCAGAGCTTAAACTGAATTTGTGCTTGGATGCACAGAATGCTGTGCTTCGTCAAAGCAATTTGCTCATTGCGGGTAGATAAATGTTTTTAAAATAAAATGTATAAATAGAAACTTATTGAATTTGAATTTCAGGAGCTTCGGGCACTGGCAAAACGGTGCTGGTCGAACGTTTGCTGGACGAGTTGATACGCAAGCCGTATTATTGCTTTTTCGATATTTTCTATTGCACGCGCAGTAAGGGCAGAAAGGTGCGTGTGATTTTCTTGTTATCCCTTTATTATCAAAGTTTAAAACTATCCCTATATATCACTATCACTTTAAGGCTGAATCCATACAAAAGGATCTACGCGCAATCTTTACTACCAGCCTCCAAAATGCACCATCCATTGTGGTACTGGAAAATCTTGATGTACTCGCTCACGCCGCTGGCGATCAAGCGACACAGGATGGCGAATATTATAATCGCATTGCAGACACCGTTCACCAGCTGATTGTTCAGTATACCAGCTCGAATCCGATTGCTGTCATTGCTACGGTCAACGATTTACAAGCGCTAAATCGTCGTCTATATTCGCCGCGCGGTCGACATCTTTTCCAGACAGTCGCACGCTTGCCAAGCCTCGAGCGTGTCGGACGCGCACTCATACTCGAAGAGTTGTGCGCGCACTGCGAATCGGAAAAATTGGATTTGGCAAAGTTTGCACTGCTTACGGAGGGTTATAACAAAGCGGATCTAGTGCAATTTGTCGAGCGTGCTATATTCTATGCGTATCGTATAAGTGCGTATCTACCTATGAGTTTAATAATATAATATAGCTAACTTTTAACTATTTCGTATTCATTTTAAAATTATTATTTTATTAATTTAAATAAATTTAACACTTTGTTCAGGCAAATCAAATCCCATTCTGACCAACGAACACTTGACTAACTCGCTGGAGAACACAAATTCATACTGCCTGCAGGGCATTGAGAGTCATCATCAACAATCACAGTCGGATGGTGATGCCGAAGAGCTACGCGTCGAGGAAGTGCCCGGCCTGGAGCCGGTTGTTTCTGTGCTCGAGGAGGTGCTCATGTGGCCTTCGAGGGTAATGCTTTGTGTTATTAATTAAATATGTATACAATTTAAAAGTTTATTATATGGTTTGCAAAATAATTTCTGTAGTATCCGACGATTTTTAACGACTCACCACTGCGTAATCAAGCAGGTGTGCTGCTTTATGGTCCGCCCGGTACAGGCAAAACGTTCCTAGTCTCGAAAATTGCCAGCTCTTGGAATTTACGTACAATTTCGGTAAAAGGCCCCGAACTGCTGGCCAAATATATTGGCCAAAGTGAAGAGAATGTGCGAAATTTGTTTAATCGGTAAGAGGAAATTATTTATTTATTTATTTATTTATTTATTTATTTATTTATTTATTTATTTATTTATTTATTTATTTATTTATTTATTTATTTATTTATTTATACATTTGCAATAAATTGTGTTATTTTTGTTGTTCTTTTGTTAAATTTCTTGTCTTCTTAAAAAAAATCAAATTTTCTAAAATATTTCTTACTTCACTTCACAGCGCTCGCAGCGCCAAGCCCTGTCTGCTCTTCTTCGACGAATTTGACAGTTTGGCACCGAAGCGTGGTCACGACTCGACCGGCGTCACCGATCGTGTAGTCAATCAGCTGCTCACCGAGCTCGATGGCGTCGAGGGTTTGCAGGGCGTCACCGTTATTGCGGCCACTTCACGACCCGAACTGCTCGATCCGGCGCTATTGCGTTCCGGTCGTATCGATCGTCTCGTCGAGTGTCCACTACCTGATGCGGTGGCGCGTGTCCGCATCTTCGAAGCGCTTTCGGCCTCGGTGAATTTAGATGAAACTGTTGATTTCGATTGGTTTGGTGCAAAGACACAAAATTACACGGGCGCCGATATTCAGAGTATTCTGACGTCGGCGAATATGGCGGCGGTTAAGGAGGCCATTGCCACGTTTGGTCATGAGGTGAGTTTGGGGAAGTTTTTGCGGTTTAAATTTTGTTCTTTCTTTGGATTTTGTGTGTAAAAAATTGAATAAGTAAATTCATTACAAAAAGTTTTATTTTTAAAAACACAAAAACTTATTTGAAATTGTTCCTAAGAAAATGTTTTCCTAAAAGTTTAAAAAAATTTTAAATTATGATAAAAAGCTTTAGAAAAAAAAAACAAAATCTAAAAATAGTTTCATAATATATTATATAAAAAAATCAAAGTAAAAGTAAAAAATGTTTCCTAAATAACCGGAAGTAGTAATTTACTGTAAAACTCTTTCGGAAGCACTTGTTTGTGTTTTTGTATATTCTGCGAGCACATTTTCAAATTTGCCCCATAAAATCCCTTGTCCATAATTCCCACAGATTTTCTTTTGTATTTTAAATGTTTCTTAATTTTGTTCGCTGGTTCTTAACCCGTGTAACTACGATTCCCGAAAAAACTTTACAATAATTTAGAGCTACCATGAAAAAGTGAATTTAGTTTCGACTACAAAAGTGAAACATTTTCACAAAAATTCATGGCACGTACGTGACATGAAATTAAATATACAAAAAATGAAATTTTTTTGATAAGCATATTTTTTTGTATTGTTGTATCTAAGAATATGTACATGACAACAACAAAACAAAGGACACGTTCGCTGCATTGCTACAACAAAAAGATACTAAAATAGCGCTTAGATAAAAAATGCGGGTCCATTAGGTATGCCAACACTGGTACCGGTTAATTGATTTTTTGTTGTTGGTAGTCGTTGTAATTGCTCCTTTGTAGCTAATATTCTATAAATACATATTTTTTAATATCATTTAAATATATATTTTTTTAATTATTAAAAAAGTTTTTGAAATGTAAACCACCAAAAAAATAAAAAGCTAAAGAAATGTTTTTAGACCAAATTAATTGAATTTCAAAATTAAATGGAAGATTTTAAATATACGAGTATATTAAATTTAAGAAATAAAAACCGATTATTCAAAAGGTCGCTTACCCTAGGTTGATTGTGTGTCTGTCTGTCTGTAGGCCTAGTGTTGAAAGCAAGATCGCAATCTTAAGCGTTGCTATTTTTGATCGTTCGCTCGTCTGTCTGCCTGTCTGTCCGTACTAAGCCTAAGCGCAAACCCAAAGGAAGAAATAAGTCACGTAACGGATATTTCTTATTGATATTCAATAATCGCAACACAACACAACGCAACGCAACTTAACGCAACGCACACTATCAAAACAACAACAACAACAACAATAAAAGTGTCGTCTTCGTTGTTATTAAAGAAGAAGAATCGTTGTAGATAGTCCGTCCCAAACGCCGAAGACAATGAAGAATTGCTGCCGCTTTTTAAAGCAGCATAAAAAGAAACAGCAAAACAATCACCTTAGCGAGAATATATTAAAGAATCTATGTGGCCACACTCATGAACAAAAAAATTGAAACTATTCATTTATTAAATTTTTTATTTAGTTATAAAATAATATTTATTTATTTATTCATATTTTACCATCCTTATATTAAAGTGTTAGTCACAATAAAAGTAAAAAATAAAGTGGAAACCAAAATTAATCTCATTAAATTGAAAACCAAAATCGATTAATGTAAAATTATTTTATTTATCTAATTGAATTTGTTTAAATTTAATTTTATTAAACAAAACAAATTAAAAAAAAATCGCAACCTATTATTTTGCACCCTGGTGTTTATTCAACGCATAGATAAGCAAACTTAGCTTAAAAATTATAAATGCACAAGCAAACAAATTTCAATCCATACAAAAAAGGGAAAAAACATGCTTAGAATATGCCAAAAAATTATTTTATGCTCATATCGAAAGAAGAAAAGAAAAAAACAAAAACAATTGCAACATGAGCGCAACATACGGGGAAGGGAAGACACACGACCCGAATCGATCGAACACAGGTAGCTCGGTTGGAACGTGCAGATATACCATCAACTGGTGAAGATACCAAGTAACGATCTGTTTGGATCTAATCAAGCCTAACTCGAATTTTTAATAACAAAAAATAAACATTGGAAATTTCATAAAAAAAAGTGTTTAAAAATTAACAGATTTTCCAAAAAAAAAATATAAATATTTTTTCGAAACAAAGGTTATTCTTGGGTTTTTATTTTTTTCGACATAAATAAAATATTTTTTTGAACAAAAATATGTTTTGTTTTTATTTTATATATTTCGAAAAAAGTTATTACTAATGATTAATTTTTTTCCGGCATGACAAAAAAAAGTAATTTTTAGATTTTTTCCCATAAAAATAGAAAGTTCATAAAAATTGAGAGTTATCTTCTTTACTATTTTTTGACTATAAAAAGGCAAAAGTAGCCTTACTCGAGTTAGAGTGTTTTCGTTTTAAGGATCGACGACGAGGTCTGCTAGTGACAAGTGCGCTTTATCGTTGCGTTTATCCGTTGTGCTTGTTGCTTTGTTTTTGTTTTTATTTTTAAATTGTGTTGCCATTGGTATTTGTTTTTGTCGCCTGCGACGACCCAACCTACCAATCCGATGGACGGATGATCCAAACCAACACAATCAGCTAAATCAAAGTTTCGATCGACGTCGTGCGTTTAGTTCGATTCGAACGCGCATTTGAAACGGACGCCAAGATCGGAAACGGTTTAACGAATTTTCGATTTGGCGGGCAAAGCAAAAACGGAAACGGCAGTTACAAGTGAGATGTATAAAGAGATTACAAAGAAAAGTAATTAATTCTTGAAGTGGTGACTCTGGCGTACACAGCAGTAGCAACTCTACATCGAGAGTACCGAAACTGAACCCCCACACTTGTGTGTGTCTTGTGCGATTTCTGCAGCGCAGACGACAAATTTGGCAAAAGCCATAAAAACATAAAAAACAAATGCGCAAAGAGTTATCGTTAAAATTTAAAGTGTGGCAATAAGTGCTCGTTAAAATGACGGACGTGATTTTGTGCGAAATTCTGAACAATTTTTAATTGATTTTCGAAAAAATTGAATAATTAATTCTCCAGTTTTAATGTGAGTGCATGCATATTTGCGAAATTGATATTATAATTTGATAACTTCGCTGGTTCAGGAAACTTAAAACCAAATTTAAAGTGATATAAAGAAAATGCACGAGTATACTCGTATAATCCGGATTATATATAAACTGGACAAAGTTATCAGTTTATGTACGTAAATGAATTGTATTCTATCTTAAAAAGAACAAATTAAAGTAACACTCAAAGTTTGAGAATTCCATGTTTAATCCAACCAGAAGCTCCGTTATTTTATTAGTTAAATTTAATAATTTTTAATTAAAATTAAAATAAAAAGCAAATAATCTGAAAGAGTTTTAAAATTGGAATTTAAAAATTGTTCAATATAAACCAAAAATAGATTTTAACAGACCAATAATTGAAATTTCAAATGCTAAAAGAAATATATATTAAAGTTTATTATTTGAATTTAAAAAATTTCAGTTATCAAAAAATTACTTCTAAACCTAATTTTTAAACTTTTATATGGATTCCTTAAAAACTAAAAAAAGAAACAATTAACATTTAATGCGGTTACTCCAATTAGTTTCGGACTCAAAACGCTTAAACAACAAAAACCAAACAAAAACAGTTAATCTAATTAGAATACAAAATTCTAAGCCAGCAACTTTCAAATTCCAGCAGGTCAATTGTGGTGTTACCAACGAACCTTCGAGCCAACTATCAACCAAAAGCAGAAGAGTAGTACAGGCAATTAACAGAGGAAATGCATAAATTAAATTAAAGTTTCCGATATACGAGTATGTGCTCGCACAAGTACTTAGTACGTACATTTGAACATCAGCAAGTCAAACGCGAAGCCAACCAACCAACCAACCAACGAACCAGCGAATGGTATTTTGAATACCTCAAAATAAATGCGTTTGAGAAGTACGACGCGCGTCGCAAATAACAAAAGATTTGAACGACAAACTACGACAACAGCGACGTCGGCGGTGGCGGCGGCGGCGAAAAACCAAACTCGATGAACGATGGCGGCACAAGTGCACAAAAACAACAACAACAATAATAATAATAAAAAACCGAATCCATCCATCGAACTAAAAACTCATTAAGAAACCAATGCACATAGGTTTCTACTTACTTATTTATTTTTTTTATGTTGTTGTTTTTGTTGTTGTCTATATATACTATTTAAATAAATCAGTGGCAGTGATAAAGTATAAAGTAGCTGGAAAAAAGCAGAGAACTGAAAATGAATGAAAAATGTCGTCATTTCGTACCTAAACAATATGAATTTTAATTACAACCGATAGGAGTAGCTATCGGACACACCGTTTTGTGTCGAAAGTGCGATAGCTGGGTAAAGCTATTTTTGAACTTTGTTAAGTGCTTCTTTTAATAAATATATCTCAAGCGAATATTTGTTAAAAAAGTAAAGAAGAATTGATATTTTAAACACCAACGATAAACTATTCAAAGGAAGGAGGAACTTTGCTCAATACAATTTTTAAAGTGCCTTTAACAAATTATTAATAACAAATTCTTTAAATTAGAAATAATTTTAAAATACCATTGACCTTCAAATTATCGCTTAAACGCAGCCATTGTTAACATGAAGCAACTACTAGCGCTATTACCATATTACTTAATACTAGTCAAACTTAGTCTATACATATCTACAGGATATGCAAAGAGCTTAAGCGATACAGCTTGGTTGGACACATCGGCCAAGGTGCGCCAAATCGTACTCGGCATGGAGACAACTGTATCCGTGCAAAATGTAACTGCATTGGAGTCTGTGCTGCTAACGTGTCGTTTTAATCAACCTATTTGGTATAAAAACGGAGTCTATTTAGCTGCCGGCAGAGAGTTTACATTGAAATCAGCGCAACCGGAGGATGCGGGCATCTATAGCTGTCACACTCGTGTCGCAGAACTGCATGGACTGAAATGGTCGAATTTAACATTAAATATTGTTGAAAATCGTACAAGTGATATAGCTGATTTTCGGAAGGTCGAAGTGCAACCAGACGACACGCACATTGCGGAACAACAAGAGTTTCGAGTAGATGAACAATTTACAGAGAATATACCAAGCGATGTAATACCAAAACACGAAATACAATTTGAAAATAATGCCACAATTAGGTTGGACCAAATTGATAACCCAAACATTACCTTTTCTGCGCTTAGTGCACCCAAATTTAAGCACAGCTTTAAACTGCTCAAATACCTGCAAAGAACCGCTGGCACCACTGCACAATTGAGTTGTGCCGCAATCGGTTATCCGCAGCCCAACATTGTGTGGTTCTTAAACAATACCAAATTAGACCCGACGACAAGTCAAAAATATAAATTACGCAAATGGACGCTGTTAATAGAAGACCTTTCCAATGCTGATACAGGAGACTACAAGTGCCTGCTCTGTAATAGTAACGGTTGCATCGAGCATAGCACGCGTTTGACCGTCTTTGCACGTTTGCGCAGCATACCATACATTACCGACAACACGCCCGCAAATCAAACGGTTGCGGTCAATTCGCATGCAAACTTTGAATGTCGAGTCGTGTGTGACGTTGAACCGCACATTGTGTGGTTAAAGCACATGAGTGAAACCGAGGGAAGTATTGCAAAGGAACATTTGAGCATCGAGGAATTGGAAGCACGTTTGGATAGCATGCGTAATTTTATGGATGCACCCGATATACTTAAACTGACGACAAGTGAGGACGAACCACAGATTCTGCGTTTGGGTAATGTACAGTCAGAAGATGAGGGTTGGTATACGTGCATAGCGGCTACTAGTTTGGGACGCTCAATGGCCAGCGCTTACTTAAAAGTACTCGAAACTGATGTGGCTACTAAAACAACACCAGTATATTCTACAGATTTGTCTATTACGGAAAACCATCACGATAAAAGTGTCATCTTGAGTCTTAACAAATTGGATTCAGCAAAGCCTAAATTAGCTAAGCAAATACCAAAGTCGAAAACTCCAAATGCCGAGCTAGTAGAGCACACCACGATCAAAACCAACAACATCGAACCTACTGAAGCTAATTACGATTCCGATAGCGATAAAAACCTCGATGAAGTTGCTGAAACTGAAGAGGCCGAATCCGAAGAATTTTCGCCACGTTTCAAGAAAAATGACAAACTGCAAAATCACATTCACAAACCAGCGGGCAGTTCCATACAACTCATATGTCCCGCGCTAGGTAATCCAACGCCAAACATCACCTGGACACGTAACAATACACAAGAGGAGATCACAAGGCCATACGGCAAGGTAACCTACAAAAAGTGGTCAATGCAAATTGATGACATTGTCACCGAAGATTCGGGCGCTTACAAGTGTACAGTCTGCAATCGTCTTGGCTGCATCGAGCACACTACCAAACTCACAATAAACGATCGTCTACGCTCACGACCCATACTAAGCGATAAATTTCCACAGAATCAAACTGTGCTTGCGAATCGTACGGCACAGTTTGAGTGCCGTGTAGTCTCCGATCTGGAACCGTACATACGTTGGATAAAGTATGCCGGACGCCACAACGAAACGATACGTGAACTCGAGAAGAGTGTACCGGTGGGCTTAAACTATGATCAGGCGAGTGCCAAACAGCATTTCGTTAAGCTTGAGCCACTTGATCCGGATAAGCCACATGTGCTGCGGCTCGATAATGTTACGCACGATGACGAGGGCTGGTACACTTGCATTGCGGCCAATGCTTTAGGTCAGTCGATGGCGAGCGCATACTTAAAGGTGGTAGACAAACTGCCCACTCGCGAAGTTTATACACTCTTTCGCAGTCATCCGATTTGGATAACCGTTGTGCCACTAGTCGTTGTGCTGCTTTTTTTACTCGGCACGATATTTATTGTTTATGTGCTGCGCAAGTTGAAACACGAAAAACTACTCAAGCATCGCATTGAGACGGTACATCAGTGGACGAAAAAGGTGATCATCTACAAGCCACCCACATCGTCAGAGGGTAGCAACAGTGGCGATCTTCAAATGCCCGTCATTAAGATTGAAAAACAGCGCACAACGTTTCAGCAGACTTCTACTAATGGCGGTGCAGGCGCCGGTGATCCAACGCAGGCATTCAATGAGTATGAATTTCCATTGGACGCCAACTGGGAAATACCGCGCGCACAGCTGGCGCTCGGTTCAACATTGGGCGAAGGCGCGTTCGGACGTGTCGTTATGGCCGAAGCGTGTGGACTACCGCGTAACAATAATCTCAATTCGTCGTCGTCGTCAATTGTTGCCGTCAAAATGGTCAAAGACGAGCATACCGATGCGGATATGGCCAGTTTGGTGCGCGAAATGGAGGTTATGAAGATGATCGGCAAGCATATAAATATCATAAATCTACTGGGTTGCTGTAGTCAAAGCGGACCACTGTGGGTGATTGTCGAATTTGCGCCGCACGGCAATCTCAAGGATTTCCTTAAGAAGAATCGTCCGCTGGGTAGTCATAGCTTGCAGCGTCAGCAACGGCAGAGTGGCTATTTATGCGAAGACTCGAATACTAATGCCTGTGAAGCTACACGACTGACCGAGAAAAATTTAATCTCGTTTGCATTTCAGATTGCGCGTGGCATGGAATATCTGGCCTCGCGTAGGGTAAGTTGTAATCATATACATTTCTACGTATAAATTGTTACCAATTTTCTCGTTTGTCTTTTCTTTCCAGTGCATTCATCGTGACTTGGCAGCACGTAATGTGCTCGTTACCGATGACTTTGTAATGAAAATCGCCGATTTTGGATTGGCGCGTGACATTCAGGACACTGATTATTATCGAAAAAATACAAATGGACGCCTGCCGATTAAGTGGATGGCACCCGAATCGCTGCAGGAGAAATTCTACGATTCCCAATCGGATGTCTGGTCTTATGGTGTGTTGCTTTGGGAAATTATGACATACGGCGAACAGCCTTATCCGCAGATCATGTCCGCCGAGGAGTTGTATAGCTATCTGATTACTGGACAGCGTATGGAAAAGCCAGCACGCTGTTCACTCAACATATATATGCTAATGCGTCAGTGTTGGCATTTCGATTCGTGTGCTCGTCCCACGTTTGTGGAGCTCGTCGAAAATCTGGATAAGATTTTGCAATTGGCTGCGAATACCAGTGCGAATGAAGAATACTTGGACTTATCCATACCGATGCTGGAAACACCGCCATCGTCCAGCGATGAAGACTCGGACGCGGAGACATTTCAAGACACTCAACCGTTGCGCTATCAATATACTTATAAATTTAATTAGTGATAAGTGTTTTTTTTTCTAAGTTTATAAATTGTAGCTGGTTCGCATAGTAAGGCTTTAATTAATTTGGTGTGCTCATCTTAAGTTGTTTTTAAGGAAACCTTTGAAAATTACAATTTATATTGATAATATGCAAATCACAAATTAAAAATAAATATTGTATTTAATTAAAAATGCTTTTCATTGAGATATTTTAAAAACGGTTTCTTTCTTCTTATGGTCCCGAATAAATTTAATCTTACAACGAGTAATTTATGAAGATAGATCAGCAAACATTTCTTATGTTTTTGTAGAACTATTCCAAAATGAATGGTAGCTTGTGCAAGTACAATAGACTTCTAATGTGCATGATAATGTCCAAAAAGCTTTAAATAACACTTGCTAAAAATAAGTGAAAAAGACGATCATTCCAAAATATCTTTAAAAAAATAAATTAAGCTAACTATTTAATATGCCACTGACATGTTTTGTGCAGTAGCTATTCGATTGTTTTAGAGCATAAGAGCATAAGGCAATATGCAAAAGTCTCAAAAATAAAGATTTGTTAATATAATTTCGAATGTATTATTATTTCTCATGTAAATTATTAAAATTATAAATTTTAAGTTAATATATTTTTAATTAAGTTGGTTTGTATGTTTTTGTTTTTAAGTACTGCAAATACTCCGCGAATAAAACAAATTTTAACGAATAGTGTGGAAACTTAATTTTTGTGTGTACATATAGAATATGCTAATATATATATAGAATATATTAGTGATAATAAGCAAAGACTTTATTATGCGAAATATACGAGTATATACAAATACATATCAGAGTTGATAATAACTAATAATGAATTGTATTATCATGTATTACACAGTATTGTACTGTAAAACACTTTCTAACTCAAAGTTGTTTTCGAACTAATTATATGTTTGTGATACATCCATTTATTCGAATTACAGAAACTGCCCGATAAAATTCTGGTGAAACAAAAACACTTAGTGGAATCCTTCCAAACGACTCGACCATCGTTAAGTGCCGCCGATGTCGCCAAATATCACAAAACGTAAGTTACATATAAATTATTATTTATATTATTATTATGTTATATTATATAGAAGAGTTCACGCGTATAAGTAGAGTTCACGCGTATAAGTTCATTTTCATTACTGAAACTTCAACTGGAAGATTCGTTTGACATTGAAACACAATCTTCCTGTTAAACTTGCAGCAAGTCCTTAGCTCGTTATGAGTATTCGGTGTTTGGATCCTTAACAATCTTCCTTTCTCTCTACTTTTCATATTGTAATGTCGCTATTTCTATTGCAGCTATGCGCGTTTTACCAACAAGGAGAAAAGCTCGCGGGATTTTGTCGCCAAACGCGCTACATTAGCGTAATTTTTGAAAGTTTATTCGTTATTTGATTTTTATTTCATTCGTTAGTTGATTTATAAATTCTTTAATTGGTTTTCAGTTGAACAAAAATGTAAACAGGGTTCTTATATATTTATGTATATTTATATTTATTCATATTTTCTTTTTTAATGTTTATTTCAATTTGTTTTAAATCGTTTTTTATTTGTAAAAATAAAAACAAAAAGTTTGCAAAAAGACAATAAAATAATTTTACGTAAAATTTTTTTGCTTTTATTTAACATTTGTACAGAGGAGCAAAACATTTGTTTGATTTTTTTAACCCTTGTAAAATTTTGAAACATATCATGGGAGTGGGGCGATTTCAAGCGGCAGGAAATGAACTTAAAATTGGGTTGAAATTGACCTACATATATATATATATATATGTATATGTCATTTTCAATAAAATGTAATACCCAATGTAAGACTAACGTAGACTTTTATTTAAAAACCTTCTCCCCTTAAATATATTTTTTAAACTACTTAAATTGCAATTAAGTTTCAGATAAAAAAGTTACCGAATTTTACAGACTTTTTTTGCTTAAATTAATTTTTTAGTAGCGTTGACTAAAATTAGATTTAATGCAAGACTTTAGAGCCTCAGTTAAGACCGATTAAAACAACTTTGACCAAAGTGTCAGCATTGTGCATGATAATGCTAATCAGTCGAAAAGGTCAAACCTGACGACACTCTCCTTAAGAGGTACACAAAAATAAATCAATACAATTTATTTTAATTATTTTTTATTAAATGCACACGTCTAAAAAAAAGAGATGCATTTTGTCTATAACAAAAGCGAAAGCTATTTAATTTATTTTGTGAATTAAAAAAAAATTGCAGTAGATAATTTTAATTTCTAAAAAGTTCAACGAAAACTCGGCGATCTTTTTCAGCGCAATGGTATAAATGCATGATACATCGCTGGACCACAGACAGAGCTCAACAAGCGCTGCAAGTGTGCAGCCAAGAAGTACTAAAGGAAATTTTAAGACAATTTCATTAGTTTATTTAAACCAAGCAACCAAAATGCGCAAATTAGTAATTTTACTAAGTTGTCTGGTTTGCCTAACGGCGGCCGGACGTCTTGGCCTAGAGCGCAAACTGCACTGGCTGCAGTCTCCGACGATGGCGGGACAGAATACCAAAATCTGTGAATACAATTTTTTTTAAGTGTTGTTAATTTTATTTTTACTAATCATCTCTTTATTTTGATAGCTGCTGCCGAAGAACAAATGCCACTTATGAATGAGCGTCAAAAGTTTTTGCTTGATGTTTTGTTGCAAGTGCAAAAGCCACTGCTGAATGCCGAGCTTATCGATATGGGCAAAATGCTGATGAATCAGCCCGAGATGTACTTGGAGGTATGTTGGCAAATTTTGTCATATTTTGACTTGTCTTGTCTTGCCTTACCATACCATTTCTCTTTTAGGTGGATGACGATTTGGTTGTGTTCCTAGAACAATGTCGACAACACGATATACTCGGACGCAATGAGCTCTTCAGCGCCTTAAATGAGCAACATGTTCGCCAGTTGCTCGGACTCTATAAGTTTTTGGTACTGGCACGCGACTGGGTGACATTCCAGCGCAATGTGTGCTTTGCACGTCTGCACATTAATCCCCTGATGTTTGTCAACGCGCTGCAAATGGCAATAAACACGCGCGCCGATACAAAGGAGCTGATAATGCCGGCGATGAACGAGATTATGCCACAGCTTTTCTACGACCGTGATGTAATTGCAACAGCGCAAAATGTCGACTGGCTGAATTTGATCAACGGCAGGCCAATGGCGACTGTGCGTCCCGGTCTTGTTGATGTTTTGGGCTTGCGTGGTTTAGGCATGGGACTGGCCAGCAAGACTGCGGGTCTATGGCGACCATGGCAGGACTGGCGCATGAAAATGTTAAATGAAAAAGCGGCTATGCGCAATAACATTATAAGCAATAACATGGGAATGGGTATGATGGATATGAATATGCAGATGGGAGGAATCGTACCACATCCGATCTTGGTCTCAAGTGGTAGAAGTGTTGAAGGCGATGTCGTCGATCAAATGCTGATCGAAGCACAGCAAACGATTGTGGTCCCAGTGGCAGAAGCATCCCTACTGACTGATGATGTTGATTTGAATATCTTCTGGAATAATGTAATGATGGAACGCTTGATGCAAACCATGTCCGGTGGTCGAAAGCAAAATCAGATGAATGGTGTTGGAAAAATGTGGAACATTAACAACCGCATGACCGATGTTGGTGATATGACTTTAAATGAAGTGTTTAAAAGCCAACAGCAACTGGGTACAAATAAACGTACCACTGGGGTTTATGGTGATCGACAGAACAACATGGAAACCAGCGATAATAATGAAAGGGAAGATCGCTGGCTTACTGAGGAAGACAATGATGAAGACGATGTGACCGGTAAAAACAGTTTGATTTGGGGCAAGTTGACAAGCAAAATTATCAACCGCATGCCATGGGCTCCTGTGCTGACAATGGATAATTTACCCGTCTCCGATGTGGATAATCAGCGTTTGTTACACGTCAACCGACGCAGAGCGCATCAGGTTAAAGCCAATCGAATGATAGACAATTCATGGAACCGTAATATGAATGAGCAAAGCCGAGAGGCAATGGAGAGCCAACGTCAAGGCCAAGACACGTCGAATCAGTACCTTCAAGATGATGAAAATGATATAATGGGACATAATCGTCAAATTAATATGAATTCAATGAGGCAAGGACGTTGGTCTAACATTGGTAATGGACGCATGGTAGCTGATAGCGACGAGCGTAGAAACCGTGGCAGCGAAACAAATAAGCAACACCAAGCTGATGATGATCGCGTTGAAAGAATGCAACGTTGGAGAGGCGAAGAGGACAATGATGAAGTAAGAAACGATCGTTGGAATACAGAATCATGGCCTGAACAAAAATTACGAGAGGAAATTAACAACAAGAAAAAAATCCAACGTCTGAGGGAAGAGCAAGAACATAATGAGGGTAGATCTGCTCGTTGGAATAATGGACGCTGGACTCAAGAGCAAGAACATGAAGAAATTCTCGATATCGAAAGAATGTATCAACGTATGAGAGAAGAGCAACGTATGCAAGATCGCAAAAATATTGCAAATATGAATGAAAGGATGCAACGTCTAAATGGCAATGATGCTGAGTTAATGGATCACATAATTAATGAGCGCTGGACTGAAAATCGAGACCAAGATCAATTCAACAATATCGAAAGAATGCAACAACGTTTGCGAGGCGGACAGGACAACGACGAAGCAAGAAACACGCGTCGGAATACTAATACACTCGATAATGTTCAAAGGTGGGGACATATAATTAACCCCAAAGACGTTAGCAACAACGACAACAGCCACCAGCGAAACCAATGGCGAGTGAGGGAAACAATGGGACAACAAACTCGCACTGCAAACACTGACAACGAACATTGGTCAAACAGCAGACGCGACGACAACAACATGTTAAACACCGATCGTCTGACAAACAGACGCACCATCAACTACGATGATAATATCTGGAGGCGTCAGCCACGTAGCATCAATACCAACAACAACCACAACAACCAAATGTTGCATACACCTGCCGATGAGCTGATGCGTCTGCGCAGTGGTGAGCTTTTTGTACAGAATCTACAACAATTGTTGGCACGCATCAACATGGATCGACTAGCTGTGACTTTAGAAGGTATCGCACCAAATATTGATAATGTCATGTCAATAAATCCTCGCTTGTTGACAACAAGTGGCATTGCTTATCATCACCAACACGATATTAACGAAGCTGTCGCCAAGCAAAGCATTCGTCAAGTGATGCAGGAGCTAAAGACAATCATTGACCAAATGCTGGAACGAAAACAGATTGATAAGCGTAACGACAACGAAGACCAATTGATGCAGATCATTGTCGACATAATGATGGAACGCTCTAATGGTGAACGAGAAGGTGGCAACATTGCGGATGCGCTTTACGCAAAGCTCAATCGCATTATTTATGGTCTGGAAAATACAGAAGAAATCCAGACTCCATCGATACTATCGACACCTACGTCAAGTTTGCGTGCTCCCATCTACCAGTATATGGTCAGCGAACTAGTTCAACTAATCGACGAATATCAAGTTAAATTGCTGCGACCCTATACCGTTGCAGACCTTAGTGCGCCCGGTGTGACTGTTAACGATATTGATATCGATCGTCTGATCACCTACACGGAGTTAGTCGACTCGGATCTCATCAATTTAGTCGATCAGCAACTGTTGCAAACGTCTGTAAATAATCTGCCAAAGTTACAGAAACGCGTGGTTGCACGTCAGCAACGCTTGAACCATCAGCCCTTCACGATGACTCTTGATATCGAGTCGCAACGCGACCAGCGTGTTGTCGTGCGTATTTTCCTTGGACCGAAAACCGATGTCAACGGACGCATTATACGCGACCTGAACGAGAATCGCCAAAATTTTGTGCAACTGGATGCATTCGTTAAGAATCTCGAACGTGGCACAAACGTTTTCCAACGCCAATCACGTGATATTGAGTGGACGCAAGGCGATGTCTCCACACTGCGTGACATCTATAATCGCGTTATGAGCGGAGAATCGCTGCGCGAACTCCATGGATCAAACTGTGGCTTTCCACAGCGTTTGCTTTTGCCGCGCGGTACCAGCACTGGTTTGCCCGTCCAGTTGTTGATGGTTGTAACACCTGTATCTGTCGAGGATCGTATGCTAGAGCAACTGGTTGAACCAAGAACTCGTCTGTGCGGTCTTGGCAGTGCTGCCATGGCTTTGGATCATCGTTCGTTAGGTTTTCCGCTAGACAGGCCCATTGTTCCACGTGCCTTGCCGAATATGCTTATAAAGGATGTGATGATTGAGCATGATAGCCGTGTGCGTGTTTGAGCCCTATTGATACATACGCCTATTTAATATTTGAATTATTTTAAAAACTTCTAAAATTATTTTTATCTGTTATAATTTTACTTAAAAATTTCCGAATACTATTTTGTTACTTTATGATTTCAATAAATGATTAACTTAGAGACAAAAAAAAAACTTATTGCATTTTTTTTATAATGAATTTAATCATTATAAAATTAAAAAAGGGACTTAAACCTAATTTAATTTTTAAATGCTTTATGAATTAAAAAAAATCCTGGATTCGAAGTACTCATAGTTTTGTATTCTTCGAAGCTTCGATATTTTTTAAGTAAGTGATCTACGAAGTCTTTTTGTTACCTTCGATGATTCGGCTTAAATAACTTCGAAAATTATCTTGATTATCAGAATCAGATTTTAATATGTAAACATGTTGTTACTATAAAGTTCCTCTATTTTATAAATAATGATTAAAAACCATGCAAACCCGTTGTTATTAAAAAACTTACCTTACCCTATAGTAAGGTCCATTTCTTAAAAATTTTCTCAAAGTATTCGATGGTGAAGATTTATTTTACAGAGAACAAATTTGTCTATGTCTACCTACAAAAATTTTCTTTTTGTAACTCCTGCCTATTTTTAGAAGTATTTTGTTACTACTCAAATGTTAAATATAAAATATCAAGATACCAACAACTACAACTTTTATTTTTATTATTCCTAAAAAAATGGAAGTTTGCCTAAGAGGTTGAAATAGTTTTTGTCTCCATATGTTATCTTGAAACTTTAATTTAAGTTCACAAATTTCAGGTCGATATCTCTTAATGGCCTATGCCCGCTCATGGTATAGGGCGATCAAAAAGTTCAGAGTTGTGGTTGGGTTTGTATACGAAATTCATTGCAATTGGAACATTATACCATACTCACGATAGAGTCGAAATAATATAGTAGAGAAACAGAAACGATAGATTTGGGTGGAAAAGAAAGTTCATACATTAAGCTCTAATTTTCTTTGTTGTAGGAAAAGAAAGAGGTAATTTTTTGTAGGGTCGTCGTCCTCAAGGCTGGATTGGCACGATGAAACTTTTATGACTTGATTACATCAACCAGTACTCTTCGGTCATCACTTCTCAACTCCGAAAGAATTTCGACAATTTTATTTTCTTCGTTCACCCCAGTTTTGAACTTTAAGAATAAAATTTGGTTGAATTAATCGAACTTCGTTTATTGTTGTTGACTGTTCCAAAAGAGAGAATTTACCAGTAAAAAAGGTTCGAAATGTTTCCACAGTTTTCTTTGCAATGTGATAATTCATAGACAATGTCACAAATTCAGTGATAATTCATAGACAATGTCACAAATTGATACTCACCCGAAACAAATACGAAAAAATTTTTTGCACTCTCGACTGCCAAATTGATAATAATAATAAAAAAAATAAAAAAAATTAGTAATTGCATAATTAAGCGAATAAATGTCTCAAGCGAATTGCGAATACACAATCTTAAGTTGGTGATAAAGCCGTGCATTTGTTAAATTAAATGGTTATAAATTTTAAATTGATTAAATATATAAGTAAATGTTTAAATTAAAACAGGAAGATCAATAATCTTAAATAAAGCGCATCGCGAAAACAAAAGAACGAGTGATGAAAATATGAAGAATAATTTCATTAACCCCTGCCGAAGCATATCAAAATAGATAAACCCGTGTGGATCACAGGCCAGCCATGATAAGCTGCTGTGCTGTGTTCGTCGAGCTTCAAGCCTAACGAAGGGAGTATAAAAAGGGCTGCCAAATTGTTGAGAAATCGCAGTCGCCTTTGGAGCACAATCCGAAGTGCATCAACCAACCAACCAATCAACCAATTTAACAATCGAACAAAAATCCATAAAAAGAAAGTCAGAACTTCTTTCTAAGCAGTACTTGAGTTCCGAGGATTTGTGTTTACTTGTCCATCATGAACAAGTTTGTGATATTGTTGGCCTGTTTGGCCAGCTTGGCCGCCGCTGGCGTCCTCGATAATAGTCGGCAGCAAGGCCTGCTCGATGTGATAGGCCGTACAGCAGATTCCGAGGAAGTTGGTAAATGAGACAAAAATAAGATAAGATGGGAAATTTTCTAGGACATTATTTTCAGGCAAGGATCGTCGACTTCTAAACATGTCGCAGGAGCAGCTGAAGCTGCAGAAATTCATCTTGGATCTGCTACAACATGTGCAACAGCCGCTTATCAACGAGGACTTATTGCGACTGGCCGACACACTCATTGTAGATCAAGAGCGTTATACTGAAGTAAGTAGGAAGCGACAAGCATTTTTTTCTCACAATTTAAATCGTTTTATTTAAAACCATAGCGCATTGACGACAAAATGTTGCACGTAATCGAGTTGTGTCGCCAACAACGTCTCTTGTCCAAGAACGAAATATTCACCATAGCCGATGAGCAGCATGTGCGTCAGATGATCGGTCTGTATCGATTGTTGGTGCGCGCACGCGATCTTGATACCTTCCGACGAAATGCCGCCTATGCGCGCCGTCATATGAACGGTGTTCTGATGGTGAATGCTTTACTCTTGGCACTACGTGATCGTCAAGATACACAAATGTTGATTGTACCCGGCTTGCATGAGATCCTGCCGGAACTGTACTATGATGAACAAGTGGTGCGAGCGGCGCGCAGTATCGATATCAATGAGTTGACAAGCAGCGCAGATACAGTGGAAAGCCGACGACCGGGATTACTCGACCTTGTTGGTTTGGGTAGACGCATTCAGATGAATCGTAATATTGGCATGGAACAGCGTATGATGAGTCGTTTGGGTTTATTAGATCGCCAACAGTTGTGGATGCCATGGCGTGAAATGCGTATGGAGTTGGCAATTCGCAAATCAGCCGGACAGCCTCAAGAACTTCGTTTGCGTAACGAAGACAAGTTGGTATTGCCAGTGGAACAGCTGCGCAGTTTGAGCGATGATGGCGGCGAAGATGATAGTCGTATGTCGCTACTGACTCAAGATGTTGGTCTAAAGGCGTATCTACATGGTTTGATAAATGAGTTGAGTCTGCGCGAGAATGAAGATCAGCGCGATTTAAATAGAGGTGATGACGAAGAAGAAGAAGAAGAACGTTTGAGACGTATTGGTGGTGATAGTCGTATACAAGGTTCAATGTTGGAGCGCAGTGAAGCTATAAACCGGGATCGTTTGGAACGTATTGGTGGTGATCGTGATTCGATTTTGGAACGCCAAAGACAACGCGATGATGAAGAGCGCTTGGAACGTGTTGGTGGTGGTCGTATTCAAGGAACAATGCTAAATCGCGATAGACAACGCGTTGATGACTTGGACAACGATCGTTTGTTGCATGTTGGACGTAGACGTATCAATAGACTTGTTGATGATGACGACGACGACATTGAAAGAGACGAAGATCGTTTAAATCGGGAGCGTATGATGCAACGTGAACGTATTGCTTACGGGCGACGTGTGTCTGATGAACGTGGAGGAGAGTTGGGTCGCCGCCAAAGGCGTCCATTGCAAAATATGCAACGTCAACGTACGCAAATTAATGATGATCTGGACATGGATCAACTGCCAACGACTGATATTGATAATGAGCGACTCTTGCATGTAAATCGCAGGCGTTTGCAAAACGACGACGTTGATGATGAACAAAACTTAAGACGTCTGGAAGGTAACGATGATGATGCTGAGAAGAATATCGAGGGACGTAGGAGAATGACTTGGTTGCCATTAATGCAGCGCATTGGACAAATTGTCAACGGTCGACGAGTGCTGGAAACACAAGAACAGCCAAGCCGTCGTGATAGGTTGATGCAAAATCAACAACAACGTCTGCGGGACTTGGATCGCAACAATCAAGATGATGAGGGCGATGATGGTGATGATGATTTACCCACAACAAACGTTAATAATGCGCGTCTATTACATATCAACCGCAGACGCCTACAACACAACCAAGACAATGATGACTTGAGCTTGGACAGTCAACGCGAACGCTTTATGAACCTAATACGTGGCGGCGGCAGCAGAGTAAGTGATAGTCGGCGTATTAGCAATGCCGAGCGCCGTACCAGACAGCGCAAACAACAAGATAATCGCGATGATATTATCGAACGTCGTCGTTTAAACAAGATCACTTATGATAATGATGACGATGATGATGAAGGAATCAGCATGCGTAGACGTTCAGACAACTTGCAGCGCAATCGTCAACGTATGCAGGATATTGATGATGACGATGATCAGCAGCAGGAGCAGGAGCGTCGTTTGTTACGGCAACGTGGCGGGCAACGCATACAAACTATGCGAGATGAACGCGGTGAACAACAACAACAACAACAACTGCGCAGAAACATGGATACATTGCCAACTAGCGATATTGACAATGCACGACTTTTACACATCAACCGACGCCGATTAGGTCAACAAGAGCAGGACCAACAGATCGACGATGACAGTAATGAGGAACTCTTGCAGCGTAGAAGATACAACGCCGCTATTAATGATGGTCGTCGAATTAATATTCAAGATCGTATCAACGTCGATCAGCAAATACAACTGCAGCGTTTGAACGAGGAACGTGAGATGGGTATTCGTCGCACGAACATTAACAGTGAGCGTCTGCTGCATGTGAATCGTCGCCGGATGAATAATGATATCGAGCGGGATGATGATGAAATTGTTTTGCAGCGTGGTAACCAACAACGTTTCGCAGATATGGTACAACGTGGCATACGCGATGGACGTCGCATTATAGATGATGATCAAGATGGTGATGAGCAACAACAACAACAACAAGGTGTTGCTGGTGATATCCGCCGCAGCAGTATTGACAACGAACGTTTATTACAACTAATACGTCGCCGTTTGAATAAGGAAATTGGAATCGTTGAGGAAAATGGCGATCAAGATGAGAACAGAATCGCAAGTGGACGTTTGTTGGGACGTGAGCGACGCATTCAATCTAACGATGATGATGATAATGAAATGCTGCGCGAACATAGACGCGTAAAAATGTCAACATTGCGAGGCATGGAAGATATTGGCACAGAACGTGATACCGACGGCAATGATGATGAAGATGAGCAGCAGTCAGAGGTACTATCGCAAATGGGCTTGAGCACTCAACAGCAACGCATTTTGCAGCGCATGTTAACGGAGCAAAAACGCCAACAGAACGATGATAAAGATCGTTTATTGGTGAGCGGACGTCGGCGACGTTTACCACGCAGTTTGCAGATGCAACAACGAGATCAGCAACAACGTATTGAACGCGACACGCGCGCTGCCGGTGAGCGCTTGTTGCACCAACTCCAGCAGCTGATAGCACGCATAAATATGGAACGTATTTCTTTGGGCATTGTGGGCATTGATGAGCAGCAAGAACAGCAACAACAACGTCTTCTTCAACAGCGCCTTAATCGGCCGGAGCTAAATCGCGAAGATGCGCTTAAAGATCAACGCTATGCGCTGCGCATGAATGACATGCGTCTGGAGACTCAGCGCCAGCGTCGCTTTGTCGAAAAGTTGAACGCAGTTGAGGTGCAACTGCGTTCAGTAATTGAACAAGTGTTGAAGACACGCGGCATGGAACAAACGCCTCTCAACATCGATCGCTTGATTGGCGACATTCTCATTGGACGACGACGTGCTCAGCTGGCAGATGTTAGCATTTTGCAAATATTGCGCGGTCTCTTGCTGGAGAATGTCGATGATGTGCAACAGCAACAGCAACAACAGCAGCAAACGCTTAGCGATATCGGAGTACAACTTCAGGATCCCCGCATGCAGCTGCTGTTGCGTCGCATTATCCGTGTTGTAGACGCTCAACGCCAACAGCGTTTAGGCAGTTATAGACGCGAACAACTACAAGCGACTGGTGTCCGAATCGACGATATTAGCATCGATCCGTTGCGCACCTTTATCGAGGCGAACGATGCCGATCTGACTAATCTACTCGATGAGCGTATGTTACTAGGTGGAGATGACCGCCAGCAACGTATTTCGAAAATGTTGGTCGCACGCCAACAGCGTCTCAATCACAGAGCTTTCACCATTAAACTGCAGTTGAACGCTGAACGCGAAGAACGCGTTATAATTCGCACACTACTCGGTCCGAAGATAGACGCTGCCGGTCGTGAGCGCTCGCTCGATGAGCAGCGTTTAAATTTCATGCTGCTCGATACAAGCATTGTGGATTTGCGCGTTGGACGCCAGACAATCCAGCGTCGTTCGCAGGATATCACTTGGACTGCACGCGATACCACACCATACAGCGAGCTGTACAGGCGCGTGTTGCAAGCGATCGATGGACAACAACAGCAGGAGCAGCTGCAACGCGACGCCGCACTTATTGTTGGTCAGCAATCTCGCTTGCCACATCGTCTGTTGTTGCCACGTGGACGCACAGACGGTCTGCCCATGCAACTGTTGGTCATTGTAACACCACTTGCCGACGATGTGGATCGTCTGTCGTTAGGCTTCCCGCTGGATCGTAAAATATCCGATGAGCAACAATTGCTACAGCTCCCGAATTTACGCTTGCAGGATGTGTTGATTCATCATGATCTATAATTGCCTGCGAAAATCTGCATATAGAAAATCCAACCATAAACTCAAATGAAGGAAAATAAGCTTAGAACTCAAAAAAAAAAATTACAACAAAAAAATTCGAAAATTTGTATAACCATTGTGTAATGTTAATGTCCATTTAAGTAAAAGTTTGCAATAAATGCATTAAAGCGTTTGAAAAAAAAAATCTTGTTTTAACATTTTTAACAGATGCACAGCAAAAAATCAATATAGCAGTTTAGTAGTAACACAAATCTACTCACAAAACCTGAGCGTGATGCGGTAAGAACTGGGCTGACCTCCTCTTTCTTGAGAGGCATAATATGTCGGGGTGTTTACTTCAGCTTAATTCATTTTTGAATCTTTAACGTTACTGTACTTTTTTTTTATTAACCAGCTAATATCCAAATCTATGCTTTATATCATATTTCATTTAACCGGTTACTCGAGCCGACTTTTGATAAATTTAAACCAAAAGTTATGGTCCCTGATAAGAATCGACACAACAGAATCAACGCTGCAGTTTTATTTTGACATTTCTTCCAATTGGCCGAACGCAACCAACTTCAGAGCGGAAAGCCAATCGGTCTTTCTGTCGTGAAACGTCGTCGTGAACGGTCATCATGGCGTAAGTTGGATTCTTCTTCTTCTTGTTTTTTTATATGTGATTTGTGAATTCGAAATTTGATTTGTGTTTATTAAATCTTGTTATTTTTAAGTAATCGGTGTAAATAATGCAAATTGCGAGTGATTAAATAAAGGCGCTCAATTTGCTTAAAATGTTGCCAAGTGCATATTTTGCACATTTGCAATCATAAACCAGCTTTCTGGAGAACTCAATGTCCGTTTTAAGTTTGGAAATGATTGCTATAGTAATTTGTAAATTTATGACTTATTTTTTAAACTATTAAAGTTTGGGAATTGCAGCATAATTTTGTACAATTGTATTTTATGATTATAATTTGTTCTTTCTTGTTATATAAAACACATTTTTAATTTCTGTTTTCTTATTCACCCACAGATCCAAGGTATCTCGCGATACGCTCTATGAAGGCGTCAATGGCGTCCTCGAAGCCTCCAAGGCAAAGAAACGCGCTTTCCTCGAAACGGTGGAATTGCAAATCGGCCTGAAGAACTACGATCCCCAAAAGGATAAGCGTTTCTCCGGCACCGTCAAGTATGTGTTTGAATAACCTGAGACACTGACCTGCATGTGCGCAGACAAAGATTGATATTTACATATGTGTTGGTACATTATGCCACTGTCTGGTTCAGTTGTCTTCAGGCAGCCATGTGGTGGATGCACCCATGGCGGACCTGCACTCAGGGTCTTAAAATCAAATTGAGTAGGTCTATCCCTTTTGGGGGACCGTCTCGTTAGTTTATAGAATTTATGAAATTTAATTTAAACTTCCTCCGCCCGTGTGGCTGTGTAAGTTACGATTTAAAATCTTTAAATTTAATTTCTTAATTGATTTTTACTGTAGAAAATTAAAATGAATTTCGAATTGAAAATTTTGTTTTAAAAATTAAATTTAAAAAAAAATATTTTTAAATTAATTTTGTATTAAAAAAATTTGGAATTGAAATTCGAATCAACCTTTTCCCCTTAATTTTGTTAAGTTTCTCGTAAACAAAAACGTTTTCCAATTCTAATCTTTTGCATTTTTTCCTTTTCAGGCTAAAGCACATTCCCCGTCCCAAGATGAAGGTGTGCGTGCTCGGCGATCAGCAGCATTGCGATGAGGCTAAGGCCAACAATGTCGAATGCATGGACGCCGAAGCCCTAAAGAAGTTGAACAAGAACAAGAAGTTGGTGAAGAAGCTTGCCAAGTCATACGATGCTTTCTTGGCATCCGAATCGCTCATCAAGCAGATTCCCCGTCTCTTGGGTCCCGGTCTTAACAAGGCTGGCAAGTTCCCTGGTCTGTTGTCGCATCAAGAATCGATGAATGGCAAAATTGAGGAAGTCAAATCGACCATCAAGTTCCAGATGAAGAAGGTCTTGTGCCTGTCTGTTGCTGTCGGCCATGTTGACATGAAGCCCGATGAATTGGTCCAGAACATTCACTTGTCGATCAATTTCCTCGTTTCGCTGCTGAAGAAGAACTGGCAAAACGTTCGTTCCCTGCACATCAAGTCGTCGATGGGACCACCCCAGCGTCTGTACTAGATTTTGTTCATGTTGTCAACGTTGAATAAAGAAAAACAAAAATTGATTTACATTCTAAAACTTTACTTTGTGTTTTTTTAATTAATAATCTTAAGCTATCTTAAAGGTTTTTTGGTTTTTAAAATAACTTGGGAAAGTTTTGTAAAAAATATTTTTTCAAGTGTTCCTAACTTAATTTAAGTCAATAATTTAGTAATGCCTTTTGCGTTATAAATGCAAAAATCTAAAGTAGAGTTGAGTTATACGTTTTGTTCCATTTTGAAGACGATATCTGTTCGACAACATAAATTTGCTTCACGTAATCCAATACATCGGCTCTTGTACAATAGGATGCTAACATCGAGAATTGAATTATCAGATTACTTCTCTGTTCACCCACTTTGTTTAATGCCTAAACTAACTCTTGTCTTTTAATTAATAGCTTAAACCTAAGTTGCCGCCAAATACTACATTTCCGTAGAGCTTATTGTGCGCGCAAGATAGTCACGTATATCGAGCATTTGCTCGGCAAGCGATTGGACGCTACCGCCACTGGTTGCCGTTGTTTGTCGTTGGAACGTTGACGCCTCTACATCGCCGCCATCTAAATACGGCAACACATCAACATGCTCGGCCCACTCAGGCAGATACCTTTCGTCCTGCTCTTCGAGCAGATTGTGTAATGCACAGCAAGCCACGGCAATTGTTTCCATAGTTCGCGCTTCCAAATCGCTTTTGCGCATTAAAATCTTCCAGCGCGCAAAGAGGCGTTGAAATGCGCGCTCACGTATTAAAAGCAAATTGTCTACCGCTTCGTTGAAATCGTATTCGTGTGGCGAAATCGGTTCGTCGTATGGTTGCATTAGCCACGGGCGTAGAGGATAGTTTGCCGATGCGGACGCAACCACAAAGCAGGGCAAAAGACGTTGTTCGTCGTTGATGGGCTGCGCTGATAACTGAGAAGTAATATAAAAATTAGTGTGAGCTATAAGAAAAAGAAGAAATTTATAAAATACTTTTGTGATCTCATTAGGCGCGTATAGAAACAAAGATGGTCGTCGCGAGCTCAATTCTACTTGCACCTTACGAAAACTAAAGAAGGAAAAATATTAAAATGTATATTAATAATAAATTTAATTAGAAAATCTTAAATCGTTAAAAAATGTTTTAATACTAACAGTAGTCGATCGTCAATGAGCGTCTGCAGCAGCATCGATGAGGATGCCTCCGATGCATCCGACTCAAGCGTTAATGTTGGTGTCGGCTGCATACAAACGGGCAGAGTCACATGACCCAAAACGCCCACCGCTGCTGCTGGCATATTCGACGCCTGCTGCAGCGCTTCACGTATCTCGCGATAGTCCTCCTCGCTCTGGGGCATTGCTAGCAAGCAAGCGCCCAACTTCTGCAACACTGCTGCTGCAAAATGTTTTACAAATTTGCACACAGACGACGGTGTGGCGATATCGAAGAGCACCGCTACTGAACGGAAATCATCGCCAGTGGCAAACGCATACAGAGCCAATGCAACACGCTTCTCTAGCGTAATGGAGGAGTTTTTGGTCGGAGGCGTTTCAAGCGTTTCACGTAGTTGAGCACAAAGCCAGCGAAATGTGCGTTTGGACATGCGAAAAGCGGCGTGCCATTGCTCCTCGCTAAAGCGTACAACAACATCCTCGTAAAAACGTAAAGCACTGGTAGCGACTCTAGCTGCGGCTTTGCGCCCGCGTTGAAACGTGGGACTGAAAAGCGAAGTGTTTGTTTCAAATTCGGTGTCGTCGTGGTGTGTACCATTTGCGGCGACGGCGGTGTTGCTGATAGCAACAACACCGCTCGGCAATGGCAGCAGTTCCATAAAACTGGTCTCTACCTCAATCAATTGCTGAAGATAGAAGGCCCGCAGAAGTGACTGACGCCGTCGCATTCGTTGCTGAAATCGACGCCGATTGGTCAACATAGCACGCTGAAAATTTTGTAAATGCTGGCTGAGCAGCAGTAACAGCTTGCGTCGTTTGTCTTTCGTACAACGCGACGTCGGAGCGCAGATGTTGGTTGACGGACTGCGCGACTCCAGCTTTTCTACAAATTGTGCTTTCGCCGACACTTCATCGTCAAGATGCTCCTCGAACATATCTTCTGCAAAGAAGTTGGTTTAAAATGTTATTTTATGTTTAAAGCATTCAAATTACGCTTACCATCAATATCCATTTTTAATGCTCTAATCAGGAATTTTATTTCTTTTCTTTCTTACCAAAATCAGCTGTTTTTATTTTTATTTATTCCAAAATAAATAAAAATATTTGTTGGCAAATGTCAATCTAACATTTATTTGGGAAATTTGGCGCAGAACTTGGCTTTCCAAACTCATCTAATTTAGACATGGATTGAAAAGTATAAACGTCAGTGTTGTCTGCATTATTGGCTCCTTTGTTAACGTCAAACTTCGTGAAAAATTTCAACAAAAACCGACGACGATCATTTGTGTTTTTCTGTGTGAAAAAATTAGTCGTGGAAAAGTCGAGTCCGTTTCGCAGTCAAAAAGTGAAAATTAGGAGAAACATATTTATAAGAATAATTAACCAAAAAACTACAATAATTACAGCAAAGATATTTAAAAATATTAAGAAATCGCAGGTAAAACAAAACGTCGCAATCACGACGGAGCTGAATAAGCAAAGAGCAAATAAAAATTGTAAAAAGAAAAACCTGCATTCGGACAGCGCTGTTAGCGTCGGCGTCGTGCTTGAAAAAAATTAAAATAAACTGTTTCGTGTGCGAAGAAGAAAGCAGAAAATATAAAAAATAAAAGAAAAACCAACAAAGTTCGTTGCGTTGCTTTTATCGTTAATATTAAAAATTAGGAAAGAAAATATTTTTCAAAGAATTGCAGTTTTGATTAGCGGAACGACAAACGACGCACAACAAACGCAACAACAGCAAAAACAGATTTCACACGGAAAAGCCAAAAATTGATTTTTCATTGAACAAAAAAAGGAAAAGAAAAAACAAAAAAAAAACAAGCGTCGCATCATTCCACCCCTTCACACTTGCTTAACATCGTCCATCGTCGTCGGTTCATTGCGAGGTTATTCTCATTTGTGCCTCATATAAAAAATAGTTTTCTTGTTTCTGTTTCGACGGTTTTTTAAACAACGAATTAACGTAAATTATAATTGTTGTAATTGGTCTTGCAATCCCGCCGCTACACCACCACATGCAATGAACATCGTTGGGGACTATGAGTACAGTTCGAAGGATATGCTCGGACACGGCGCCTTTGCTGTTGTCTACAAGGGACGCAATCGGAAGGTGAGAAAGCCATGTTTATTTTAAGCTTTGTTATGATTGTCTGCTTCAGTTCGAAACAAAAACGGTTAAAAATCCAATAAGTATACCGGTGGATGGCCTAAATCAACTACACTGTTTTCAATTCGATTAAGAGTGGGTAAAGTCCATCCTAGTAGAAAGAGCAAAACGAATTTTTGGGATTTTACGAATTTATTTGTTCGCCATTTGCGATATTTAAATGAGGTGCAATATTTTTGATAAACTATTTTATTATTATATATATTTCACGATACTTTAATTTTACGATATATCGTAAAATTGCTTAACTTTTTTTTTATATATATCAAAAAACCCTTTAAAAGGTTCCCGGTGTAATTGTAAATATTTTGATTTGTTTTATTTTCTTGTTTTAATTTGTTTTATTAAAAACGTGCGCACGCGCCTACAACAACAATAACAAAAAACAACACAGTCCGACAGACATTTGGTCTATTCGAGTCCAGCAGCAGGGCAGCAGCGCTAAAAGCAGAAAGCTTCAAATTAAAATAATTTAAAACGCAATACGACTTCGGAGTAGCATAAATAAAAGCAAAACGAGAAACAAAACAAAGCGAAGCTAAACAAAAATATCTAAACAAAACGGAATTATGAAACAAAACAACAAAAGCGAAAAGAACTCGAAATGCGAGCGCGCGTGTGAAGGATGGAGCTGCTTAGTACAACGCCAAAACGCGCAGAGACTAAACAAACGCTCGCGCCAGAGTCGTAGCTAGAAAAAATATACAAATTTTGGAAACAAAAACTAAAATAAATAAACGAAAATAATAACTTTTTTTTTGCTTCACAAATATTTAATTTATTTTTTTTTAAATTATCTTGTGAATTTTTGAGAAATTCAAAAAAAAAATCCCAACTCTAATGAAGAGAATGGTGTAAAAACGAATAAACCGTCCCTTTTGATAATTTGCTGTATTTTTGTCAATTTAAATTGTTGTTTTTCCAACGTATGCTTTAATTAGTTTCCCCTGTGTGTTTGCTTCTTGCGTCAGCCGTCAGCTGTGCTGTGTGCGATGACGCCAACCCTCCCAAACGGTTCCAAGCAATCATTTGCGGGTGTTGGTGTTTTTTTTTTTTGTTTGAAAACAATATTTTGCGTTTTTTCTTTACTTTTTTGTTTGTTTTGTTTTGTAGAGTAAACTTTTGTCAAAATTTTTTGCCATGAATGTTTTTTGTTGGTTTTTTATCTACTCTTTTGCCTTTTCAGCTTATAATTCCAAATCAGAACACACTTAATTTAAAAATTATAAAACAAAGAAATAGAGTAGCAAAAAACATCAATGAACTTGTCGAAGGTTGTCATCGGTCTATTCGTCCGTCTGTCTGTTTGTTATTTTTGCTTTGGGTAGTTCTTGTTTATTTTGAAGAGTTTTTCTTAAATAATAATCGATATGTGCTTATATATTTATTTTCATATTGCTATGATTATGATCAAACAAATCGCTCTGGAAGTACTAAATTCTTAAAATTGTTATTAAATTTTGTTGACTTGTTATGATCAAATAATTAAGAAACATAGTTTAGATATTTTTTATTAGTTTTATAGCATCATTTTGTTTATTGAACGAGAATCCACACGAACCATCCGTGTACAAGCGAAATCGTCTGTGATTGGGATTTTGTATTTTTTTGTTATCGTTCATAAACTTTTACGTTTTCATGTTTTGTAACTAAAACGAGAGTTAATTTCAACACAGTTTAGATTAGTTGTTTATCTTTAACTTAAATACCGAAAATGACAACAACAAAGTATTCGTCTACTTTTTTGTTTTCATCGACAAAGAAAATTCACAATATTTACTATATCGGCACGTAACCACCAGCTGATATCGTTTGGCTGCAGTAAACGAATTACAAACTTAAAAGACATGAACGATGAATCTTTAGTAAAACAAAAGTTTCATTTGAGATACAAAATAATGCTGCTTAAAATAAAAAAAACAATTCAAATTGATTTATTTTGACTGAATTTTTGTCTTCCATTAATAATTGAAATTTTATAAAAAAAAGTTAATTACATTTAAATTGCCAACTAAACTTCTGCTTTTTTAATATGTTTTTTTTTTTGATAATAAAACCAGTTTTTTCCGATTTAAAAGTGAGCCAACCAACTAACCTAACAAAGTGTAAGTGGTGTGGTGGTTACTTAATCTATTCGTTTGCTCGTTTGAGTGTCTATCCGTTCGTCCGTCTACTCAGCTGATGCGAATGAATGATTACGAATTTGTTTCGTGTGAAAGAAATTCGACAAGTTTTTATTTTATTGAAACGGAAAAAAATTTGTTTATTTTGTTTAGCTATCAAAAAGTAAATAAACTTTTCTTTATTCTCTTATTTTCAGGTTCTTTTATTTTGTTCATTCTTTTATTTGTTCTTCAAATCGCTCTTTAATTTTTAATCATTTTAATCTTTTGTGGATTTTATTATTATTATTATTAATATTTTGTTGTGTTTTATTAAATTTGTTGGTTACGTTTATTGACCTTTTAATTAGAACTTTAAGTGTGAATTTCAAATATAAATATTTAAATATTTTTTAAAATCACAACAAGGAAAAAGGTTCAAAAAATTTGAATGCAACAAACTTTTGAAAAATCATAAATAAACAAGAAATAATACAAGACAAAAATATGTAAAAGCAAACTAAAACTAAAATCTAAAAATTTAAATTTATTTATAAGTGTAATTAAAACAACGCGAGTTTCTTTTTATAACTCAATTTGGTTTGTAATTATGAATTTTTAAATTTGTATTTTTATTTTTGCTTTTAACAAATTATCTGCCCAGTAACTTTGCATGTGCTCGCCCATTCACAAAGCGCTAAATACGAAAATAAACGCAAAAATTCTAGCCTGGAATTTGAATGCCTAAAAATAACATCTTCCAATTTTTTTCCTTTCGTTTATTTACATATGCCGCCTGAAATTTTAACCTTTAACACAGCGAGACAGAAAAAAAGAAGGAAAATAAACACATTTTTAAAATGCAGAAGAATTCTGCTCAAACAAAAATAGATTTCTCTCTCTATCTTGAGTAATGCTTGTAAAGAATGCATTTATTTTTTTTATTATTTGTTGTATTTTCCAATCAGAGGCGAACGAGAAATCTGCGTTTCAGATAAGGGAATAGTCTTGAGATTATAAAAGGAATCGTAAATTTAAGTAACAGAAGAATTATTTCAGAGCCCCTAAACAAGTTAAACCCCGAGGGAAACCCTTTTCCATTCTTGTACATTTCTCAATTTGGCAACGTCGCGTTTATTTAAAGACAACGTTGCCAAACTTCACTTTACTATTTAATGTGTTTCGTTTTGAAAACTATTTACAATTTAAAATACTGTATTTGGTTTGCTTATTCTTTTGTATTTAATTTAATCTTTTGTTGGAAATTTTTTAGAATGTAGTTAATTACTTCACATGTCTTTGTTGTAATTGATTGCGCAAAAAGGAAAGAAAACGCAATTTCTCGACCTGCGATATCTCAAATCGGAATCGCTTGTTCAGTGCAAAATCTACATGTTTTTTTTTAATATACCTACACATACATATGTATGCATGTGAAAATGTATATATGCAGTTTAAATATTTATATTTTACTTATACTTTTACGGCATTAATGCAATTTAATCTGTTAAGTAATTAAACTTTTTTCAAGGGACTTCATGACCACATTAAAAATTTCCTATTGGTTCACTGAAAAATGCTTTGAGTCGGTTCGGGTTTGATATGAATGGAAAATGCGGTTTTAGAATACATTTCTCGAAAGTATTTTATTTATTATTTTTCTTTTAAACATAAAAGTTAAGCCACTTATTCGCATACCCTCAAATAGAATTATTTTTATAAAACGTGACTTACACTTCTTTAAACAAAACACGTGTTTTCTTTAAAAAAAATACACGTGTTTGGTTTTTCCTTTGAAATCGCATCCAGGCATTAGACGACGTTAAATCGTCGTGTGTGTACTCATCGATAACACGCTCTGACAAGCATTTTTTTTCTTTCCTTGACAAAAGCAAACAAAAAATTTCATGAAAAATAAAACAAACAAAAAAAATTTCGTTTCTTTCTATTTCATACGAAAATGACAACTGAAAATAAGAAACTGTTTCAATTCGACCGGAGTGTGTCATTATTACACTATTAATTCGATTCGTAAATTAATCGGTTTTATGATTTCGTAAAGAGAGAATGAAATTTCCGCCGCCCACGATTTCGTAAGCGATTCATATGAAAGTATCGTTTTCGATTAAAATTCGATTGATTCGCTAACGATATCATTTATGAATCGCGTGGTTTGTCGTGGTTTTAAACCCGATGAATATGTTCTTGCGCTAGGGTGGCACAAGTCAGTCGAACTGCTACCATAGTAAGGCATTTCGATGGATATGTTTCAGCATTTTCGTTTGTATTTCTAGCCACAGCAATGTTGGCTATAAAGTTTGTTAACTAAGTTTCTCATAATGGTTTTATATTTTTAGTTGCATTTTAATTGCATTAATTTATTTTTACTTAAGTGTTCTTTTTTGACGGCTATTATTCACTGACTGATAAGGCTTGATGAAATAATCAACAATTGTTTATTTCTTGTTTGTGTGGTTTCTTATAGTATTAATTTGCTTTTTTCTATTTTGTTTGGTCTATTTATTCATTTATTTGTGAACCTTCAAATCGGTCAACTTTTGAAATTGATTAAGCTTTGTCTTCAATTTTGAATTAAAATTTGTTAGATTTCTTTTATTTGTTTGTATTTATTTATTTTTTTTTTAAAGGTCAGAATGTGGTCAAATATTTTTCGAAATTTATATGAGGCATAATTAAAATGCAATTCTCAGTTAATTTAATTTTTGTTTATTATTTTGTTTCGAAAAGAAACGAATAAATTTGTATAATCTGTTAAATAACTTTACTTAAAAAAAAAATCTCTTTTTTTGCAGAAAAATTTTCCTGTGGCCATAAAATGCATCACCAAGAAGGGTTTAATTAAGACCCAAAATCTGCTCGGCAAGGAAATTAAAATTTTAAAGGAACTGACCGAATTGCATCACGAAAATGTCGTCGCACTGTTGGACTGCAAGGAGACCCAAGAAAGTGTGCATCTCGTCATGGAGGTAAGTCCACAGTACTCATTTGCGTTATTTGTAATCAGTTTGCGTATTTGAAGTGAAAATAATTTGTATTAAAACTTTTTGTTATTTAATTATTTTAAATTTTCTTAAAGGAATCTTTAAATTATATTATAGTTTAAGTGTATGTTTTTTTAATTGCCGTACTGTATGGCATTATAAGTAGTCACTTGTTTATACAGTCCGTCACTTGGCATTTCATTAATTGAAGAAATGCGGTTTCAACATTATGACTCAATGTTATTATAAAAAATAAGCACCAAAGTCCCAAAGCGAATGTCAAGTATCAAAAAATAATAACAACAACAAGAATACAAAAAAAACGTCAAATTGCGTTTTACACATGGCAGGAAATTGTTAACAAAAACAAAAACAAAAATAATAAATGCAACCTATGACAGAGAATGACAATTTAACCAAACCAAGGCAGACAGACAGACATGCGGTATAAAAAATTTCGCGCATTGCGCACTTTCATAAAACAGAAAACAACGCGAATACGTCGTCCGTCCGTCGTTGATATTAAAAGAAACCAAAACAACAACAATTTGAATGTGTGATTTTTTCCAAGATAAACTCAACTTACAACTGCGACGATATTTCAAAGTCCAATTGTAAAATGCCGAAATTTCGAATATAAAAGGAATTCTTTTGTGTTAACCAAGTTCGATAAAATTTGCATACACAAAGGAAGGATGTCCATTAGAAACCATTTGGATATTGTTTTGAAATCATGCAATCATTTTACATCTTCGTTAACTCGAAATAAAGTTTTCTTAATTCTACGCAATATTTTTCAATTGCGTATTTTAATCGAAATTAAGATTTGTTTATTCAAATGTATTCAAACCTTAACATTTCGCATTAATATTTTTTCGAATTTATTAAATGAATTCAATCAGTTAAAAAGCCAAATTTTTTAATGTAACGACAGTCTTCAATGACATCGCAAATTATATTTGGAGAATTTAAAAAAGAAAACACATTGCGGAAAGAACAAAACAAAATGTTGGCGCTTCTTCTGGTCATTCGCATTTGTTGCTTAATTTAGTGACAAAAACCGTTTAATTTTAAGTTAAAAAATTACGTTTTTGCAGAAATTACGTTTTTTTTTGTTGTTACTATTTTTTACGTATTGGTTGGCTTCACTTTTTCTGCGACGTATTCATTCAGAAGATGTTTCCCATTAATTCATTCGCGTTGTCTGTGTGTGTCTGTCTTTCGAAAGGTTAAATGACGCCGTATTCAGTGTTGGTTGTACTTTGTTTATTTTGATTTTTATTTTTGGGACTAGGAAGCATTCGTTCACATATCAACAAACTGTTTGGAAAGTAGGTCAATGCGCGAATAATTGCCAAACAAAAAATGAACTAGCGATGTGCAAACTTTGTTTTGATTATTTGCTTCGGAATTGTGAACTTTTCGAAATCAAAAAGCATATAAAATGTTTTTCTTTTTTTTTGTTCATTTAATTGTTCTAATTGAATATTAAAGATATAACAAAGTTCACGAAAATATTTCCTGTATTCAAATTTACTCTTTTATTTTTAATATTAAAATTTATAAATTTAAAATTTGTTTGAATATTGTATGGGTACTTGGAAGTTTCAATTACATATTTAAAGTAGTAACTGTTTTTGTAGTTATAAACTCAGTAAAAAGTATTTCTTTAAAACCGAATAATTCGAATTCGAATTTCCTTCGCGCGGAATATTTATAAAAATAATCAAACTATTTATACAACACAAAATTGTCAGCCTACTTAGATAAGCATTTAATTGGGTGCGGGTATTGATGGTGGATGGAGGCGGCGGCGGGTGGGTGTGATAACTGTATAATGTTTTCGTTTTATTTTGACAGATAATTTTCGTGGGTGCCAAGTGCACACAATCACGTCAATAAATAATGAAAGTAATTGTTTTGTTAGAAAGTTGCGTGCCTTTGTGTGGCATACATTTAGGCGCAGTGTTGTTGGAAAAAAAAAACAGTTTAAGAATTGGAATGTTTCAAATTAAACATTCAAATATATATATTTTTTTTTTATTTTTTTTTGTTTGTGCTTATTAAAAAGTTATGAACAACCAATAAATTTTTGAAATCAATGAAATAGGATTAAACGAAACTATATATATGAAAAAAAAACTCAGATTAAATTTTAGTACACATAAAATTTACTTTATTTATTTTTCAAAAAATAGAAGAATAAAGTTTTATTTTTTTCTCGCTGAAAAGTTTAACTCTGCTTCTTCCCGTGCATTTTTTAAATAGTAAGAAATTACCGTCAAATTGAAATTTGTGCTTACGAAACTACACGCTACAAGACTAGGGCACCTTAAACCTAACAAACTGCTTTGGATATTTTGTTGTTTTTTACATTCGTTGTTGTTGTGGCTTTGTTTAGTTTAAATAAATTACGATTGCTTCGATATTCGACAGCAACGAACTACAATTAGTACATTTAATTACATGACTACAGCTTAATTACTTTTATTAAATTTTTACGTAATTGTAAAATGTTTTATCATTTTAGTTACACAATTTATGGAAATGTTTTGTTTTTGTTTTTGGTTTAGTTTTGTTCCGTTCTGTTTAATTTTTGTTTGTAATTCAAAACGAAGGATTAAGGTTTTGTTTGGCAAGTAAAAAACAGATTTTACATTTCTGATATGATTTTACAATAATTTAACGTACAAAAATTCATTTTCTTAAATTTGACAAATTAACGCAAAACCTTAAGAAAAATATTCATTAAATCTAGGAACTTTTGCATATTTTATAAGCAGTTTTTAAGAAAGTTCATTGTACAGATGTGCGGATTACGATTCGTAGAAAATATGAAAGCTCTTCATTGTGTGCATTGCTTTGAGAAAAGATCATTTTAAGAAAGTATATTTATAAAATCCATTCAAATTTGAATCTATTTTTGGCGTTTACAAAATTACAATACAATTTAAATATGACAATTTTGAAATGTAAATTTCGCTGTAATAGAAGTTTATTTCATGAAAACAATGCATATGATTCATAAGAAATCTGATAATTGTCTATTTTATGCATTACATTTAAACAGCTACATTAATAGTAAAAATATATTTTATAAAAATAAAATCAATATCAATGAATACGCTTAATGAAGTTATATGAAAATAGTTTAATTCAACTATTCAACTGTAGACGAATTATTCATTACTTTAATAAATATCTTTTCATATGATTTATATTAATATCGTCATTTTACATTCAGATGTTTAATTTGTAAATCTAATGCATATTTCGGTTAAACAATGAATAACAACATTTGTATTTCATTTTATTAATAAAATACGTGAAATCAATGAATTTAATTTGGAATGGTTACAATAAAAATTCATTGAGATGATGAACATTTCTTGAAACGACACACAAATGAATTACCTTAATATAACGAACAATTCTTTATGAATACGAATAAGAGTGCATAAATTTTGTATTTGTTCGTAATCTTGTTTCTTAAATTATGAATTTTTGTACGTAAAAATGGTTTTCTGTTATTTCGGTGTTTGTTTTTATCGTCGCCATCGACTTAGGCCAATTTATTAAGCGGTATTTCCTCAGCTGGATGCACCTGATCCTTTGGTTCGGGTTTGCGTGTCCGACAGCATTTCGTCTTAATGCCGCCCACATCCTTGCGACAAATAACCGCAATTATAATGCCCAAAATGGCCAAACACATAATGCCTGCAATTATAATCGCATAGAAATAAACAAAAAATAATTCTGAAGAAAAGCAGATATACACATTTTTTGTTTGCATGCAAAGAACACACACCTAGAGTTTTCATTAACGATTATCGGTTAACGGTAATTGGTTGTATATTACCGGTTCAGCACTAAATAAAATTTGATGATTGCTGTTTCGTTCTAAATTGGGATTACAATTTTTGGGTTTCTGATTGCGTTGTTTTTGTTAAAAACCACAGATACCGGTCAACCGAATGTTCCGGTGTTTCAAAAAGTACTCCAAATGAAAACCCCAGATTTATAAACCCCTCTCAAACTCACTCAAAAGCATGATTTTAATGGCCTCCTGCGATATGGGCACTTGGTAGGCTTTCTCTTTGCCCTCCTCGGGCGCTGCCGTCGCCAGAACACCAGCCGTCAAAATAGTGGGACGCTGTTCGACATCGTCATCACCGGGCAGTGTTAAATTCGAGAATGCTTCCGCTGTCATTTTGGGTCGATTTAGTTGATCTTTAATTGAAGCAAATACAAATTTGATACAATATAATTGCGGCAAATTCAAATTAAATTTTGTGATCACTCACCAACGCCGTCACTGCTTTGTTTTGAATTTATTTCGGGTGTGTTCACTCCGTCACTATCTGCTCCAGATTTCGTTGTTGTTGTGTGTACTGTTGCGGGCTGTTGAAATGGCGGATCCGTTGCCAGTATCAAACTGTCATCATAGGAAGCGCCCAGCACCAGCTCAAAGCAGCTAATATCAAAATGCTTAAAGCTGATGTTGTCGATGGACTTGAGCAGATTACACAGTTCCTGTACGCTCGTCGGTTCTAGTTCCGGCAACTTCAGTTTGATGAGGTTTCGCAGCGGCGCAAAAGCTTTCGTATTGATTTTCTGTCAAAAAATACATAGCGAAAATGAAAATGAGAAACGTCAACGTTTTTGTTTTTGGTTTTGTTTTTGTATTTTAAAGCTTTCGCTGAAATTCCAGTCGAAGTCAGCGGCGGAGCTTTTAATGTGCGCTCTCTAACAAAATTGCAGGCATTGCCAGTTTAGAATTTGTTCGACTTTTATTTTGGGACATTTAAATTTTTTTTGTTGAAATTTTGTTATTTACTAATTTAAAAAAAAATTACCTTATTGAAATCATTTTGGTCCAATCGAAGCGCCGTCAAACTGCTCATATTAGCAAAGGTATCGTCGAACAACTCCGTCCAACTGCAATTACGACAGGCGAATTCCAGCAGACTTGGTTGATTCAGAAATGAACCATGACCGTTGTCCAAAATAATGGAATTATTGCTTAAATCCAATTGGGTTAAGTCGTGAGCGCCGGCGAATACGTCCGGATCAAGGCGAGTCAATTGATTATCGGCAAGACGAAGGCGCTGCAGAAGCCAAAGACCCTCAAAAACCTATCAAGATCAATAATTTGATTTTTGTTTTGTTAGAATATCAACTCGAAAGCGAGCGTACCTCTTTGTCTAGCGTTGTCAATGCATTGTTGCTCAGGTTGATTTCGCGCACCCTGCTGCAATTGGCAAAATCCTCCGAATGTAGTTCGCTAATGCGATTCTGACTAAGGTCTATGATTAGCGCCGTCCGGGGCATGTCTCGGGGTACATGCGTGAGACGCCCATTTGAGCACTGCACATATTTGTAGTCCTCCAGGCATATGCACGCCTTCGGGCAGCTTGGTTCGAGCACGTGATTACTGCGCTTTGGTAAATCTGTAAATTGCAATTAAATTGAAAAATAAATTTATTAAAAAAATGCAATTATATCCAAATCTCTCCGAGAGAAACATTCGAATAGTACTGACTGACCTATTTTATTAAATTGTGGTGACCATGTTGTTGTTGTTGGTATCAGTCGATTGTTGGCTTCCGTTGAAGCTATGAAGACATGCTCAACATGCGTCTGCTGTGCTACATTGTTTGAGTGGTTGTTGTTGTGGTTGTTGCCTTCATTCTCATCGTAATAATCATCGTAATCGTCATCCCAATCATCGTATGTCGATGAACTTTGATTCGTCGCTGGCGCTGCACGTGTGTAACAAGTGCTGCAAATAGAAATCAAAATAAATATTTAAATCTAATATTTATTGTCAAATTGATTTTATTCTATTGCACCAATGGAATAGTTAATCTGTCAAAGCTGTGATTCCAACTCTAAACTATTCAAAACGTGGTCATAAACATCATTTAAAATATGGTCATAAGAGAATGAATGCTTATTAAAGTTTCGCTATATTCGTTACTGCATATTTTGCACATATTTGCATAGTTTTTTTAATCAATAAATGCATGTTTTACATATTTCGTACTTATGAGCTTATTTCAACATATTTGTATACTAATTTAAATTTGTAATTTGAAATGTGAAATGTTTTTTAATTTATTAAGGCAAACAATGTTATTTTAAGTTTATAAAACAAAAGTTGTATCTTAACTAATTAGGGCAACTATTTGTACTATAAAAAGTTAATCAGCTGTTTTGGTGTTTTTTGTTCGATAAGCTCTCATTCTCATTCAATTAATTATTTAATTATGTTGCGGCTTTTAATCTAATCTAATCGTTTTTTTTTTTTGTAATATAAGTTACAATCGAAAATCATTAAAAAATAACTTCCGTATGATTTGGATAGTTTTTGGAACACCGAGAGAGTTTTGTTTGCCTTTTGTGATATCATCATCATTTCCATCAACAATTGCTGACTGTGACTTTGATTTTTTGACACCTGCAGTCGGTCTCTCAAATGTGTCACAAGTATTGCAGGTGTCAATGTCTTAAAGAGCATATGTGCATGTGTGAATGGCCTTTTCCTCTCTGCTGAATTTAACAATGTTTTCGTTTATACTCAAATAGTTGTTTCAATTGAAGTTTTCAGTTTTAGCACTTCTCATTTCAATTGACTTTAGGTTTTTTTTGTATTCCTCTTAAGGCAAAACTATTTACAACGTACTTGTGAAATTTCAGTTCTAATGACTTGTCACTCTACTTTTGAAAAATGACAATCGATGTACTTAATGGAAACTTGATATTTCCTTTTGTGTTTATACAAAAAACCTTTAATCGAAATTAATTTAAACATTAATTTAATTTTAAATAATATATTTATATATTTTGTGAAGTTGTTTCTTGCAGTTCTCTCGTCTGTCGTCAAATACAAAACTCTTTTAATAATGAAATATTCAAATATTTTGAATTGTTAAATTATAATTTATTTAAAACAATGCATAGTAAATATGTATTTATATATTTGTTTGCTGAACTCAAGTTTTAACCGTAGTCAGATTTTGACCTACATCTGGGCTTATTAATTTCAGTCTTCGTGACGTGGTGTCGTCCTGTTGCTCTTGACCCATTTTGAAGCCAAGCCCAAATTACATTCGCATAATACTTATGGGCTTTTTTATCGTCTTCTTTTCTTCTTCACACGAACACTAACACACCCTTAATATCATTCATTCATTTCTTGAAACATTTGTTCATGCATTTTATAATTAGGGAAACCAATAATAGAATTAAAAACTACTAATAAGTACAACAAATAAAAAAGTTTGATCGGTCATAAATATGCAAATAGTACACCAGAATATGTTAAAATAAGCTAATATTTGAAATTTATACAAAAAATATGCTAAAAAGTAAAAGCATATTTCAGCATATATGCTAAAATGATATTGCATATTTTAGCATATATTTTGACTGTGCTCGAATTTGATATTTATGCATTTGCATATTTTTTGTTTCTCGAATTGTCATTATTTTTCGCTTGTTTTATGCATGTGTTGTTTTTGGTTTTTTGTTTACGTTCTTTTGCGGTCATCTTTAGCACTGTTTACGTCATGTTTCTTTTTTTTCTGGTTTTCTGTCAAGACTTTTGACCGGTTTTTGCTGACTTATGTATCTCACGCGTACTTGAGTCGTATTTAGTAGGTATTCTTTACAACAACAACAAAAAAAAAACGTTTTTAAATACACTGTTTTCTTTTTCTATTCATGTACTTATTAAGAGTGTGATTTATTTTTTTCTTCGTGTTGGTAAAATTCTGTTAATGTTGCTCTTTAAATAACACGTGAGATGTCTTTTTATTTATTAAATTTTTAATAGATTTGCAGTGCAAGAAGATATTCATTGTATATAGCACTGATACATACATATATGTATGGTAAATCGTGTATATTGAATTTATTTTGTTTACCAACGTGTAACTACACAATTAAACGATACCGAGTGGGCTTCTCGATCTAATTTATTTTAAAATTTGTGATTTAAATCATACCAAAATTGGTTTCTATGGGTTTAATTAATCTAAATAATATTTAAAAGGTTTCAAAGCTATGGGAGGAACCTTTATTTAACTAATTTTGCAACCTAAAATCGACTCATTGCGCTTTGCTTTGATGATTAGAAACGCAATAAAATCTATATTTATGCACGATACGTTTCGATTCGATACGATTCGCTGGTATTATTCTTATCGTAATTAAATTTGTTTACGATTAAGCGTAGCGCCCCACAGCTACTTCCAACCGAAGTACCTGAATAAGTCCAATTAATGCTGCTAACTTCAAGTGTGAACTTACTCGTAGCTAGTAGCTAGCCGCTAGCACAAGTTCGACCTCTCATGAGTTTTCGTAAGAGTAACATATACGAATGTGCGAGTGTGTATGTGTAATTGGACATATTAAAAATTGACTTGACTTCTACGATAAATGCTGAAATACATCGCTTTTTAATTGTTTTTGCTGTTTCATAGTATTTTATTTTGTCCTACACTGACTGATATCGCATTTTATATTTCGTTAAGGTACTTTGTACTTTAGCACCGCATTTCGTACGAGTTAAGTACAATTTAATTTAATATTTCGGTAAGCATTCTCTACCTATTGTACAAGTAGATGGGACTTGTAGTCGCACATAATTTCCGGTTGATAGAATATGATAACAAATAAAAGAGCTAAATTGTTTAAACTTTTGCTTCAATATTATTTTGAGTAAACAAATTCTAAAATGAAAAAAAGTTTAAAAGTTATAAAATATAATTTTCAACTTTCAAATTTTGTTTGTAAGAAATTCAAAATTTTTTTTTTTGTTCACAATAGTGATTTTATACAATGCCATTATTAGTGACTACAAATCTCATATCCATACTCGTATGTACATACATATGTAAGTCTAAGCTTTCGTCACAATAATGTGTGTTTTTTTTTATGAATAATTCAAGAAGAAAGAAATGTTTAAAAATAAGTTTGATAAGTTCTACGCGGGCATTTACTCATTTCCGAACTTTGTTGTCGTGCAACTTTTTTTTTCTTTATTGTCAGGTGGGTTTTTTTTTATCATTGCAGTTTTCACTTTTATTCACGTTGTTTAATTTATGTGGAATTTTTATGGAATTTGCATTTTCTGTAAGGTGCGAAAAACCGCTTATGCAGAACAAAAACTCTTTTAATACCAATTTTTTTTTAAAGGTTGTAACAAAATATTTGGAAAAGTTGATCCTATAAATGTCCCATTGGTGCAATATGCCGATTGGTCTTTTAAGTCATTTATAGTAATTGTGTAATCGTTTAGTCCCCTTTTACACTAGACAATTGAATTTTCGCAATTAACGAGTTTGTGCGAATGTCAGAAGAAGCAAATTTTAAAAAATTTAATAACTAGAAATTGTTTCACGGATTGTCCGGTGTAGTCACTGGCTTGTCACTAAAAATGTCCAGTGTAAAAGGGACTTATTTTTTTAATCATATTTAAATATCAATTAAAAAAATGAAAATTAATTACCTTACGCTGAGTATGAATATCAAAAGTAATCCAAATTTATAATAAACATGCATTTTTATTTTGTGTGTGTGTGTGTGTTTTATACTGTCGGTGTTAAAATTTTATTAAATATAAATATTGGTTTGTTTTTTTTTAAATAAATTATATTAATTTAACGCTTTAATTTAATTTAATTTAATTATTTTATTTCATTTCATTATAAACATATAAATATATTTATGTATGGTTTTTGTTGTTGTTAAATACTTTCACGTCATCTTGTCATGTCGACAAGTTCCCAAATCAATAAATTTTCTGCACAAAGTTCGAGTCATAAATTTTTAATGTTTTAAAAGCTATTAAAAACAAATAAAACGAGAGTAACAAATTTTATATTAGAAATTATTTGAAATGTTCTTTTGTTGTTGTCATTTTTATTTTTTCTTTAAATTCATTATTTCACTTTTTTTTTATTATTTTATTGTTTGTACTTGGATTCACTTTTACTTTTTTTTTTATATATTTTATTCTTTATTTATATTATTATTTTTGTAATGTGTCGAAACTTTTAAACTTAAAATTGAAAATGAAAAAAAAACTGTCTTTTGTGTTTGGGTTAAGATTTTCTTGTAAGCGTTTGTTCACTTGCCGCATTCGCGTTTGACTAATCGCAGCGTTGAGTATGAAATGAATTGAATCACTCACTCGCCTCGTACAATTCCAAATAATAACGTGTAATCGCACCATCCTCCCCTCTCCCTCCCTTCCCTCTGCTACGCAAGCCTAGTCTCTTTAATGTGCTGGACTTATACCCGCGAACGCACTGTCATTTATAGTACTGGAGATTGCTTTAAAACGCAGGGCTGCATTTGTGTCGCTTTTGAGAATATTTATTTATTTACAAAATAACAATACTTTAGTTAAAGATTGTTTTGTTGTTGTTGTTGTTGTTGTTGATCTATAGTAATTGAATAAGCACGATTTTCTTTAAGAATATGTTTACTATAATTGAAAAATAATTGTATTCTAACAAAAATTAACATTGAAATACTAAATTGCTATTTTTATACAATATTTACGATATTTTACTCGCTTACAATTTTGTATTAATAAACTAACTATAAAAGTAATCGTAATTGAAAACTTTTAAAATTACTTCAATATTTATTGCTTATTAAAACTGCAGTAAATAATTTGTTTTTAATTCTAATACATTTTTTAGTTGTCATTTACTGTTCTGTAATTGATAGTTAAACGGCTATCAATTTTAATTACTTTCTATTGCTTCAAGATTCATCACAAGTAATTATAATATAATAATTATTTAAGCTTTTTATGTGTTGTTCAAGTATTGTTTGTTAAGCTTTTTAATAGAATTGTTCTTGTAATTAAAGAACATTTCATATTACAATTACAATTCATTACCTTAACCAAATCCCTAATGCTGAACTAACAATTGAGTAATCATTTTATTTTGAATTTACTTTAATTGCAATTGTAATTCAACAACAATGCAACAACTTTTTAAGTACTAATTGCATGCGCGTGTGTCATTCGAATTACTCTGCCTCTCTTTCTTAATTACTTAATTACACACGCGCATTCCTCTCAGACTGCTCATACTCAAACTGAGTTCTCTAGTTCTTTGCGCTCATTTCTGTGTCATCTGTTGTTGTTGTTTTTTGCTGCTGATGCTTTATCTTATCAATTGAGAGCGTAATTTTTTATTATTATTGTTTTTGTGTTGTTGCTTGTTATTTGGTATGTTTTTTTTTTTTTGTTTGTTTTTTCTTTTAGTACAAACGCAACTTGGCTAATCGCATTTGTTTCTAGGTTTGTTGCCATTTAACGCTGTGAATAATCTTTTTTTTTTTTGCGAACTGAGCTAACGACTATTTCGAAATTAATGTTTTTATGTTTGAAAATGTTTTGTTGTTGTTGTTACATACATTATGTAAAAATTCTAAAATTCTAGATTAGAAATGAAAGATTAAAACTTTGCGTGCGATTCGATTGCGATGGCTGGCGAAGATGAAAGATGTGCTTGGTGGAGTGTCGTCGAGATAAGGTCATTTGATATCTCTCAACATAATGAAAGTCTTTAAGAAAATCATTGAACCCGTTATTTAACAGTTTCACCACACAAATAATCACAATTTCGTGCCTTGAGTCATTTTACATTTAATTTGTGCGTTTACTTTACTTTACTTTAAATTTGAAGCCTTTTATTTAATAAGTATGTACATATGTATGTAAAATACATATGTACACATGTTTTCAAGCATGTGCATAAAGGTTGTGTGTCATAGTGACTGACTGACTGACTGACCGACCGATTGACCAGTTACTTAAAATTTTAAATTGCTCAATTTTCGCATCAATTTGATTTGAAAATCAGCAAAGGTAAAATTCCGTTTCGCGCTTTCGTTGATATTTTGTTTTACTTTCGGAGCAGTTTCTCGCATTTGGCTACGTTCAGTACACTGGGAAGTAACAGTTCTTCAAATATTTCATTTTTTATACTTTAAATATTCATAAAATTTCAATTCTTATTTCAACAAAAATTTGGAATTACATTTTTAAAATTATTATTTTAATTTTTTTTTTATAATTTTGTAAAACATTTTTTAAGTTAATTTTTTGTTTGTTGTTTTTGTTTCTGTTTTTGTTTCTGAGAGTGTATTTCGTGTTTTATCGCCCGTGCGGCTGATCAAAGTTTTTGTGACCTTTGGTCAGTTTAGCATTTACGTTGATTTCTTTCAATTTAATGTAGTAACAAAAGCACAATTATTATTTTATTTTTTTACACAACTTCTTAATTATTTTTATTTTTTGTGTCATTTAAAATGTGTTAACTCGACTTTTTCAGTTTTTTTAATTTGATTTGTGAACACATTAAATCAATATAAAATTTAAAGAATTGATATTCTAAAAATTGAAATCATTTCAATGCTCGAGAATTTCGAATTCATGTGTTTACATTCGAATAAACCGATTTCGAAATGTGTTTATGGTATTTTCTTTCTTTCTTTTGTTATTTTTTTCTTTTTTGGTCAGTTGTTTGTTATTTTTTTGTTGTTTTTTTTCTCTCTGAATTTCAATGCGCTTTTAGTACATATTTTGTTTTCTTGATTTTTTTTGTTTTTCGCTTTTTTTTTTATTTACGATGCAAAGCGCGAGACTTGAACCAATCCAACAGAAGCGACAAGCGAGCGAGCGAGCGAGTGAACCGAGCGAACGACGACTTCGAACTGTCTTATTTGAGCGCAAGCGAAAAACTAATTTTTGAATTTTGTAATTTTGTGCATTTCGCCAAGCGACTTTATTCATTACTTATGTATTTCGAATTTCGTATTTCGTATTTTGATATTTCTCACAATATTTAATTTATTTCGTGTTTTTCGTTTGTTTGTTCGTTTGTTTGTTCGTTTGTTCGTTTTTGTATTAAACTTTTGTCGGTGGCTTTGTCATCCGATGGCGCATATTTTGTTTTATGTTTTCAGCTGAGAAGAGAAACTTCTTCCGTTTCGTTTATTTTTTAACGCTCTTTCTCTTTATTTCTCTTTATTTGAATAAGTCAAGTTCTCTTTTTTGTGTCTGTCTCATTTTAAAAGAACAATGCCGCAAAAGCTTTTGTTAAGTTTAGTAGTCGGCTACTCTTGTTGCACATGGCTTGTAATTTCTTTTTAAAACTTATAACTTCAAAACTGTTTGGGGTATACACGAAACTAATTTCATTTTAATAGAACGCTCAATACAATTTTTACTCTTATATATAGATAGTATCTACCTAGTATATTGTATATCTATCTATCTATATATCTATCTATCTATCTATCTATCTATCTATCTATCTATCTATCTATCTATCTATCTATCTATCTATCTATCTATCTATCTATCTATCTATCTATCTATCTATCTATCTATCTATAATTTAATTAGTAACCACAAATTTGTTCGTTTAACATCTAAATAAATTCTAATAAATGTTGTTTTTGTGTCACTCTGAGCTCTGTCCTGAGCCCTTCTTTCTTGTTTTATCGTTTCCGAGTTCTTGAATTTGTGCGTCGCACAATTTATGTTTTTTTCCTACAGTTTTTGTTTTTTCTCTCTGCTTCCATGTCAATGACTTTCATTTAATTATATTTTGCGTTTTTTAAATGTCGCTTTTCTGTTTTCTGTTTTTTGATTTTTTTGTTCTTTACCCTTTAAAACTCTTCCGACAAGTGAAACCTTTTGTCATTTTGATGTTGTTTGCTAATTGTTTTGTTGAATTTTGTATAATAATTGCTTTTTTATTTTCAATCGTTCTTTTTGTTCCTATTCGTACTGGATTATTTTTTTGCATCAGTTGAAATTTTTGATAAAAGAGCTGCAAGTAAAACAAGATTCTTAACTTAAAATTTAAGATTTCAATTAAAATTTCCAGAATAGAGCCAAGTAACAGTCGAACGATCGCAATGAACTGTAAATTTCCTAAATAATTTCACCTACTTTAAAATGAAATGAAATTCCTAAATTTATTACTTGGATTCCTTTGTTTATTGTTTACAGTTTACTCAATTTTATTTTCGCTTTGATTGTTTGCTTTTACTTTGGCACGTGGCAACTCTGAAAAGCTTTTTGTATTAACCTCTTTAGCTTTATCTTCATCTCAGTGCAAGAAAACTTAATTTGCTACTCTCTTTGTTGCATGAGAAGATCTCTTTCTCTTATTGAAATATTTTAAATAATGTCTATTAGGATTATTATTTAAATAAATGAAATTAAATTTTAAGAGCAGATACTGATTCAGAAAGAACATTTGTTTTTCTTTTCTTGGGTTTAATCGCAGTTGAAGAGAAATTCGATTTTTTTCTAAATATGTACTAAAAATCTTTAGTTATTTCAAAACAAATACTTAATTTTATAAGTTTTAAATATGTACTAAATTAGTACAAATTTTTTGTATTTGTTTTAGAAAAAATTCGTTCTAATAACTTTATAAATATTCCCAAAATTTTGTACATTTAATTTATTTTATATGCACCTTATGTGCTCGTACTTCTAATTCAGAGCTGCCTCAATTATGTATTATACAATATATAAATACGTGCCAATACGCACGGTCGATTTCTACCTAAGTCCTTTATACAATATTTAAAATTTTGTTGTTTGTGCTTTTTGCATGCCGCGCTTGCTTACTGCGCAAACTCGGCCCCTTTTCAGCTGTTTGCGATTTTTTTTTGGCAGTTTTCTTCTTCTATATTTGTGAAAAGGGCAGATCCGTATGTACATATGTACAAAAATCTATTGTTTGGCTCTCGTTTTTTTCTTCGATTTTCAATAGTGTTTTGTTGCCTTTGTTGGCAAACAAAAATCACCAAGGACATCTGTTGGGTATTTTGAAAACTGAAATAAACAGCAGCTGAATTTTTTATGAATAGTGTAAATTTGGTGCTAATAGATTTAGATTTAACTTTCGAATGATACCTCATTTCGAATTATATCTTTCCAATTTCGTTCAATATAAAATGATGCAAATTCTCACTAGAATTGCTCACACAAATCTCTGTTGAACTGACTGACTGAGGCTGGCACTTAATCATTTCTACTTGTAAATAGAAAATATTTGCAATTAACACTTAAAGCGACTGTGTTCATCCATTCGTCCGTCCATCCGTCTGTTTGTTTGTCCAATAAAACACTTTACAGCATCGTCGTCGTTTGCGCTCGACTGTTCTTGACACAAACACGACACAAGGTCAACGGATATCGTCGCAGACCCCAACTAAATCGTTTTGGGGGCAAATCTTCTTCGCAACATTTTAACAGCGCAACGCAACGCGGCTCTGACTCGATTTAAATTAATTCATTTGCACACGCAGTTTACTTTAGTGATTTGTTTTTATTGTTTTTTTTTGTTTAGGATTTTAAGCTTTGCTTTACAGTGGCGAGAAAAAAAAACATTTTTAATATGATTAAAAATTGTTAAATGATATTTATTTAATTTGAACATATAGATAAATATTAAAATATAGATATATAGATAGATAGAAAGATAGATAGATAGATAGATAGATAGATAGATAGATAGATAGATAGATGGATAGATAAATAAATGAATATATTGAGAAAGCTCTTTCAAATGACACCTTAAAATTTAAAAAATGTAAAAAAAGATCAACACGAAAAAATATTTTTATCTGGTATTATCGCCACATTCGTCACTGTTTTACGCTTTTCATAAAAGCCTGTCGTTCCAGTCTTAAGTGTGAAAAATTGCACTAATTCCGGGCAAGAACAAAACATTTGCATTTTTCTTAGATATGCAAGAAATAAATAAATAAAAAAAGCTCACTCGCGAATTCCCGCTTTAATTTTTAGGTCAAGTGTAAACAGATTTATTTGTCTATCCATACGTTTCTATAGTCGAAGCTGCTTACCTTCATATGTTGGTCTTACTCTTCAACTTAATAGACAGGATGTGTCCGTTTGTGTATACGAGATGCTTTTGATTCTTTAATTTGTAGCGAATTTGTTGCTATTTTTAAAATTTCATTACAATTTCTTACGTAAATGTTTCTTTGCTTGTTCTTCTTCTTCTTTCAGTATTGCAATGGCGGCGATTTGGCGGATTATTTAAACTCTAAGGGTATCTTGAGCGAGGATACGATTCGACTATTTTTAGTACAACTTGGTAAGTTGACTGTGACTTTTATTTGTGCAGCTTTGATTCTCGTATTCTTTAAAATGTTAATTTTTTTCTACGTCAAATTATCGTTCAATCAACTTAAAATGTTTATTTTTGAAACAAGTTTAAATTAATTAAATGTGAGAAGTAAGTAGTATATTTTATTTATTATTATCAAGATTTTCTAAGTAAACTGCAGATTTTGCATATCGTTTGATGAGCCCGAAATCGTTTTGAAAACCGGAAATGGCTTTGTTTTATTACAAACATATCGTATACATACATTTCAATTTTAATAATTACAACAAGAAAGTATGTAAACATTTGTATGAACTACAACTTTCCCTTTTTTTAGCTGGTGCCATGAAAGCTCTCTATACCAAAGGAATTGTGCATCGTGATCTCAAGCCACAAAATATTCTATTGTCGCACAATTATGGCAAAGCACTGCCAGCAGCATCAAAAATCACGCTCAAAATAGGTAAGCAAAAATAAAAATATTTCCTGCAGAGAAGTACAATTCTGTCCCAAAATATGATTTGCATCTAATGCGCACATACAGTAGCACAAAATTAAAATTTAGCGCTTGTTAAAAAACAAACTAAATCAAATAAAATCCACCTCATTTGTATGCACTTATATTTTGCACATAAAATCTACATTGAAATAATTGAAGAAAACCTTTATTTCTGCTATTATTATTCTAGCTGATTTTGGGTTCGCGCGTTTCTTGAACGAAGGCGTCATGGCCGCCACACTTTGCGGCTCACCCATGTACATGGTAAGTAGTACATAAATTCTAAGTATGTGTTAATTTGTATTTTTTTTTTACATATGTATTTAAATTTTGAAATAATTTGTTTAACATTCGTTAATGATTTTTTGTGACGCACTTTTAGGCACCCGAAGTGATCATGTCGTTGCAGTATGACGCCAAAGCGGATCTCTGGTCGCTAGGCACAATCGTCTATCAATGTTTGACGGGCAGGGCGCCGTTCTTTGCAACAACGCCCAACGAGCTAAAATTCTTCTACGAGACGCATGCCGATTTGGCGCCCAAGTGAGTGAGAGACATTTTTATGAGACTTTCTTTTGATTTCGATTGCAAAAGCAAGATTTCAAATCAAAAATAAAATTTTCCACCTGACTCATTTTTCATTTCATTTCACTTATTTATTTTATTGTTCTATTCGTGATCCGTCCATCGCAGTATGCCGAGCGGCACTTCATCCGATTTGCGCGATTTGGTTATGTGTCTGCTGCGTCGCAATGCCAAGGAACGAATTTCGTTTGAGAACTTTTTCACTCACCGTTTCTTGCAGGTTAAAAAGGCCGCAACGACGCCAGGTATTTACACGTTTAGTTTTACAGGTTGCAATTATTTCCCCTCCCCCTAGTTTGACTCAACACTTAAATAATATAAACATATTTTCAATATACGAAAGTGCGAATTTAAAATTATTTAAATAATTGGGTTATTTAATTTTTTATTTGGTTTTTTCGTTTAACTTTGAACGATTTCATTTAAAATTTTATTATTTGAATTTAAAAAATTTTCCTCACTTAATTACTTAAAATGTTCATGTGACTTTAATTTTATTTTCAAACCTAAAATAAATAAATTTATATTTTTCAGCTTAAAATATTTAAATTTTTTTTAATTAATTTGTAAAGTGTGCTACACAAATAAGTAAATAAATAAATCAATAAATATTTTTATCTCATTTTTTTATATAACAAAATTATATAAAAAAATTAGTTTTTAAATATTCGTTACGAAACTTAATGTTCTTTTAATTTTTGAATTCTAAAAAGTAAAATATTTAATATTTGGGTTTTGTTTATTTTTATAATTGACTTTTTTTAATCAAAAGTTGAAATCTTTTTTCAATTTCAGTTGATATGCCAGCTCCGCTGATGAGTGGTTTGGGCTGTATCACGCCTCCCACAAAGACGAAAAGTCCACTGCAACAGCAATTGGAGCAGCAGCAACAAAGAGATACCGACGCCGAGCAAATGCAGCAAGACGAGGAGAATTCCGGTTAGTTGTGAGCAAAACGAAAAATGAATTTCTTTACAATTTTTTCTCAGCTTTTGTAAATGTCTTTAAATAAGAAAAAAAGTGCGCGCGTAAAAGAATTTCTGCGAAGCCAAAAACGATTTTTTTCAATCTTTATTGTAATTAAAATTAGTAACTAAATTAATACCCTAAAAAAGGAAATCTTCTTGTAACTAAACTAAAGTAGTTTTTTTTCGTATTTATTTATAATTATAATTTGTAATATCAATTAAATAAAAACAATATTTTTATATAATAAGTTTTTTTTAAATATATTTCGTTCGTAGTTTCTGTTGTTGAGAATCCAGCCGCAACACTGGGCGCTACCATCACAAATGTGGGCGTTCTCTGTGACAGCGAGAACAATGATAGCTCATCTTCGAGTTCGCCGGAGGACTCCGATGATTTTGTATTGGTGCCGAAAAATCTTCCCGAGGATCAGCAAATCATCGAATATGAGAGAAAGTAAGTCGAAAATATTCGACAAAAATGCGAACAAATTTTTTGTATTTTAAAATAAATAAATTCATTAATAATTATAAGAAATCGTTTCAGACATTCTATCCAACGTCATACAACCGTAATTGTCGCTCAAAACCAACCCAGTCCGTCACGCCCAAGTAGTCTACCAATTTCGGAGCCCAAACCGGTGCCGTTGCCCATGCGACGCTATTCCACAAACAACAGCGGCGGAGTAGCCATAACCGTTGGCAGCGATAAACAACCGCTGTCGGCGGCCGCACGTCTCAAATTGGTTGCGCCCTCAGCTGCGCAGCCAATACCACGCTCGCAGCCGATCAGCGTTAAACAACAGCGCAAGGGCAGCACCGGTGGCGGCTTTGTCGGCGACATAAATTCAATTTCTCCGCCTGCGGTACAATTTGCCATCGGCACACCGCCTGGTGGTCTGCGTTTGCGTTCCGCTTCGGGTGGTTCGCTATCAGACACGCCTCCGACTGTTGCGCCTGGCAACTGGCAAATCAGTCCTGGTAGTGGCGGATATACACATTCACCGTTGCGTCGATCCGGACACAGTTCTCCCGTGCTTCCGTCCGCTGCGCTCGCCAAATTGCCGACGCTCGGCAGTCCCGGCCATATGATAGTCGGCTCGCTCGGTTCGCTTGGTACGCTCGGTACGATCGGTGGCTTTGGCGACAACAATAATTTCCTACAACAGCGACAGCAGGCGGCTTCGCCGCAACAGACAAATGGCGGACATCACATGCTGGGACCGCGCGCCTTTACGCTGCCCGAATTAGGCGCCACCGGTGGCTTGCAAAATTTGCTCGATACTGCTGCTGGTCAACAGCCGCAGATATATACCCCAATACATGCGGACGACACATTTCATGCGCCAGAACTTTCCGAAGAGACACTCATGGATCGCGAGCACAACGAAACGCTATCGAAATTGAATTTCGTTTTGGCACTTACCGATTGCATTCAGGAGGTTGCCGATTCGCGTTGTGCACCGCTTTCTTCGGCGATAATGGCCCCTGATCAGTCGCAACCGCAATCGCAGCAGCAACAACAGATACCACCGCATGCGCCCGAGCACTGCAAACGGTCTGAGCGTTTAGTATTGCTGGTGCGGGCGTTGCAGCTGCTCTCGTCCGGTTTAAATCTAGCATCGCATGAGCTGCGAAGCGGCAATTTACAGCCGTCGTCGAATGTTAAGAATGGTAAGTAGTAGAAGAGTTTCAACTACCGGTCATAGGTTTCTCATATGCAAGTAGCCACCGCTTTTTTTTTTATTATTATTTGACTTATTTTATATTCCTCAAAAAAACTTATACTCGTATATAAAAATCAGCATCTAAAAAGGAAACACACTTTAATTGACTCTTTCAGCGCTACTAACCATGAACTCCAAATATCGCAGCATACTGTCCGAATCGAAGAAGCTCAATAGCAACGCCCTACTGCAAAAGGCGAATGCATTTAATATTACCGCCGACAAGATTCTCTATGATTATGCTATTGAAATGGTGAGTCATCTTATGTTTCACTGACGAACAATATATATGTATATACATACATATGTTTATTACATTTTTAAAACTCTTTATACATATGTATATTTTCAAGCTTCTATTTTTATTTTAACTTGAACATTTTTAAAATTTAGAAAAAAACAATTTGACAATTGCTCAGCTCATTCTGAGCTAGTAAGCAAGTCGTATGCAAACTTGTTTCCAACCCTGTTAATGTTAACATAAATGCATTGCAAATTGATTCTACTTGTATTGTTAAAAATATGCAAACTGTCAGTTGAAAATTAAAAACTACACTTTTGTAAATAATTTATTATTTGAAATTATATAAATTATAATATATTTATTTTACTAGAATTTATATTTATAATTTATAATTTAACATATTTTGTACTTTCTGCCAATGATTAAAAATAGTGTCAAGCGGCCGCACTCGACGAGTTGCTGACCAACAGAAAGAATTGCTTCGAGCGCTACAATACTGCGCACATTTTGCTGCATTCGCTGGTCCAGAAGTGCAATCATCCACAGGACAAAATATTGCTAAATAAATGTAAGAGATCTCGTTTTCTTTTCTTTTGTTTTGTTTTTGCTTAATACATATACTAAGAGTTTATTGAAATTTATTTTTGAAAATTTGAAATAGATCGCGATGCCGTGGAGAAACGACTGTACTATCTTCAGCATAATAACTACATGTATTAGACCGATGATATTAACTATGATTTTTGTTTCAAAAACGACGAACGGCGGTCCAAACTGGCGGCTACCAAAAACGAAACAGAAAAGGGAATAAACACAAATACAAAAATCCCCCCCCCCCACTTCTCCCCCTTAGATTAAAATATTAATTACCACATATTGAAGTTTTAAAAGTATGACACGAGTATGGAATGTGAATAAGTTATAATTATTTGCTAATTATAAACATAAAAACAAATATCGAAAATATATTGATTAGGCAAGCTAGCTTTGTAATTCATAAGCATTGATAGAAGGAGCGAGACAGCGAGAAAGCGAGAGAGAGATATAAAGAGTGAAAAGTTCAGCTGAAATGTTACACACAAACCAATTAACGAACTCTAATTGTAGCGCTTAACATTTAATTCTAAATTTAAAATTTCCGTTTGTATTTTTCTTTGAATATTCTTTGACAGATTTTTATTCATTCAAATCGGTTTTGTATTTGTTTAAACATAGTTTGATCTCCTCTAAAGCTTCAACTTCTTTGTTGCAAATTGAACAATTGTTTTTTTTTTTTCAAAGTTCATAACATTTTAAAATTGTTAAATAAATTTTAATTTGTTATTATTTTCCATTAAAAATTGTTTCGAAGTGTTTAAAAAAATTGTTGTTCAATTTTTGAATATAATTGCATACAATTTTGTTTACAAAAAACCTTTAAATTAAATGATTATATCGATCTTTCGCGACTAGAACGACATATCTCGAAATTAAATATTTTCTAGAAAATAAGTAAAAATTTTTATTTTCTTTTTCGAACGTAATACCAAATTTTTTTTTACTTAAACAACCGCTACAGTTTTTCAAGCGCCGCGCGAATATCGGCATCAAGAGAAGTCCATCATTTCCGAATTTATAACTCAATACTTCCAAATTTTGAGATGTTTCGTTCTTGTCGCGAACGAGCAATATTTATGAAAATTTTTACACAATTTTGCGGACAATTGTTGAAATAAAACCGTAAAACGAAGATTTTTACAGCCTTAACAATTTTGACAAAAATTTAATCGTATGAAAAGTTTATAAATATTTTTTTTGATTATTTTCGCACAATATATCGGCTATCGATACGTCCGTCTTATTAATAATGTCAATTGGCACATCTGCTTAAATTTAGATTATTTTATTTTAATTTTTTATCACACTGTTTCAAATATAAAACCGCTTAAATGAATTGAAAATCTTGTCGACCAAATACAAAATTTATCTTGTACAGCATTCTTCGATATTTTCAACAATATAATTTGGAAAAATGTTTTAATGATTGCCAATTTTAAGAAATTAAAGAAATGTACATAAATACAAGGAGAAGACGAAAACAAAACAAAACAAAACAAAAAAAGGAAACTGCAAAAGTATAGAAATTGAATGCTAAAATTTGAAAGAAACATAAAACTTATAATAATAATATTAATAATAATAATGATAATGATAAAAGTAATTAATTTCTAAGTTTAATGAAAATATTCTTTAGAAAACGATCAATTTGATCGCTGCTTGGAAATGCACATTTTTGCATATCCTACTCGTATGTAAAGAGAAGAAGAAGAGAACATTTTAATGATGTCGTCATGAATTAATTCCACTGAGAGAGAAAACGCTCGCATCAGTTGCGAGTAAACGAGAACGGCAGAATAGAATGCATTAATTACGTTACTAGAATAATTAAGAATTTTTACAATCTATCTCATTTACCCATTTATCCCATTTATCACGATATTAACTTTTGAAATAGCCAATTTTTTCTTTTGTTCGTTTGTTTGTTTGCAGAGGATCGTCGCATGCGATTTCGACTTGTTATGATTTTAGAGTTTTATTTAACTAAATATTGTTCGTTTTCCACACACTTAGTAAACATTTTTCCATTTTTCCATTCCTTCATAAACGAATCACTTGCAATAACCATTGTTTTTTATTTTATTTTTATTTTAATATTATTATTTATTTATTTAAAAGGAAGTTTATATTTTAAAAGGAAAACAAATGGGAAAACCAATTAATCGCGTAAACTATGAAGATTTGCGTGTACAGCAATTTTTATTCAAATTACGTATATGCTTCGTATTAGTAATATAAACATATATATAAATATTAAGTTAGAAATATATATATAAAAATGTGTATGTAAACAATCGAGATATTGTACTGAAAATTATTAAAATTGCGTGGTGATTGCAAAGCAAAAATCTTGTTTGTGAGTTATCCGAACCTTTGAAAGCCTTTCTTCTTGGGCTACAAAATGTCATAATTATTTTGGCTGATATCTTATTAACTTATTGAGTTATCTAGCTTTTTCGTCAAACAAACAAACAAGCAGACAGAAAAGTTGAATGCTTCTGCTTTTGCTTTGCATCAAAATCCACTGAATTTTGCCAACTGATTGCTGATTGGATTTCAATCGTTTTGATTATCGAGACAAGACAACCAAAAATGCTGCTCGAATTTTTTGCCCTTTTGTACTTTTCTCACACGTATAACGAACGAGCTGCATTGATGGACGCATGAGTGCGAATGCACTTGGTCAGCGAGTTAAGTGAACAGCGCAAGAAAAGGCGCACTTATCTTTTCTTTTTTGTTCTTTTTTTCACATGAAAACAACAAATTGTACTAACTAGTTATATTTTTATTTGTATTGTATGAATTTACTGAAAATAAATAAACATACATAAATATTCCAACTACAAAATTGCATTTTCATATATTGTACGAGTACATACATATGTATATACAATTTGTTTCCACAAGTATAAAATTTATATCTAAATTATTAAAAATGTGAAATTTTGTAACTAATTTAGAGGATCGTCAAGTTATCGACATTCATAACATTTTGTTTAAAAGAAATGTAAGTCAGGTCGGTGAATGCTTCAAGAAAAGTTTTCCCTAACATCTTAAAAAAGACAGTTGAAAAAGTAAGTAAAAAGACATTAAAACGTGGTAAAAAAAAAGTGAAATTATTAAAAATTTATGTTCAATTTTTATGAATCTAATTTTTACTGTAAAAAAGAGAGAGTAAGAGATAGTTAAAAAAAGACAGTAAAAAAGTTGTTAAAAATTAAAAAAGAAATGAAAATATTTTTGAAAAACAATTTTCAACATTGTTAAATTTTATAATTAAAAAAATAGTTAAAAACTTTACTTTTCAACAGTGTATACTGTTTTTTTTTTTGCTTAATTAAATTTGTTTAACGTCTCTTCTTGCTTTTCAAAAGTAAAACACAACTGATGGTCCTTATCAAGGAGAATCTGGAAGCGGGATGCTTTAATGATACAAAAAAACAACATATTTTTATTTAATTTATTATACATAATGGTAAAAATAGTCTACAAACATTTATTACAAAAATTTATAAAAAAAAACAGAGCACTTACATCTTATTATTCAATTAAGTATAATTATTATTTGTAATTATAACAGGTCATTTAATTATTTGTATTGCTTGATATATCATCTGAAATGCACTTGGGCTGTGACTTTCATTTTATATTGTACTTAAATTTTATTTATTGTACAATAAAAAAGCATTAACAAGTTCTAAGAAAAGGTGGACGCGTTCTCCAAAGCTACAATACTCGTATACAGATATCTGATTTCTTATTGGATTTTAGGGTTTTATTTTTTATATTATTGACGACATTAATTTATATAAAAAAATTGACAACTAAAGGTGGACAAACTAACGCCATTAAAAATAGAAAACACGACAAAATATACGCAGTATAAATATTTAAAATAATCGGGATTAAACTAAACGATATTTATGTTGAATCACAGGTTGAGTATGCTATTTCCATTCACCTCGTGTGGGCATGTTATGTCGGTCAGGAATTTTCGGCGGCAACGGCGGTGGTATCAAAGAAACCGCTGGATATTGTTGAGCGGGTGATTGGCGATATGATGAAGCGACGCCTGCTGATGGCAAAAAATTATTTTGTAAGTTTTGTGGTGCTTGGCTGTGGAGTCCATTTGGTGCGTTGGGTTTATTGTCAAAATAGCTAGAGTGAGGTAACGTAGATGTCGCGTCGTAGAGTTGAATGAAATGTTTGTAAAATTCTGATGGCCGCGGAAGTAAATTCCATTGATGATCTGACATTGTCTGTTGTGGGTAGTGATTATGAGTTGATGATGGGGTTGACGAATATCTTGTTTGAATTTGCGTTGGCCTCAGCGGATATGGATGAATGGTCGGACCCCATGATAAATGATATCTCCTCAAGTGCTTTGGTATATTTGTATAATAACCAAATGGTAGATCACTTTGAACTCTGTAAGAGACAGTAAATATTTTATAAAAATTCCACTCTTTCCATCGGTAACCAGATTTTTAAACTAAGTTGAAATTGAATTAAGAAAAGCAACTATTGTTAAAAATATATATTTTTTTTAATTTTTTGAGGATTGGAAAATTTTGAGATATGTCGTTCTTGTCACAAACGAGCCATATATTAAGTATTAGATAAAAAAAATCAAAGTTCAATAGAAAATACCTTTCGATATAGGGTGCATGAAATAAGTTCTGATGCAAAAGATTGGGCACGCTACTGTTAATCGAATGATATGTTAGTATTTGCTGCTGACTAGAGAAATACGCAGATGAAGTTTCCATAGATCGCAACGGTTCTAATTGCACATCGCATAAAACGCGCGGTTCATCTGTCTGCCCATAGACAAGTTTATTTTGATGTTGCGAATAAGCCACAGGGATTAATTTTCTTCTTGGTATGGAGTGTTGAGTCGTGCTGCTGATGTTATCGTTCCATTGGAGTTCTATTGATGTTGATATCGGATCGGGCAAAATAACCCGATTGGGATAAGATATTGTGCTGCTTGATATATTTTCCAAATTTTGTATTGCTGAGCCTTGTGGTATTGCTTCTCGTTCATTGAGAATGTAAGAGATTTGATAGGGTGCTTGTGTTTGTCCATAGACAAGATTACTTTGGTGCTGCGCATTTGCCACAGGAGCGCAAGAAACCGAAGTTCTTCTTGCTCTTTTGGAATGTTGAGCCGTTCTGATGTTGTTGATGATCTTTTGAGTTTCATTTGATGTTGATATCGTCGTAGGCAAAATAACTCGACTGGGATTAGATATTGTGGTGTTTGATACATTTTCTAATTGTTGCATTGCGGAGGCTTGTGGTAATATTTTTTGTTCCGTGGGAATATAAGCAACTTCTTGGTAGTTATATTGCACATAAGGAGGTGCTTCTGTCCGCCCATAGACAAGTTTACTTTGCTGTTGCCTTTGGTTCTGCGTATATGAAGAAGTAGCGGGCATCATTCTTGGTATTGTGGAGTTTTGGGTCGTGTTGTTGATGATCTTTTGAGTTTCATTTGATGTTGATATCGTCGTAGGCAAAATAACTCGACTGGGATTAGATATTGTGGTGTTTGATATATTTTCTAATTGTTGCATTGCGGAGGCTTGTGGTAATATTTTTTGTTCCGTGGAAATATAAGCAATTTCTTGGTAGTTATATTCCACATTAAGAGGTGCTTCTGTCCGCCCAGAGACAAGTTCACTTTGCTGTTGCCTTTGGTTCTGCGTATATGAAGAAGTAACGGGCATCATTTTTGGTATTGTGGAGTTTTGGGTCGTGTTGTTGATGATCTTTTGAGTTTCATTTGATGTTGATATCGTCGTAGGCAAAATAACTCGACTGGGATTATATATTGTGGTGTTTGATATATTTTCTAATTGTTGCATTGCGGAGGCTTGTGGTAATATTTTTTGTTCCGTGGAAATATAAGCAACTTCTTGGTAGTTATATTCCACATAAGGAGGTGCTTCTGTCCGCCCATAGACAAGTTTACTTTGCTGTTGCCTTTGGTTCTGCGTATATGAAGAAGTAACGGGCATCATTTTTGGTATTGTGGAGTTTTGGGTCGTGTTGTTGATGATCTTTTGAGTTTCATTTGATGTTGATATCGTCGTAGGCAAAATAACTCGACTGGGATTAGATATTGTGGTGTTTGATATATTTTCTAATTGTTGCATTGCGGAGGCTTGTGGTAATATTTTTTGTTCCGTGGAAATATAAGCAACTTCTTGGTAGTTATATTCTACATTAAGAGGTGCTTCTGTCCGTCCAGAGACAAGTTCACTTTGCTGTTGCCTTTGGTTCTGCGTATATGAAGAAGTAGCGGGCATCATTTTTGGTATTGTGGAGTTTTGGGTCGTGTTGTTGATGACCGTTTGATTTTCATTTGATGTTGATATCATCGTAGGCAAAATAACCCGATTGGGATTAAATATTGTGGTGTTTGATACATTTTCTAATTGTTGCATTGTGGAGGCTTGTGGTATTATTTCTTGTTCCGTGGGAATATAAGCAACTTCTTGGGAGTTATATTCCACATTAGGAGGCGCTTCTGTCTGCCCAGAGACAAGTTCAAGTTGATGCTTCGAATATAAATTCTTTAAATTGTTTATTGCATAGGCTTGTGGTATTGTTTTTTGTTCCGTGGAAACGTAAGGTACAGATGAAGAATTAAGTGAAATTTCGTCTTCGTTTTTACTATGTTCGTTCTCTATCAGAAGTCCATTGCGTTCCTCAGTAGCCTGCAAATCACTGCAACTTAACTCCTCAGAAGCCAAATGAGATTGTTGTATTGCAATCGTCGCAGGATTATCGGATAATATTTTCTCATATTGTTCGTCCATTGTAGTGTATAGTTTGGTTGTATCTGACGATTCCTCTACAGCGATCACTTGGTTATGCTCGCTATTATCGACTGAATTATCGACATTAATGCGTAAACTTTTCGCAAGTGAAGAATTTTGAAAGCCTTGCAATTTTTGCAGAATTGGAAAACTTTCTGAATGTTTCAATTCTTCGAGATTTCGTGGACGATTTTTTAAGACATTTTTGGTATATAAAGCCCCGCTGCTGCACACTTTGGATTTATCGCTTTGTTCTCGCACATTCGACTTCTGAGAGATATTTAAAAAATATTTTAAAACATATACATTTATATAAAGATATGGATCAGCAAAAGTAATAAATACCGGCATAAATAAGCTGTTAGGAACGCTTTTACGTTTCTCCCGTGATATCGCTCTACAAAACAAAAATAAAAAATGTTGTTATACTCTTTACAGGAAGAACAAGTGGTCTAAATGTTAAAATAAAAATTTAGTACTATAATCGATGGTTTTGACTTGAAGTTCCTCAATTGCAATTTTAAATTTTTCTTTAAAAGAAAGAATACTTACGCTGATATCGAATGCCTTGCCTCCAGCGACAGTTCTTCTTTTCCTTTTGGTTCTTCTTTATCTTTTGGTTTTGGTTCCTCTTTTTCTTTTGGTTCTTCTTTTCCTTTTGGTTCTTCTTTATCTTTTGGTTTTGGTTCTTCTTTTTCTTTTGATTCTTCTTTATCTTTTGGTTCTTCTTTTTCTTTTGGTTCTTCTTTATCTTTTGATTCTTCTTTTTCCTTCGGTTCTTCTTTATCTTTTGGTTCTTCTTTTTCTTTTGGTTCTTCTTTATCTTTTGATTCTTCTTTTTCTTTTGGTTCTTCTTTTTCCTTCGGTTCTTCTTTATCTTTTGATTCTTCTTTTTCTTTTGGTTCTTCTTTTTCTTTTGGTTCTTCTTTTTCCTTCGGTTCTTCTTTATCTTTTGATTCTTCTTTTTCTTTTGGTTCTTCTTTTTCCTTCGGTTCTTCTTTTTTTTTTGGTTCTTCGTTATCGTTTTTATTTGAACTTAACATTTTGCTAAACGAAAAATAAATATGCATAAACTTTTAAATTATTTTTATAAAAAATTAAATACAAGTTTAATAAAAAAATTATATATATATATATATATATATATATATATATATATATATATATATATATATATATATATATATATATATATATATATATATATATATAAATTTTAGTAATGTACGTTTAAAAGTAAATCCTTCGGCTACATATGTGAAAATCGAGTTTTTATAGTTCCTCCAACAAATTGAAATTGTTTCGGATCGAATTGCAATTGTAACGCATTCATTGGGTACTTGAGTGTTTCGAACATGAAGCTCAGTGCGTGCGCGGTCACACTGCATAACTATGCACCACTGTGAAGAGAAGCTTATTGCGTTTGGGTAAAAGTTTGATATATGTACATATGTTGAAATACTTAAAATAGATATTGGCATATATAAATATGTATACATATATGCAAGTTCGTTTATCTGTCCACTCGTCTGATTATCTGTTTATATATCTGATATTATTTCTTGCAAACCCGAGAGCATGAGACTCATTAAACATATCGAATTGTAATTTTGTACACCATTTACTCTTATGCACCAGACGAACCTTTTCAGTGTTCGAGTCAATCGGCATATAACCATGCCCACTATTTCAAAAAATACATATTTCTTGTTAAGACGATTTAGTGAAAACCATTGGAGTTTTTTTTTAAAGCTTATAAAGTCTCTAACCAATTTTTTTTTTGGATCACGATTTTTAACAAATTTTAATAGCCTATATTAAAATACACCTTGCAAAAAATTCGAGATTTAAAGCCAAAAATTACGATTTTTAGCTAATATAAAGAAACCAATCTACTTATAATACTTTTCGTTGCAGTTAATAATGTTTTAACAAATTTTCTCTTAAGTATTTTAACATACATATATGTATGTACACACTCGTATATCACATTAAATGTAGTTTAAAGTCAAACTGCTTCAGCCGACGAACGACACAAGCGCACTGAACTGCTCGCAGCGGAGGACCTACTTAAAAGCCGATGCCGATGCCGAAAGCCTGTGCTCCTCAATCGAATTTGAATTTGAAGTAAGTTTTGAGAAATGTGATGAAAAAAAAACAATCACACTAACACAAAAAAAAGTACAAACAAATAAACAATAACAAAAACGTGTAGAAAAACGGGACCGTTGTCGTCCGTCGTCGGTGTTTCTCGCTGAGTGTGTACAATTTTTTAACGCTTCAAGTGTAAACAACAACAAACACTAAAACTAAAACCAAAGATTTCGAGTGTGCTGTGAGAATTATTGTTGTTGTTGTTTCATGATTGCAGATCGTCCGTCGGAGTGGACATTTTTTTAAATTTTTTTATTACAGGGCTTAAAATTTTTTTAAACAGGGCTTAAAATTATTATTAGAAATTTAATACTGGGTAAATTTAGAATACATTCGAACCTCATTAACTAAAACGTACTCAATATACTCGTACAGACGAATTGCGATAACTTAAATCTGTAATTAAAAAAAAAAAGACTTCTGAAATTGTTTTTGATTTATTAAATCCGTTCCTTTAAAACAATTTCTATCAAACTATATATCGGTTACATTCCGTTCCGCTGTAAAAATGCCACAAATCTAGTTCCCATAAGAATTTTTAAATAGTCAAAAAGAGGTTTTAAAGTAATGGAAATTTTGTTTAAATATTTTTTACTCTGCCCGGATTTTCTTACGCCAACAACACGTCATCACAAAGTACCTTCTTCGTATTAATCTGTGGATGGATTCTCAAAATGAGATACGCTCAAAATGGTTTTACTTACTTTCTATTGACTTTTACAATTTCCAAATGTTGGTTTCTGTCTTTAAGGTTTTTCAGAATCTCACCGATTTATATTTAAACGTTTTAAAAACAAATCGAAAAAAATTCAATCGCAAATCCTAGTCGACTGGACACAACGCGCGCCAAAAAACGAATATCCGTACGTATCCGGCGGATAGAAAACAATCGAAAGCTAAAAATTGCAACGGCGCGGCATGCACTAAATGGACTTAATTACATTACAAAAAAGCTGACATTTACAACAAAAACCACTAAAACCCTTAGTGGCGGATTAAACAACATTTGGGCCTCACTGATTGCAATGCAAAAAACAATATTTTTTTTTTATAATTTTTAGAAGATATTTTGTATACAATTTAAAAAAAATAAAATCAATTTAGAAATTTAGGAAATTGACAAAAACCTTATTTTCAATCAGACTTTTCAGAATAATCTATAAGATACAAGGTGGCGCAAAAGAAGTCATCCGATGATAGCTTGGGCATAAGCTACGCGCGTTTGGCGGTCGGCAGGCAGCAGCTGATGCACGGACTGAACTTTGTAGGGGAACATGTTCAAATCTTTCACCAAAATTCGTTGCAGGGACCGCCGGCTGAGGCCCAATTGCGTGGCACGTCGTCTGGTCGATGTTTCGGGCCTCACTTCGACGTCCTCGGCTACAGCGGCGATATTCTCGGCAGAACGGGCGCTCCGGGGCCGGCCACTATTGGCAACGTCTCGTGTGGTCCCATACTCTTCAAGGTTAGTGGCTAAACGGCGCAGTGTTTGCGCAGTCGGTGTCGGACGGCCGGGAAATCGGCGACGGAATTCGCGCTGCGCCAACACCACAGACGAATTGTTACGCAAAAAAATAGACACAATTATTCCGCGTTCTTGGGGCTTATTCACTTGTATTCTGTATCTGTCTAGTCCACAAATGTCAAAACAGATTTGACATTGGCGGCCATTTGCAAAAATGAGAGCATCTTCCAATAGGGTGATTTCTGTTGCGCCACCTTGTATTTTTATCATGAAAAACAAATTTATTAATTTTATTTTTTGGGTTAAAATAAACTTACAATTAAAAAAATTATGGTTAATCCGCCGCTGATATCAGCTAAATGGAAATTAAAAAATAATAATAATAAAAGCTACAACAAAAACCGCCAATTGCAGTTACAGATACTTCGAGCGCGCCATCAAATGGACACGAACCGCAAAGAAAGCCGCGCGCCGCCAAAAGGACACGTCAGTGTGGCACACATTCCGATTTGAACCGAAAATAGCTCGTCATAATCGCAATCAAGTATCTCGTGGATTGATAGATACTCGTAGTTTGGCTTAAGGTAGGTGGCTATTGATGGTTGGTCCGTTGGCGCGCGCGGAGCTTTCACCATAATTAGTTTCGGTTCTTTGTTGTTCTGTTGTTATTTTTCGATTTTTTTTTTATTACTTTTATTGTTTCGTTGTTGTTGTTGTTGGTTTAATTGCTGTGCGTTTTAATATTGCAGTGCAAGTGCGGATATTTTGTTTTTGTATCTGTTAGATACACACAGTGTGACAAATTTAATTTCAAACAAAAGTTTGTTTCCCAGTTATCATTGGTGGATGTAGTTTTATTTTTTTGTTCAATTTTGTTCGTCTGAGAACTTAACCTCCGCTTGAAGTATTACCAAATTTCTGGTCCATATTAAAATTTCTAATTGATATACTGCAAGTTTGACTTTTACTGCCGTAAAATTTTAATGACGATTTTATAGAAAATTATTTTAAGAATTAATAAAATATTTAAATTTTTTGGTAATTTGGCACAATTTTTTTTTTTAAATTATGGCCAACTTAAGTGCTATATAATAATTGTAGCTTATATTAAAAAAAACTGTAAAATGTTCTCTATTTAACTGTCTTTCGAATTTGCTATAAAAATATTTTTTTCTTGCTTCATTATTTTAAGAGTAATAGTATAAAAACGACGTCAACGTCGACGTCGAACTTTACATTTTTTCAATTTCCTAATGAAAATTGAGAATGCCATTTTATTAGTGATTGATGTTGAAGGATTTAATATTTCGTGTTCGATCATTACTTTCAAATTTAAATTCAAAATTTTTCACAGCGCCATCTAGCGTGTGCTAGTTTAAACAACACAAGCCAAACCAATTCGAACTAAAGTGGCAGCATCAACCTACACAAAAATATTTAGTTCAATGAAAAAGAACAAGACAACAGCTGATTTGAGTTTTCTACATAGCAAACAAGAAAGTAAACAAATTTTTTGGACAGTGTGAAAGAAATTGTTTAATTAATAAATATTTAATTTGATTTAAGGTGAAAATGGACAAATTAACGACAATTAGCGCGACACTCTTCATGGCCGCCGATGTATTCGCAATTGTTTCGCTAGCCATGCCCGATTGGATTGTCACCGAAGAGGCGGGTAAGATTTGGTATACCCACAAATTTGAGTGTGTGTGCTTCAACGCTTATCATTGATTGAAAATAAACAAATAACATTTATAGAAATAATGTGTTTTAAGTTATTAACTATGTTTAATGTAACTCTTCTGACCTTACTCAGGTGACATACGTCTTGGCCTGATGTGGACCTGCATGACGCTCTACAATCGTCCGCAAGTCTGCTACACGCCCGAACTGCAACCCGAGTGGCTAATCGCGCTCGTTTGCATATTCATCGGTTGCATTTGCATTACCACGACGGTCATTCTGCTTGCCTCCTCGACCTGGGATCGTAACGTCATACCATACGCACGCTGGGTCGGCTTTACAGCAATGGTGCTCTTCTGTCTTGCGGCTGTTGTTTTTCCGCTGGGCTTTCATATTGAGGAAATCGGCGGACAGGCGTACCAGCTGCCGAACACTTATAAAATTGGCATCTCGTATATTTTGTTTGTGCTCGCGCTTTGGATCACTGTCGTCTCGGAGCTGTTTGCCGGCAAAGTTTGCCTGCCGCATTTTTAAGCATGTTATGGCCAAAAGCCACCACCCAACAGCAGAACAAATTTTTTGAAGCCAAGCAACAAAGGGAAAGTTGTAATATCATTTACTCATTTTACATGCTAGCATGGTATTTAGTTTAAGCATATCGAATACGCATAAATATGGGTTTATGTATTAAAAATAGGCAAAAGGTTCGAATATTTAGTGAAGTAGTGCCCAAACAAATTTCAACTTATATAATCTCGAATTCCCCTTCCTATTGATTAATGTAAATATGATTTTTTTCTTCTTTTTATGTTGACTACGTTTTCTAATATAATTTTAACATTAAGCTGGAAAAAGGTAAATTTTGTATTAAATTTTATTTAAATTTACTCAGTTCTGTATAAGTATTTTAAAACACGCGGAACACTCACTTTAAAAACGTATTATAATTGAACAATTTTGTATAAATCTAGCTGTATAATAATGGTAAATTTATTTGAGGAGCTTTAAATCAAGAACCATCAGAAGAAATTAATCGGTGATCAAGTGATTTTTAATACTTGAAACACTTAAAAAATGCTTAAATTTTGAACAATTTTACATAAGTGTAGCTATATTAATACTTACCTAAATAAAGTAGGTTAAAAATTTTATATTAAGTTGAACAAAAAGTGTATTATATTGTTTTTGATATTAAAGAGTTCCTTGCATAATTTTAAATCTTCAAACTAGAAAGTCAAGAGCGCTCCTCAGCTTATGTTATGTGCTTGCGATATGTTGACGCCTATGGATCGATGTTTCTATATTCTTTGAGATAATCTCTTTTTTTGCATCGAACTCTTCTATACGTTAATTTTATGTTTTCAATATACATAAATAAAGAAAATTGTTTTTGTTTATTTCATATAAAGCGTTTTATTTCAATTTGAAAATTTTGGTTATATAAACACGTTCTTCCTAGTAATGTGGCAACTCTAAATTGTAAAGAACAAAATGTAAAGGAAAAACAAACAAAAAATGAATAGGTATTGCTGCCGGGAGTCAGTCGTATTGTAGCGTTCAATGTAAATACATCAAACGAGTGTAATTGTAAACTTATGTAAAATAAATTCAAATAATAAAAAGAAAGATTTTAAATATACAATTTGCTGCTTAAAATCTCAGTATAGGGATAAAACGATAAATGATATTAGAGAGCAGTTGGAGAAAAAGGAGAGTAATTTTTACGAAATGAGAAATGGGTTGGTTTATAGAAAAGTAGGAAAGAATATTTTGTTTTATGTTCCAAGAGATATGGAAAATAATGTTCTTAGGAAATATCATGATGAAATAGGGCACGTAGGATGTGACAAAGTTTTGAACGCAATAATGAAGGCATATTGGTTTCCTAAAATGAGAGAGAAAATAAAGAATCATATCAGTAATTGTCTAAAATGTATTGCTTTTTCTCCAAAGAGTGGTAAACATGAGGGTCTATTGCACAATATTCCTAAAGGAAACGTACCTTTTGAAACTGTACATATTGATCATTTTGGTCCAGTATCATTAAAGAATGCTAAGAAGAAATATGTATTTTTGATTATAGATGCTTTTTCGAAATTTGTAAGGTTATATGCAGTTCGAACGACCAATACTAGTGAAGTATTAAGTTGTATGAAGTCTTATTTTGCTGCATACAGTCGCCCAAAAATGATGGTTTCCGATAGAGGTAGTGCATTTACATCAAAAGAGTTTGAAAGTTTCATTGAAAGTAATAATATACAACATGTAAAGATTGCGACTGGGTCACCTCAGGCGAATGGCCAAGTTGAAAGGGTCAATAGAAGTATGGCGCCAATGATAGCAAAATTAACAAGTGCAGGAACTGAATCGAGTTTGGATAAAATTCTACCACAGATTGAGTTTGCATTTAACAATACAATGCATAGAAGTACAGGTACAACGCCAAGTGAGTTGTTGTTTGGAGTTAGTCAAAAAGGAGTCGTTATAGATTTCTTAAAAGAAAGATTAGAAAAAGGAAATGATGAAGTAGTTGTGAGGGACTTGGTGGGAATTAGGACAAGAGCCGCCGAAAAAATAGTTCGGTGTCAAAATTACAATAAAGAGCGAAATGATTGTAGTAATGTTCTTAAAGCTTATAATGAAGGTGACTATGTTATGGTAAAGAATTTCATTAGTACACCAGGAGCATGTAGAAAGATTGCCCCGAAGTTTAAAGGACCTTATAGAGTCGCTAAAGTGTTACCAAATGATAGATATTTACTAAAAGATGTTGAAGGTTTTCAGTTAACGCAAATACCGTATGAAGGGATATGGGAAGTGGCAAATATGAAAAAATGGCTTAATGAAAATAAAGAAAATCAAGGCAAAATCGAGACGATTACAAGTCAGGATGGCCGAACTGTGGCAACTCTAAATTGTAAAGAACAAAATGTAAAGGAAAAACAAACAAAAAATGAATAGGTATTGCTGCCGGGAGTCAGTCGTATTGTAGCGTTCAATGTAAATACATCAAACGAGTGTAATTGTAAACTTATGTAAAATAAATTCAAATAATAAAAAGAAAGATTTTAAATATACAATTTGCTGCTTAAAGTAATAAAAAAAAAAATTATAGTTAAACGTGGATTTTTAGTATATTTAGTAGCCAAAAAATCAAAAACAAATAGAACAATCCTCCGGTTCTAAAATTCGAAAGTGTCCGAGTGTTGGTATTCCGTTTTCTGAGTCGAAATCGTTTTTCAACACAGCGGGGAGCCTCTCTGAATATCGGATTACAGAATACCAACAAAAGTGGAATAAGAAATCCTTCTTTTGTAGAGAATCCATTTTATTTTATATGGGCTTCAGAATTCTCTTCCATGGGTCTAAATCATTCGCATTATTTACTCTGTGTCTCAAATGTCAATATTGAAATAAAACACATTTGCAAATACAATTCGTTTCTGAATAATTTATTTAGAAATACATATATACATTTTTAACATACATATATATTGTCAATATATTTAATATAACATAAAAAAGTTTTACATAAAGTTTTTACAGCACACGTAGAAACCAAAAGTGTAGAGATATGTCGTTTTACAGCTAGAGCGCTTTACAGTGTTGGGAGGTATTCGGATGATTAAGATCGTTGGGTACTTTTTAACTCCTTTTCTCAGGGGTTACTTCTCAAAAAGGTTTCATGGCTTTTATTGTAGAAAAATATACATTTTCATTTGTTAAATAGAAAAACCAAACAAAATAATTTATTAATCGAATAACAATATAAAATGAAGCAGTGAAATATAAATATATATATATATATATTTTTTTGTTTTGTTTAAACATAATTCGATACAACCTTAAGCTACACATAGATACATGTCATGTGTGTGTGTGTTTGAACTAGGTTAACATATATGTAAGTATGTAAATTTAAGTGAATTACTTTCGAATATTTTTTATAGTGATAAATAATCGTTTTTGTTTTCGTTATATTTTTATGATTAACGTTTTACTTTTTAGTATGCTTGACGGTAATATTTTACAAAGTGTTGAGTTTTAAAATAATTGCAGTTATTCATTCATTTCCTTAGCAAACTACACAACAAAAACATTTAAAATTATAGACATTTTCTTTTAACACTTTTGCATTTATTTCTGACTTAAGCGGCTTTCGGTAATTTATGACCACTTTGCAAATTACTTAAAATGACGCTTGACATCAGTTGAAAACGAAAATTAACAAACATTTTATTCTAGTTTTTATGACCATCACAATCTGATTTGTGACCACTGTGTATCCCAATTGTGACCTTACTAAAATGTTGTTAAAATGTCGAACCAAACTAATATACAATATTTTAAAATCGTGTCATTTCATGTTATATGACCGTCACTTTTTAATGAAGTCAAACAATTTCAGTCGATACAGCGTCATAAAAATAAAAGTAACAGTTTAGAAGAGTATAAATTTTTACAATAGACCCATTAAAAAATGAGACCGCTTTGTGAGAAATTTGTGACCTTACTACAATTTTACTGAAATGTCAGATTATCGAAATAAATTAATCTAAGTATATTATTTTCGTAACATTTCAATGTCACATGACCGTTACTATTTTGTCATAATATAATTTTTAGTCATGAAATAAAAATTACCTTGTCATTTTGTTATATTTGGATGACGGTTGCAAGCTGGTCAGTCGGTAATGAAGTTAATATTAAAATTGTCAAACGAACATAAAAACTATATAACAAAATATTTAAAATTTAAACTATGCTCAAATGAGTGTTTCTTATTTTTTTTTTCATTAGTGACAAATGAATATTTTTTTAAATTTTTACTCAATAACTTTTTAAAAATCCGCGCGTTGTCTCGGATTCAAACTAAATGCTTGCATTGAATTTTGTCACTTTTATTATTTTTTGGTAACAAAATGAAGCGCCGCCCTAAATTTAAATGCGCCTCTTTCACCAGGGCGGCTTAATTAAAATTAAAACGACAAATAAATAAATAAATTAAATGAAATTTGTGCGAATTATAAAAGGGGCTAAGCTGAGCTAAGCTAAGATAGGATAGGATAAAAATGTGTTAAAATAGGTTTTTGTTTTTGTTTTCGGCTAATTGCAGCGATGACTTTTTGCTTTGACTTTTAATTCTTCTAAAAATTTGCATAATTTTTTAATTTCCTTTTTTTTTTTGGGTGGTTTTTGGTTTTTAATTACATTTAAGAGATGTTTTCTTGTTGTTGTTGTTGTTGTTGTTGTTTTCTTTTTCTTTGCTCTTCTCTTTTAGCTTAATGTTTATAGTTTTCCATCGAATGGTGTCTTTACAAAATAAGTGACTAGATTGCCTTTACCCTTGACATAGGTTAGGCCACGACAATCGCATTCATAGCCGGCAGCCATTAGGATCTTGGCTGTATTCTCCGTCGTCTGTGGATTGGATTAGGATGAGAAAAGATAAGTGAAATGTTAGAGAAAAAAACTCATTTAGGCTTATTTATCAATTATGTAGAAGGTTCTGATACATTTTAAATGTGTCTTATGACTTTGTTATATCTTGAGCTTAAATTTTTGCTCACGACCATTTAATTTTTTTTTTAAATTTAGTTTTTTAGTAAAGAATCAAGTCCGAACGCGAAAATATCGTTAATAATATTGTTAGAAATATCGTTAATGATATCGAACGCACCTGCAATCGTCCCATGACGCCGCACGAATCCATGCGCGATGCCACATTGACCGTATTGCTCCAGATGTCGTATTGCGGCTTTTGGGCACCAATGACGCCCGCTATTACCGGTCCGTGATTTAAACCAATGCGTAGACGAAAACGTTGAAACGATTCGCGATTTATCGAATCCAATATCGACATCAAAGCGATGGCAAACTCCACCAAAATGATGACGTTATGCTCTTCGGTACGTTTCTCGTCCTGTCGTGCGGCAGCAGGAAGTGATAATGGTAGTGATGGCATGTGGTGTTCACCGCGGGTGGTTGTAGGCAAAAGACGGAAGGAAGTTGGCGGTCAAATCGTCGTCGTCGTCATCATCATCATCATCGAAGAAAGCGAAATTAAATGAAAGAAGAAAATCAAAAGTTAGGGTTGCGCACATAAAACGTAATTGAGCGTGTTTATCCGCTTTAATCCAATTTGGTTTGGATCTTGATTTTTGCTTTCGGTCATTTCTGTAATTTAATTTTATTAATTTGCCATTTTAGTTACTCAAGTGAATGAAATCAAATTTTAGCTTCTTTCCTGAATCGAAGTCACAATTTTTAAAATGCAATGCAAGCGGAAGTTTCAAATTAAAAGTTTTCTTATAATTGAAAAAAAAAATTAAGCACTTTTTTTTTATTTCGAAATTTATAACACCTTAGACTTTTTTGTTTTAAATTGTTCAGAAAAAAATAACCGCATTAAATATTCCAGAACTTACCGCAAAACTTCGCATCAGCTGCATTTAAAACAGTCACAAAATATTAAAATAAGAAATATTTTTTAACATTTTATACACAAAAGCGAATATCATAAATCAATTTATTCATAAAATATTCGAATTATTTGTAAAATGTTCGAAATATTCAAAAAATATTTGAACACAAAACCATTACCAAAAGTCGCACTTACCGTCGCACCATCCTCCTTGCCCGGTCGCAAACCGGAAGCGCACATATAAGTGCTTGCGATGGTTTTGATCTTTTCGATGCCACTAAATTTCGGTTTCAAAAGTAACTGCAACAGATAAAAGAAAACATTATAAATTGCATTCCACCCTTTTCGCGTCAAGCCAGCCCACCTTATCAAAATCACAAATGATTTCATTCAGCAGGCGCAAACACTCGAGACCCTGCTTATTGACATCGGTCTCATCGTAGAACTCCTTGTAATTGGGTATGGAGGCGAACATGACCGCTACGCACGAATAGCTCTCGTGATATAATTCGGTGGAGCGCTCCTGAAGCAAAAAGTGTGTGGCCACGTGGGCGGGCAGAATATTCTCAAGCAATATCTACGGTTCGAAATTAATAAAAGGAATATGAAAATGGATAAAAATAGTTAAAACTCTTTGCACCTTACCTTATTGATACCGCGCATTGTCTCCACCTCCTCCTGTTCGACCTTCAGTTTGGCCTTCCAGAGAAAATCGGTGCGCGCAACATATTCACCCTGACGATCGAGTGTATGCAATACCGCGATGACCAGCAATATCAGCAGGAAACCCTTTACCTCCAGTGGTAAACTAACGAGACATAGTGATTTAGTAAGTTAATATTTTAGCAGTTGCATTTACCCACTCATCATTTGACAGATTATATTGCATAAACAGATCGCTGTAGCCAAGTACGATCGTCTGACAGATAAGCGCCACAAACATGATCAACAGTTTCAGTATAAAACCGGAACGCAAAAATGCGGAAATGGCCGCCAAACTGATTGCACAACAAAAGAGATAAATGGGCGCAGCATCAAGATCTTCGGCCGGTAGCAGCGAACCTGCTTTGGGAATTGCCGTCTCGTTCCAAACAAATGATACATTGCTGCTATTGAGATTAGGAAGATCGAATGCTGGACTGAAATTTATCTGTACGGAAGAGAAATATAACAAAAGCCTTTATATTATAATTTAGAATCCCCTTACTTATATGTATGTAAATCTTTAAGAAATTCAGAAGTCTTAATTTATATGCCATTTATATGTATGTATGTATGTATGTATGTATGTATGTATGTATGTATGTATGTATGTATGTATGTATGTATGTATGTATGTATGTATGTATGTATGTATGTATGTATGTATGTATGCACCCAAAAGTCAACTAAAAGTACTTACCACACTAAAGACCGCACAGGCCGATATTAAAATATTGACGATGGCAAACATGGCCAAGCGTAAATATCGACTGCTGGCGACGACCTGACCGGGACCATTGCGATCCGTCGACGAGCTATTCATATCGGGCACATGCATATTGCTGAGGTACAAGAACAGACCCAACGCAACAAAACTGGCGCTGAGTGAACCAATCAAGGCGATGTTCCTAAATATATTATAAACACAAAATAATTTAGACCTGCTCGTGTTACTTTGCTGATTTCCCTCTGTTCTGAAATCCGACTCGGATCGGAATTGAACAAATTTTCAATTGTTTATTCTGATTTGAGCTGGATTTTAGAACGGTGGGATTTAATTTTGATTTTTTAAATACATCGAAATTTCGAACATTTAAAAGACAACTTAAAAATATTGAAATATATTCGAATTTCGAAGTAGTCGTTAACTACATATTTAACAAAAATTTAAGTATTTTTTACAAATGTTAAGAAACTATAATAACAAATTTCGAATACTTTGAATATTTACGATTATCGTCTACGGAGGTAACATCATCACTTACAGCTTTAAGACAATCAATTGGACGAGGGCAATCGAAATAAATAGCACAAAAGCGCAAATCAAATCGTAGCGAAAATGCGTATCGGGCTGTGCGCGATACATGGCCTCGCGCGGCGTATTGCGATACCACATGGTGAACGCTTTCAGTTCGGTGGGTGGCCCAAAAAAGTTAAAGTTGAAACACTTACGTTCCGGCGGCAACAGATTTGATTCAATCATGGCAATGCTCTGTAAAAATACGAATACGACGTTGAGAAAAAGTCATGCTATATTCGAACGGAATTCGCGTGGAGTTGGCGACAAGCTGAACAAAAAAATATCCTTTGAAATTTATTTATTAAAATTGTTGTTCACTCTTTACTGTAAAATTGCATAATAAAAGTAAACTTCTTCAGTTAAATAATAAAAGTTATCCAAATGCGCAAAATCAGAAAACAATCAAATTTATGAAATTTGAAATCGATTCGAATATTTTTTATCCATTTATTTTTTTAACTCTTTCGAATCGGTTTTATATTTCGTTTAGAATCTTAAACATTTGTTCTTTTTAGAAATCAGATGAAATTGCAGAAAAATTAATTTAAACAATAAGTTTAAACCACGGTATATAACCCACGTGGCGCATAGAGTTCTGATCATTAAATACAAATTTTCATCTTAAAATAAATTGGTTTTAGAACCACGGAACTCGAAGTTAAATGAGTCAATGTGTGAAGTTAACCATAAATTTAAACAAAACAAATTATTAAAGGAACTTCTTTGTTTCAGTGTAGCAAAACCATCCCGTAATTTTCGTTTAGAATTGTATCCAATGCAAAAGTTTCGGTTGGGCATGTCAGATTTTAAATTGAGCTTCTTATAAAACAGTCTAAACTCAATAAAAGTTCGCTATTTTTTTGTTGTTTTTGTTTTTCTTTTTACTTACAGCTAAGCCAATATTTTTGACCAGTTTTGATTCGGCAATGTTGGCAAACGGTCGATCAGCGCCCCAGCATTCGACATATTTGGTCATCTTGGATGAAGGACGATTGCGCGTGACATGTCCTGCGACGAACACAAATAGAAAGAGGAAACCAAACGAAAAGCGAAAAGTTATTATTGAGCAAACTTAATATCCGCTATGGTCAAAAAGCCGGAAACGTTTCAGAGTGGATTAGCGATTTTATAGCAGCATTGAGGAGTTATTATGTGACAACAACTTCGATAGTAGAGTGCTCAGTTGATAGTTGTACACCATCGTATTTACTCTAGTGACCTAGTTTAGGTCATGCTTTTATTTTTTGTAATAATCTTTAAAATTTGACTATAACTCTTCATTTATTAGAATTTTCAATTTTCCTCTCAGTTGCATGGAAAATAATTTCATTTCGGAATTCTATTTTTAGTCGATTTTCCCATACTCACCAGCATGACTGCGAAAACTTTCGCCATTGTGTATGGATAGTTTGCGTCCCTCGAGAAATGCGCCCGACGAACGCCTCCTGTCGGCAAATGATATCAGTCCTGCAAATAGTTTATGGAAAAATGTACACGGCATCGGTTAGGCTAGCGTTAACATGTCGAGCGTGTTGCCGTACTTAAACTGGCCAAGTCGAAAATATCTTTTGTTAGGAGAAATCAATTCTAAAAATGTTATAGGATTTCTAAAATTCGAATCCAAAATAAGTACTGAGCAGAAAAACTCATTATTTTTATGAAAGTGAAACAACTTTTTTTACATTAAAATCATGTAAATTTAACATTTAGCATTAGCAATTAAAATACATTTTCCCCATCAAAATTTTTCATTTAACTACATATATCAAGTAAATAAATAATGTAAAATTTATATTAAAATTTAAAAAACGCATTAACAAACAAATTGGGTAATATTAAACAAACATTTAATAATGTTGTATAGTTGTATTACAACCAAAAGTGTTTCTAATTAGTTTTATATGCCATTTTGTAATTTTGAGACTATTTTCTAATAGATTCTAGATTTTTGATGTGCAAAGTCGACTTAAACCTTTTAGGTTTTGTGATGATACTTTGAAGCTTGGAAGCAAGTGCATCTTAAAATCGTAAATTTTATAAGAATTGTATGCTCGCCTTTTTAAAATGAAACAAGTTTAACACTAGACTACAAATTTTGAGCCTTTAAAGTCGAAAGACCTTAAAAATGCCGTCAAAAAGAATAATTCAACTAAAATGTGTATTCCTAAGAATTCATTTGGAAAAGTGCATCCAATAAATGCGCTGCACTTGACAACCAGTGGATACAACGTGCGCTGTTGGAAATTCATTAGTGGTGCGCCTGCACCATCGTCGTCGTTGAAGTCAAAGCGCACCACAAAACATTTACACTCAACCTGACGAGGCTGAGCAGAATGCCAGGCAGCTTTACAGGTGGTCGATTCCCAAAGCAACCAAGATACCAAACAAATAAAAATAAAAATACAAAAATAAATTTAAAGACTTCATCTACTTCTACTTTTTCCAGTTGTTGTTGTTGTTGTTGTTGTTTTGTAGCATGCAACAACTCTCTTAGGAATTTTCGCTATCAAATTGTGGAAGCCTTTTAAAAAGCCAAGAAAATGAAATGCTGCATTTTTTTATTCACTATTTAAACCAACGCTGCTGTCTGTCTGTCTTCTAATGAGCAAAAGCCAGCAACTTCTTCTATGAAAAAGCATTTCTTAACTTTTCTTAATTGTATCTACGTTAGTCTGACAGTTGTTTTGTTGTTTTGCATTGTGTGTTGTTGTTGCTGCCGTCATTGGAATAAACTTTGCTAGTTGCAAAACTTTAAACTATAACTTTCTGATAATTGTTAAAAGGCGCTTGAAATTTGAATGCACTTGAAATGTATTCAAAATTTAAAAAGAAAAATAAACTAGTTAGAAGTTTAATCACTTTGTAAATTTTTTTTATATACAAAAATTTTGATAACACAAGTTTTTTTGAATTCAAAAACTATATGAAACTGACTCCATTTTCTAAAATTAAACAGGAACTTTAGAAAAGCATCCGTTAGTATCTCGAAAGTAGATCTCATTTCGTTAAAGACTTATCGATCGAGCATCTAAAGTTTCTAACTCGATTACTTTAGTCAAACGATAACAGCTGATTGCTACGTGCCGATAACGTAAAATTTATGAATTTTCTAAATCGATTACGAACACGAAAAATAATAAAAACGTTAAAATAACTTAAATTTGATAATATTTAAAACAATTACTCACCCTGCACCGACAATTTTCGGCGACTTCGCTCGGGCGCATCGGCAACCAGTAAACTGTTACCGGTCGTCGTCGTTGTGGTCGCCGCTGGGGTCGCATTTGTACAGACGACGGTTGTCGAAACGCCACTCTCGCTGCCGCTGGCACTGATGACATCCTCATTCGGCAACGAAAGCGACGATTTCGCTGTTATCGAAGTTGGCGCCTCAAAATGGACGCCGCCATCCGAATCAGCACTACCGCGATGTGTCGGCGTAGTCGGTTCGTTGTCGTTCATATTTTCTGTCGCCTGCTGCATTCTAATGTGCTCCGTCTCATCCTCCTCGGCTGCTGCCTCCTCCTCTTCGGTAAGTTCTTTGATGGACATGGATGCATTTGAAGCGAGTGACGGCGCCATTGTCATTATGGGCGTGGTTGGTCCCATCTCCTGGCTATTCGTTGTTGTAGGCGACACTTTGCCGCTGCGTTCAAAGGAAAGGGACAACGGTAGCGCAGCAGCATCTTGCTGCGATGATTTCGGTACAGTGGATGAGATCGTCGTGTTGTTTATAGGCGCAACGGCAATGCCACTGGAGAAATTGTCCAGCATTTCTGCTGGTAGCAACTTTTCGGAAGCGTCATTCTCGTGGTTTGCTGGAGAAGGTGTTAGCGGCGCTTCCGGTGAGGTTGTTATTTCAACGACACGCGGCACACCATATGAATAGCCGCCGTCAAGTATCTTCTGAACAGCACAAAAGTAAAAAAAAACAACATTTTCTTTTTATTTAATAAAATTAATCGATTTAATCAAATTATTTAATTAACTTTAATTCCCAATAGTTCAAAGGCACACAGACAATCATCTATTTCCACTTTACACTTCTTGCGTGTAATTTCTGCACCAGTACTTACCTTTGGTGGCACTATCAGATACGTTTCGATTTTGTGATCCGCCAGATAAGAATCGCGACCGGCGCCGTTGCCCTCCTCTATCTCAAACTTATCGGCGAGAAATTGCAGCGTCTGCTTGGTGATGTGCACTCGTCTTGAAAGAAAATTGAAAGCATAAAAAAATAAACATACAAAACCAAAACCAAACACAAAAATCCTTGGAAGCCGTTCATGTGAACATTTGTTTCGTTATTTCGTTCGCACGTTCGTTATCTTAAATTCATTTTCTTTAAGTGTAGCGCACGGCTGAAAGGAATTCGGATTATCGAGGCAGACTGAATAGGGTGACCCTTGTAAAATATGCTCTTCAGAATCACAGACGTTTAAGTAGAAACGAATATTAAAAAAATTAACTCTAGAACAGTCTAGTATAAAGTTTAATATGTCATGCCCATTTTTACCACATCTGTCTAGGTTTCTTTATTGCACGTGTAAATTATTTTTTAAAATCTTAGAATTGTTTTCGATATAGTTGGGAGCCTGAAACAGCAATACTAATTATTTACTTTTGGTAATGTTTCAATAGCCGACAGCCCAACCTTTGAATATCGAAATATGGGTCACCCTAAAAAGCATATGCACAAATTTGGGCCGTTGTGGTAAGCTTTGGCCTTTGAAATATTTCTTCTTCGTTAGGTGTTTTTTTTTTTAAATAAATTGAATTGCTTTCTATCAAATTAAATTTAAAACTTAACTTTAAAGAAGGTCGACCAATGTTTCCTGTTTCTAATATCATTTGACAATCTCATACTCATTATCTCATATTGACAATTGACAATTGAAAATTGTTCAATTAAATATGTTCGGCATTGAATACGCTTTTTCGTATTTTAATTGTGCGATTTTAATGGACGTCCTGTTTCGCGCCTATTCCCAAACGCAATTACGCGATTGTGATGACTTACCCCGCAACGCCGCCGCTTTCCATGTGATTTGCCAGCGTGACGTCATCGCTCCAAACGTCAAATTGCCACTTACGCAGTCCAAGGACACCGCAAAGGACGTTGCCGGTATGAATGCCGATTCGCATGTCCACATTGATGCCTGTTGCCTCGCGCACATGTCTGAAACAACAAAACAACAACAATATGCTCGTAAGCAACAACAAATACCAAATATCAACAGAAATTGCCAGTGGCGCAAGTGTCCAAAAATTAAATATGGCCAATTTAAGTTATTATAGATTTTTGTACTCCAAAATAGTTTAAAAAATAAAAATATTTTTTGTTTATATCAAAACTTGGTTAATAAAAAATATCTAAAAATTATGTATATGGTTTTTCTTACTACGCTCCTGACCTAATGGCATTATTGTAGACCACGAAAACAATAAAACCAAAATACCTAAATACAAATAATACAACAACAACAAATAAAAGGCCATAAAAATAGTCTCGCCCAGACGAAAGGAAACCATTTCGCACTTTCCTCCGAACTTATTTACGCACATTCATGCAAATAATCTCAAAAAACGAACGAGAATTGTGTAAACACTTTCCAAAGGAGACGGAAGCCATGCTTTAATGGCACATTAAATTTTTCAAAATGGCGTCGAATTAGGGCGCCACATCCAAAAGCGTCTAGCTTTAATAGGTTAAGCGATTTAAGTAGTCGCGGGATTTGTTTTGCCTTTCTGACATAGATTGGTCAAAATGAAACATTTTGTTGTGTTCCTTTGGATTCATTTACTTTGTTTGTGTTTCTCTTTTTTTTTGGTGGTTTGTGTTTCTTTTTTGAGCATTTTGACTTAATCTTCTATTTGATTAATGGCACCCTAAGGGGAAATTATAAACACAAAATCAAAACATGCAGACATATTTCCATTTATCATTCCTATTAATTTATGAGACTTTCTGAAGGTACAACAAAACAAAAAAGTAGTTATGGATGTAAATCATTTGCAGTGCTTAATTTAATGTTTTATTATTTTAAGTACATTCATTATATTATTACATTCATAGCATTCATGACATTACATCTGTTACATTAATTGTATTAATTAAATTCGTCATTACATTTATCACAAATATTTCATACTAATGTCCATTTACTACATTCATTAAAAAATGTATTTTCAAAACAATTTTATTTCTATTGCTAATGCTGAATCCGTCAAAAACAACAAGCGGAAGACCTGACCCGACCCGCTTCAATTATGCAAATCCGCTTAATGCCACCGTGACATAAATTTGATGCATGTCGAAAAGGAATTTAATTAGCAAAGGATTTTCCATTTTGACCAAATAAATTTGCGCTTAAAAACGAACGCGCAGGATTGACTTTTGGCCAGAGCGACAGACACGACTCAAATATTTATGCGCGCAGATTACTGCTGGATTTAATTAAATCGCAAAATATTATTTTGCTGTTGTCATAAAATACAAACGTGGCACAAAGAGAAACTAATGCACACATGCTGCACAGTACTTTATTGCATTGAACAAAAAAATTAATAAATTAAAAAGTTCCAAAAAAAAATCAAAAAAGTTGTAACACTTGTTTTAAAATCTAATTTTTTTTAATTTCGTTTAGTTTCTAATATTCTTTAAACAAATGAAAGTAGATTTTTATCACAATTCGATAAAACCTTAAGGATAACGAAGGATTTATCGGATTTAGATTTAACACTCCTCATTTCAAATGCTCTGTTTTTTTTATATACAATATTAAAAATATTTTCTTTATTTTGTTGCTTATTTTTCTATATTAATGACATACAAGTACTATACGACGCTCGAGGACGAACATTTCATGATCTACTTCGCCTACTCCGGCACACCCTCCAAATTAAAGAAAAGCCCAATTCAAGACAATAAAAACCAGGCTGAAACTGGGACATTTAAGAGCGGTGACTTTAGCTAGCAAATGCAATAAACGCCGGGACAAAATTGCTATAAAAAGGACATCGATTGGGATATTTTTTTTTGTTCGCTTGTGTCGTTTTATCCTTGCGCCATAAAATCTCGCTTTGTATGCGGGCAGCAGAGCAACGGCAGCAGCAGCGAGTTAAATGCGTTGAAGCACTAAATTGAACTCGAATTTCCTATGCCCAAGCAGGACTCCACGAGGGGCGACGACGCTGCTTTATGCAGCACAAAAAAATTTAAAGTTAACAACAAATATTTTCTTTAAGAAAAATGTTAATTTTTTAAAAATCTTATATCTTAAAAAAAAATAATGTTCAAGAATTGTCGAATTTAAAAATAATAAACTTTTGATTTAAACCAGAAAATTTGTATAAAAAACCTAATTTTAACAAACATAATTTCATGCATTTTCACATTAGTGCAAAAGTACTGTGCGACTCTATTCGCCTTAATAAGGATAATAAATGAGAACATAAATAAACGGGTTAAATTGGATACAATTTGAACAGTTGCAGAGATTCTGTTTGTATGTACATAATCACAATAGAATCAACAAAAATAACAACAAACAAGAACAACAATTTTGTTGACAGATTTCTAGACGAGTGCTTCGACTATGCGGGTCCTTGCATCCTTCGAACCTTTCTTCTTGTTCTTCCATTTCTTGTAATTACCAAAAACAGAGAAGGCCAAAATGTTGCCATTTCAATTCAAGTGTAAAATCAACAAAAACGCACACTCGCACACATCCGCAAACTAACACACACACATATATATGAACATTACGCTGGCATCACCATTACTTGTGACGGAGAAGAGGCAAAGAATCGTGTAGGAAGTTTTGAAAGCATTGGTTGTCTGCATACATACGAGTATGTATAAGTAGATACATATATGGTCTTCACTCACCGTATGGCGTCGATCATTTGCAGGCCCATGTTGACACAATTGGATGCATGTTGCGGTCTCGAAATGGGCAGACCCGATACACAGTAATAGCAATCACCCAGGATTTTAATGCGCAAACATTGATTTTCCTGTAAAATAGTTTAATAATTATTTGAAGTAGGTTTAAAAAATTAAAAAAACTATTTCAACAACTAAACAAAAAACCCTTAACACCAAATATATTCCCTCCCCCGTATATGCTTGAAAGTTCAACAACCCAACAACATGACGGACAATCTGTCGAAATTTCTCATTTCAGTCAATCGAAATTCGCATTTCTTTGCCGAAGCTCACCTGTGCAATTTGATCGAACCGCCCGAACAAGTCGTTCAACGTTTTCACCAAATCGCTGGCGGACAACTGTTCCGAAAGCGGTGTAAAATTAACAATGTCCGCATAAAGAATGGACACGTTGTTATGCCGCTGCACGTGCAGCTCGTGGAAACGTGTCGCCGATGTGTTTGTTTGGCCACCGGCACGTTGGCATGCATCGGCCATTTTAAGCATGATGCTGCGCTTAACTTCCGCTGCAATGTATGCCGGAATGACGCTGAGCAACAGCTGCTCCTGTTGTTCACGTTCGCATTCCAGTTTGACGCGCTGCTCGATGCCTGTGCGTGTGCCATCGACGGTACGATTGTGCGCCGCATCGGACATGATGCGATAGTAGAGACCGGAAACGGATGCGCTGGCCAACATCACAATTTCACCGAACATCTGTTGGCGAGATGGGTAGTGAAATATAAAATATATAATACATACATACAAATAGCTCCCAAGATATGATTAACCAATATTTAAAAAATGTATTTAAATTTAATAAAATTACAACAAGAAATGTTTAAATAATTAATTTACAAATGCTTCGAAAATAAGTCGTCCTCTCAATAAGCAACAAAAAAGATTAAGCCTCAATTACAGTTTTTGCGCCACATTCGGTTATGGCCTCCAACACATCCGTTCATATGCAAAGTGGCTGAAAGCGCGACCATAAAAAGCGACTCTCATGCTTTTATGGTTGTGCTTCCGTGCATATGCCACCAGGCATTTGCGTTTGTAACTTGCACATTGCGCAGTAAATTATTTGGCCACCAATTGGACTTTTTGCTGCTATTGTTCTTGTTGCTGACTATTGTTGTCCAGCTCCATTAAATACGCGCGATTTAGTGTGTTCACTTACCAAGCTTAAATTTGGCGCATAATTATCGGCGTCTGCAATTCTATAGACAATATGTATTGCCGTCATAAATACAGCCAATACCACAGAGACCGGCCAGGATATGGGCAGCATAGTGTGTATTCCCTGAAAAGCGAAATAGTTGGCAATAAGCGAAATTCGTTCATATTTATTTTATTCTTTTAATCAATATCAATTTGTTTAATCAAAAGTTAACAAGTGTTTAATATTTTACAGATTTGTCGAATACTTGTGAAAATATTCGAAAATCTAAAAACTTTTGCAATCATGTTCGAAAATTCGAATATATAATTTTTTTAGTTTTAATAGGCTGTTACTCAAAATCACAAATTTCCCAAACATTAACTTAAAAAATTAATAGTATTTCATGTTCGAAAATTGTAATATTAACATTTCTTTTTAGAATTTCATGTTCGAAAATGCGAAAATACAAAAAAAAACAGTTTTGTATATTCCAACCTACTATTATTGGTATTGCCTTTCAAGGTCCTTTCAACTTTTTGTTAAAAGGACCTTGAGCTCGACTACAAATTTTTATTATTTAACTTTTTAGGTCGAAAAAACTTTAGAAAAATCGTACTTAAATGTACGAGTAGATGAAAAAAGAAGCACTTTAGCAAATAACTGTGTAAATAAATTATTCAAGAATTAATATCCCCGATATTAAATGTGATAAAAGTCCACGTATCAACTTGTCACTAAATACTTTTGTTCCATTACACCCAGAAGGTGGAGTACGTGTGGGAGGAGTAATAGGAAATACAAAGCGTATTGATTAAATGAAGCAAAAGTGTACTTACCAGGAAAACAGCAAATAGCGGTAATGGCGCCAATTTCTCACCCGTAATTGCCGCTATCGTCCCCAGCGAGAATGTGGTCACAATGGCAAAGGACAGTGCGGCCGCCGGCGAACTGAGAACTGCGGGGAATTGCAGAGCTGTCAGAATGCCGGCGGATATTAGAGCTGCCAAGGCTAGCAAAAGTGTGTGCAACAATTCCTAAAAGCGAGATGCCATCAAACGACACAGATAAGAAAAAGAAATGGGAAAGGAAAAAAGCAAAAATAAACGGACATTTTAAGTGAGGGCGTCGAAGAGGCTTATTCGCCTGGAATTACATGCTCAACCATTTATCCATGAGCACCAAAGACGCAAAAGTAACGCATCTGAGGCTGTGCGATTTAACAGTTAATCGAACTAATTTATCAATCTTAGCAATGAACAATTAATTACTTAATTGTATGAGAACTTTTCTTAAATTCAAACTTATAAAAGATATTTTTGATACTTTAGCAACTATTTAAATCAATTGAATAATTTTCAATAACAAATTAATCTCCAATTTGTTCAATCGATTAAAATAATTAAACATTTTATGATTGATTGAAAATTGTAAACTTTTTAAAAGCAATTACTATGCGATTGAATTGCACAGCCCCAATATCGATCGTTGCGTATTTGTGGTACTTATGGGAATGTTGGAAGTGACAGCCATGTGGCTTACTAACTTGGTCATAAATGACGCCAATAATTATGGACACAACACATGCTGCCAATGAAATCAACAGGCCAGATCTGAAGAGTGACTTCCGCAAGCGTTGACGGTATCGCGTGTACAAATCGTCCAAATGGATATCCTCAGCTGGAAAAAAAAGAAAAGAAGACAAATAAATACAAGATAAGAAGACACATGATTAGAAAGGTCAAAGCAAACTTTAAGGAAATAGCTCCAGTGGCAAAAAGTAATTGATTAAAAGTTTTTCAGTCATTTCTTTTTCTTTATTTCTTTTTTATTTTTTGTTTTCTATTTTGCTATTAAGTGTAAGTGCCCATAGAGACAGCGAGCGGAAAAACTAAAAGCGAAAATGCTTTTGGTTCTTTAGCAGACACAACAGTGACAACAACAGCAACAACAACGGCGACTACACTCTGAAGGCCGACAATCAACAGGTTAAATGGCCGTAAACAAGGAAGCTACGCAAAAATACAGACAGATGCTATTAGCAGTCTTCCAAATAAATGGCGTAACATGGGGGCATCTCATAGTCAACAGTCCGCGAAATATGAAAAAGATTCGAAAATAAAACGAAAAAACATTAAATCAATATATTTAGAAATCAATATACCAATAAATCAATATAAGAATACATCAATAATTGATTTATTGAAAAAAATCATTTAATCTATGAATCAATAAAACTATAAATTAATAAACCAATAAAACTATAAATGAATAAATAAATAAATATATCCTTGCATCAATATATCAATAAATTAAGATCTCAATAAATCTATAAATCACTAAATAAAATAAGAAATCAGAGTAAATAAAAACAAATAAAACGAAATGTCATTTAAAACGCAAGAAATACTAAAGCCGATAAAAATTAAAAGCAACAACAACGGAGTGATATTCTTGTTGTTGTTTTGTTTTGCCGAATTATTTGTGCGGTATTAAACATAAACAAAAATCATGTTTCAATTGCATAACGAAAAATTGTGTAGCGTCTAACAGCTGATTTCAGTTAGGGTTGCTTTTCCTTTATTAACGCGGGGCTACCATTTGCGAGGGTTGCTGTCAATATTACAAAAATGCTGCCATATAAAAGTATAAAAAGAAATATTACATTCATAGCTAAAATTCATTGTTTCTCTCTTGCTTAAATCAGAGCAAAATGAGGATATATGTACGATATAATTCTAGATGGTCTATAGATCGATAACATAATACAAAAAACCTCTTCTTTCGTCAAATTGCATGTTCTTGCAAACACGCACAAAACAAAAAAAATAAAACTGGCAACACTGGTGGACGACGATGAAACTCATTCCAACATAAGCATGAGTAGGAAAGCTATACTACTCTTTGAACTGGTTTGTCTACGAACTAGTTGTGTTTCGACTACTTAACGAAGCAGACGCGTTGTTTTGCCAGAGTTTTTTTTCTCGCAAAATTGTACAAAAGTTTCCAGTGCGGTGTTTTGCAATTATTGTAATCGTTCGTGAGTGCTTGTTTGGGTTGTGGATACGTTTCTGTGGCATTTGACTGCGTTGTGTGTAAATTTAATTGGCAGTAATTTGAAACAGCAATGAGTGACAGATCCTTAAGGCAGCGTAAACATGAGGCAACCAAAGTGGAGGCAAGCGAGAGCATCGAAGTTGACGAACTATTGGAAGAGATGCAGCACATGCAAACAGAAGAATTATCAGTGGACGATTTTCAGTATGCGAATACAGACAACGCCGCGCAGCAACCACCACCGACTGCAAAAACAACGCTTAAGGATAAATTATTGAAGTGGTATATTCGAAATAAACCCTCTCGTAGGTGTTACGAAGAGCTCTTGGACATTTTGCGCGCAGAGAATTTAGATGTACCGCTAAGCGTTGACTGTGATTGTGCGTGTTCGGCTCAGTTGCAGTTAAGGATGAAATCGCTCGAAGGTAACGAATGAATTTTCAGTATCCACACATGTTGTAAACATCTCATAGTCCAAATAATTAGTTCTATGGTTTTTATCTAATGCTGTAAACTAATTGACAAATAAAACATTTAGATGAGCGACAAACTGTAAATATCGAAAAAATTGCTGCTACGATGACAGCTGACAGGGTGGCTGTATCGTATTTATTCCCCTTTCAGGGTTGCTTGTTCGGTGTATTAAATACTACTTACGATTTCGTATTGAAATGCAACAGTTTTGCTTTGTTTGAATGTTAAATAAAAATTGTAAATTAGAATACCCCACATCATTTTAGAGACAAAAAATGTTAAATTATAAGTTGGCATTGTTCTTATCCGATCGCACCCATTATTTGTCAGTAGTTTTTTGTTACGAGGATCGTCTTAGGTATTAAAAATCACAATTTTGCTTTTCTAATATAATATAAATTTTAACACAGCAACGTTTTGTCAGCAAAATTCCGCCATTATGGACGTGTTATCCGAACTACAAGATGCCGTAGACAGCAACGCCAAGACAAAAAGTGTTGCTGTACGCAGTCGCCAACGCAAGGAAAGAAGCTCTGATAGTGTTGATGCTTTAGCTCCCAGTGCAAAAAAAAGTCGCGTGCGACAGGGTAGCTCTGATGCTGAAGGTGATGCTTATTCAATAGATACGGTATTTCCGTTGTCATCAGAGCATGAAATCGAAAGAATCGATGACAAAATCGTCGAAGAAAATCGAAGTCAATACGTAAGTTACTTTCAAAAGCTTTATAAAAATATATTTCGCATTTGCGATCAATGATAAAAATTGTGAGAAATATTTGTTTTATCGCAAACGATTTATGCTAATTCATGTCTGTGCTTCTTAAAGGTGTCAGCTATTAAAGTTCGTTTCCTAAACGGACTTGTAAAAGGCATGAAAAACATTTTAAGTGAAGAGATGATAATAGCTTTCAACGTAGATGGAACCCACTCAAAGAAGAGACTCAAGAACTACGAAAACTTTTATAATGTCATCTTAGGTAATATTATAACCACCAATCATAAATATAATTATTATTATCATTGTTATCAATACTATCAATATTCAATATTTGTTATTAGTATTGATTATAATTATTAAATGCATATTTTTTGTTATTACCAGATGCAATTACTTCAGTGACTGTGGATCCCCTGCTAGACCCACCAGATCAGCAACTACGCAAGGCAATTCAAGCTGTTAAAAAACGACACTTTCAAAAAGTCTCTCGAGACAGGGAAGCCGAGCGACCTGCTAAACGAGAAGCCAAGTAAAGGACTCTATTAGATAAAACAAAGTTTTTACTTTACGGTTAAAAATAATAATAAATACTAATTTTTATCCAATGATTTTATAAATTATTTTAATTCAAAAGTAATTTCTTAGTAGGTATGTACGAGAATGTACGATATGTATATAAATTTGTCGATGCTCAGTATTAAAACATTAATAGATAATTTATTAGAGAAGCATAAATTAATTAATTTCTCTATTAAAAAAACACAAATAAAATAAATTAGGGTACACCCTAATCTTCATAAGTGTGACATTCAATAAAATTTAATTCATCTGCACTAACACCAGCCGGCATGCTTTCACAGACGCTCACTCTCACTCAACGGCAGACTACAGCGCACATGCACATACTCCTCTGCTCAAACACAAATACACATACCCATACAGACTCAATCAGCAAATAAAAGATTTCTTAAATTGCCTGTCAAATGCAAGTCATTCAGTTCACAATTTTACAGAAGTCATTTTCCTTTTTTCAAGGTGCATTTGCACCTTGAAAAAAGGAAACAAACAAATTCACACACTCCCAGCCAGCATTTTTGCTCGCGGAAGACTCTTCAGCGATCGGAATAAGCGATTAATTTGATCTTCCGCGAGCTCGTTTTCTGATCGCGGAAGATCAGGCCTACGGGAGAAACTGTGTCAGCAAAGCGATTCGCGCAGAAGAATCTTCGACGACGCATCAAGAAGAGTCTTAGGCGACACACCAAGAAGAGTCGCCGAAGAGTAATTTGGAAGACTCTTCTAAGAGTCGTCCAACCGACGCTAGGACGATTGTTTTGTTTTATACAAAGTACAAAATAGAAAGTACTACATTCGAATGTTTGCTTTTATTTTGAATTTTTGTAAATAAACATATACATATTTTAAAAATTGTTTAAAAATTCATTGACAATTCGGGTATAGTAAATATTTAAAAAATATAAATAATTAACAACTTTAGCTGAATTGTTTTGAGCACGCAGTAAATTGGATGTAATGTCGCAGCCCATTTCGCTAAAGACAAGTTTCTAGCAAAAAAAAAAAGCTATAAAATTTTTTAAAAATATATAATGTTTATAAAAATTTACCAATTGAATGCCGATATCTTCATTCCGTCCAAGATTTTTATCGTCTTTAACAGAAGTTGAGGCAAGAAATTTCATGTTATTTCTTGAACAGAATATTTCGACTGAAAAATCTTCGCAAGCAACAAAAACCAGTTCTTAAAATACGAAAAACAATCGCCAGTGCGATTCAAAAGCGATCAAGTCGCTCAGCAATCGTCAACGCTATTCAAATGAGAGTAAAATAAAAGAAACGGTAAATTTTGCTCTTATTTCGGAGAGAAAAAAACAAAAAATCGTACTTTAATCGCCCAGACGATTAAAAGAAGAGTCGCGCTCTTCCAACAAACTTCCAAAATGTTGGCTGGGCTCACACACATGTTCATACTCGTACGTTAGTATTTGTAGCCAAGCCTTTTTTAATCTCTTGAATATTTTCACTTCCGGAAACGCAGAGTCCATGCTTAAAATACATCTACGGTGCGACAATAAATTTTTAGGTTTTATTAAATTATATAACCAAATCGAAACAGATTCGTCTCTCCAATCCAAACAAAGGTTACCCAATTTGTAAAATTAATAGCAAAAAAGATAAAGTCAAACAAATTTTAAAGTGGCGCAGTGTATGTAAATATAAAATTTGAAACTAACATATAAATATATATATATATATATATATATATATATATACTTTATATATATAACATACTTTAATGTTTGAGTGACTTGCCGCTTTCGAATGAAATAAAAAAATTGAAAAAGCCAGCCATTATGGCCAATCTAGGAGTTGCTATAGACGTGTACCTAGTCAAAAAGAATTTACCACAACGTTAAATTTTTTCTGCTCGTACACCCGATTTCAGCGTGTACGAGTATGCTTGTATAAATTAGCTAAAGAATGATAGCAGACAGCGCTAATGAGTGCTTTTCACAACAACAACTACAAACACACAAATTCTTCCCTATCCAAGTGATTCTATTTTCAATTTTACTTTTTTTATTGGAGTGTGAAAAGAGTTTTCCTTTCTTATTTTGTATAATAAACATGAAATAAATTTTCTCTTCCTGACTCTTCTTCGACTTTTCCATTCTCTACTCGTATATCTCTCAGCTTGTTGCCTGTAAGTTGTTATTATAGTGCGAACTTGTCACTGTCGAAGTGTGTGACCTTTGCGTGTGTTTGTATAAGAGTGTTTGTATGTATGTATGTATGGATGTTTGTTTGGATATGGCTATATGGCCACAAGCGCCAAAACACGCAGCTGAGCCGCCTTACGAATTTCTTCTTTTTTTTTTCTTTTTTTCGTCATTCTTTTGATGTGTTTCTAGGATGATTTTTTGTTTGTTTGCTTTATGTTTTCTTTTGGATTTAAAATTTTCTATGAATTCTTTATGGAAAACATTTGAGAAAGCTCTTAAATCCTTAAATCCTGCGAACGCTTTTACGTTGTTTCTGCTTAAATGTCCTCATTAAATATTGACAAAGTGCGAAGAAAATATTTTTTTTGATTTTATTTTATTATTTATTTAATAAATGAATGATTTAGTGGAAAGTTTTTCATTTTTGCTTTTTGCAGCGTAAATTCAAAAGATTTTGTGGCAAAAGGTTAAAGCAGCTTAAGCTTTACTTCGCTACAGAAAAAAGTTAAAATTTCTATAAAACTTTAAAAATGAAAACGTTTTAATTTTATTATTGATTCCATCTGCAAATCTTTCACAATAAAGAAGCGTTAACCTTCTCTTAATTAATTCAAATGGATTTCTTTAAATGTTACTTTGGCTTTTAATAAAAAGGCTATTCCCACGGTAATTATTTAAAAATTTATAAATGTTCTTACTTAAGATATGCAGGCACATTTTCAATCAGCCAGGATCCTCTCCTGCTTATCTTCATATTCCCTTTATACAAGCCACTTTAATCCTGCAACAGGTCTTAAATAATTTACAGGTGTCTAATCAACACGAACCACCAGAAAAAAGAAAAGAAACGAGGTAGTTTCCAAAGTGCAAAATGTAAATCCTTTTATTACAACGCCGACGTTTCGTCATCATGACCTTAGCATGGAAACAACGGAAGGATTAGAGGCAGGTTAATTACGCAGGCAGACACCAACTCCCCAGCAAAGGGTCAGGTGGTGTACAAGCAGCCCCTAACGAAGGCGAAGGCTGTGCGTTAAAAATGTATGAGCCGAACACGTGTTAAAAAGTGGCCAACTGCCACCACGATATCATCCCTCACATCAAAACGCCCATTACGACTCATCTTACGAGTATGAACCCAAACACAAAATCGTAAAAATCGAGCAATCGATATTTGTGGCCATTGACGAAAATCAATGTCGGCGTGGTTATTGTGGGTTTTCCTTTTCCTTTTCCTTTTTTTTTTTTTTTTGTAAGCTATAAATATGAACTTCTTCTATAAGAACATTACGTTAGTAAAATGTGTCTAAATTTAAATTGAGAGAGTCAGAGAGAGAAAGAGCGAGAGCGAGACGTTAAGATGACAATTGACAGTTTTGTATTGTTTTGGGAACAAGTCAAAGTCGATTTTGTTATACGAATTCTATTCAATTTAGAACAAAAAATTTGTTAGCTATTTTACGTTGTTATCTGTTTTATAAAATAACAGCAAAATCAGAAATTTTTATAGTTTTACTGAAAAATCAGTAATTTTCCTAGAAGAACTAATCAATCCAAAAACTTAACTTAACTAAATAAATATTTTTTTTATATATCCTGTAAAATACAAGTATATTTTCTTTTTGTAAATTTATATTGAATTCGTATTGAGTTAAATAAAGAATATAATAACTATCTAACTACATTTACAGTAGTTTTTTTCTGTTCAAACAAATTACTAAAAAATTAATAATATGCCAAGTTTTACTACAAAAAGCAGTAATTTTCCCACTTTAACTGCCTTTTGCCAAAATAGTGTTAATGAAAAATCATTACTGCAATATGTAGTAAAAAAATACTAAAATTGTCAGTAGTGAATTTATATAAGTACCGTTTTATTTCAGTAACTTGTTACAGTTGAGCAGAAACTTAGAATTGGAGCTTCTCGAGAATCGAATCAATAACTTGCACAACTGATATTTGCGTTGTAGCCTGTAGAGAGGAGACAGTAAATCTATCTTTTGTGAGTGTGCGAATGTGCATACATGCATACATTTGCATTACTTTTATTGTAAAATGAAGTTTCAACGATTCTTTGAATTTTTACACATTCGCTGCAATTTCTCACATCTAACAAAATGCAAACAAATCGTTGCAAATTTTTCTTAGTTGTTGTTGTATTTCTTTTTTTTGTTAGTTTAGTTGTTGTTGTCTTGTTATTCTTTTTGTGTTGTTATTGTTTTGTTTTGTTATTTGTGTTGTTTATTGTTTGGCGTGCATTTCCTATTTTTCAACGCATACACTGGCGAGCAACGTGCGCTGAATCACAATTTCCATTGCAAAGTACTTTCAGCAAATAAATAAAATGAATAAAAATTAATTGATTTTTTTGTTTTGAAGCAGGAAAATTATTTTATTTTTTCACTAAAATATGTAACTAAACTTATTTTTTATAAAACATCAAAAACTTAGGACCAACTTTTAAAATCTTCTAAAAAAAATTAATAATACGGATAAGAAAGCTTTAAAAGTATAAAAATAATTCAAAAATTTAATATTTGTAGTTATGACTATTTTAATGACATTTTGTATGCAAGAAACTTTAAGATATTTTCATTAAAGTGACATAACTCGAAATAGCTCTGAATTATTGTAAATGAGAACAGAGCTGACTGCTCCGAATAGAACCGCACTTGCAAACCAGTGAAAGTACTGTGCACATGCGACGCTATTTACTTTTGCGTTGAGCTCGAGCGATTAGCGTCAAGTCGAGTTGATTTTCACCAGAACTTCTTAGGGGATCAAACATAGATAAATATTTAACTTTAATAATTCGATTGCTTTTCGTTTTATAAATAAATAATATTTATTTAGTATATAAGATCGATTTTCATTAATATTCGCTCGCAAAATTAACATATAAATTATTTTCCATGCTTCTCGACTTTAATTAACCATTTTTCGTATCGAAATGATTCGCAGTTTCCTTTTCACTTTTCGCTCACTTTCATTTTGTGCCTTTTGATTGACATTTGTGATTCTCGGGGTTTATTCGTATATACCGGAATCATCATCATAGGCAGTTAATTTATACAATTCGCGCACACAGCCAAACACGCATATACAATATACATATGTACATAAATCAGTAAACAGTGTGCGTAATACTTTGTTTGCTGCTTCTGGTGGGGCACACAAACTTTTGACCAACAAAAATGATTTACTGTACGACATTTTTCGTGCTTGGCTTAAATGAAACTCAATTAAGAAGTATTGACAAGATTTACAGCTTCGATCCATCACAACGGTAGGTTAAAATCCCTGGAATCCAAATCCTTTAGAACGAGTTTTTTTAAATTCTTAAATAAAGGGCGCAAAAAGTTGACTTTGACAAAATTCGCAATCAACGCGGCCCGCAGCCATAAAACACACAAAAAAACATTTCGAAAACAAAAAATTCCAAAAAAACAAAAATGTCCGACAAAAAATTGCAAAAACAAAATAGAAAAAAAAATGGCGTCTGTCATCGAATGAATTAATCAAGGTTTCAATATGTTCTCAAACGACGACAAACCAGGTCCTCGCCATTTGGCAGCAGGAACGTGCAGCCAAATAGAAGACAAATATACAGACAGAGAGAAAAAAAAGACACCTGCCGCCGCACTCAAAGCAATATTAACACTCGTGGGGGGCAACACTTGCATTCGGCTGGTTCGAAATGACAAACTTCGAAAAATTTAGAAACGTGAAATTTTTGATAATTTATTATTTGTAAAAAAAATATAAGTACTTAAATTATTATTTGTTTTATTTATTGGTGTTGCTCAAAAAAGCTTAGCATGGCAATTTAATGAGCTTAAATAAGTACGCAAATATTAATAAGGATTATTGATCTTTTACATACATTTTTCGTTATGTCCATAAACTGTTTTTTTGTTGTAAAAAAAAAAATTTAATTGTTTTTTCGAACCACTCTACTCAAGGTGGGCAACAATGTCACTTGCTAAATGGGCAACAACAAAAAGCTGAATAAATGGCAAAATGGCAGATAAAAAAACGGAAGGTCACACGTCAAGGCACAGACAAACAGCCCAACATACAGGTACAGCAACAAAAAATACCTGGCAACATTGGCAACAAGGAAAAGGCATAGTCCATGCCTTTCAAACACGTTCACTACTGACAACAACAAAAGCGAAATAAAAAGCAAAAAGCGATAAAAATAATAAAAGAAAAAACTATGAAAATATAAAAATAGCAACAAAGTTGAGAGCCAACCCCGCCTGCCACTAGAATGTGGGCAGTGCAATGCCACAAAATGCCACATTGTGGCATAAAGCACTCGATTGGAATTCGTATTCATTGAGGACTAATCCTTTCGCATTTAACTGTGGCGCCATTTTGTACGAGTAATAATGAATGGAGGCGCACGGCGCGGCGTGACGCGGATATGGCAAAAAGGAAATCATCGTCAGGTGGTTGGTATGTGTCTGTATTCCGTCTGTTGTTAGTTAGGTGAAATGCTAGGCTAACGCTGGCTTTGTGCTATCCTGTCCTGGGAATTCCGAAGGTTATTTTGTGCGGTAGGTAACATTGCAACAAAGGGAAAATATTGAAAAATGTAAAAAATCATAGAAAAAACATAGAAATATATAAAAAGGGTTAAAAGTAATAAAAGCTTGTCACTTGCACTGATATCGGGCAGCGCCATCTATAAACTCATGTTCGGTATATATTGTATGTATATACGAGTATATATTGTTTGAAAGTTATGTTGCACACACACAGATAAAATACATCAAAAATGCTTTGTTTCATAAATTCAATTACATTAAATGGATTAGAACCTTTGCTTTCCTTTATCCGCCGGAAGTTTTAAACTGCAGAATATTTTACTTTCCTCTAAATCTATCAGAGTCAATATGTCATCGAAGCTAGCGATAAAGAAAGGGCTAACTGATCATCTTAACAAATGCGAGCCATGTGTGATACTAAGACCAGTTAAGCGATTTTGACTTTTATTCCCACAGAAATTTTTCCAGTGCGCCGAGAGAAGCGTTAACTGGGCGCATAAGGCTTTTCGCATTTGACAGTGATATCACGTATCTAATAAATACAAATAAAACAAACTAATGTGCAACTCTGGCAAGCGAAAGCGATTAATTTCAATATTGTGCAATTTTAGGAGTAGAAGTTAAAAATCACACTGACCCATCACTCGTATAGAGGCACGTATAAGCCAAATTAATGATGTTTTTTGTTACCAATATAAAAATTTGTTCGAGTATTTGACAATATTAATAACCCTTTAAGCTTGTTTTGATCTCGTATTCTTCGTTTACCTTACCTCGTAAATCAGCTGTTTTATTTTTAAAGGAGTATGTTTATATGCATTGCAGGAGTATGGCTTCTGTTGATTGCAAAAAATTATTAAAAAAGAAAACATCTCAATATCGATGGCAGAAATATTGTCGAGCACCCTGGCACCCTTGCATATCGTTTTTTTAACCTTTTTCAATTCCATACAAAATTCTAAAAATTTGCACATTTCCTGTAAAAAATAAAAGAAGAAAAAAAGGAAAAAAAATGGAATGCCTCAACAAAATACAAGAAGAAAAAAAGGAAAAAAAATGGAATGCCTCAACAAGTGATTTATGTCACTCAACCGTAAAAGATAAAAAATGTGTGTAAGAAATCAGACAAAGGCGCGACATGATGATGCTCCGCGGCTGCTTTGTAGGAGGCGTCGATTTCGAAACAGACAACGAACGATAAAAAAAAATGCAAATTGAAATCATGCACTCTGACGGTTGTTGAGGTGGGCGTGGATTTGCGGAATATAACACGTCCTAATGGCGGAATTTCGGCATCGAAATCGAGAAGTTATTGAGTAAAAACAATTTTCATTTTCAATTATCGGTTTTTGTTGTTCGAGAATATACAAAAAATTGTTGTTATTTTGAAAATAATTTTTTTTTTTTCATAATAAATTATTTTTAAAAAATATTCCGTTATGAATTAACATAACTTGTGCATATGTAAAAATTTAATACACTTTGTTTTTACCTAACGATTGATACCAAATTGAAATTTTCGGTTTACCGAACATTCGCGATATTAAAAATTCAATTCTTAGACGTGCGTTTAATATAATCTGAGGCCGGAAAACGCAAACCGAGAACAACAACAAAACAACAACTTAGAAAAGAAGCAATCATAATGCGCATAAAATGCTTTCAATCAGCCAAATCAAAAGCAGCCGCCAGAGGAGCACGTCCTCCTATCAGCAGCCGCAAAAAAAAGGAAAAAGATAAAGAGTGTATATGGCATAATATTACAGATTCCACACTGGGTTATGCAAAGTAGCACAATAAATCACAACCACAGATACGCGATAGCGAACGGTTATTAAAGTTCCTGCGTGGGAGATGCGAACATTTTCTGTTTCCTTTTTTCACTTCCATTGATAGAGCGAAAGAAATGTTTATAAAAATATAAATAATAATTTAAAAAAAAAAAAAAAAAACACAAACAATTAACTACAGTAATTACAAGTTGAAAATCGAATTAGGTGGCAACATGACGAAGTCTCCACACACTTAAGTCCAAAGCTCTGTGGCAGATTGATAGCACAAAAAAGGAGCAACGCTCGCCGTAACAACGTGTTAATTGAACAACGTATACATCGATGCACACACACACACACACACGCTCACTCACTCACACATGTCAGCGTACTTGCAAATTGTTATTTTAAATGTAATTAACAAAAATAATAATAAATTACTAGCTACATGCAAAAAATTAAATGAAATTGTTTTAAATACGTTTACGTAATGAACAAAATAATTGCCAACACATACATACACACGCCGGCGAACGCACACAACGAACGAACACCCTCACAATCAACACAATCGAAAAAATATCGCAATTTCGTTCCGTTTTAATATTTGCGCCACTCTGATATAATCACAATTTCACACCAAACAAAAACAACAAGAAAAACAAAAACAAAAACAAAATCCACTTGTTGGCATTGCACAGTGTGACAATATGAGAACAAAATCTTAGCATCTAAGCTTAGCCTCTTATCTTGGACCCTTTATACAGCCGCTTAAACTAGATCCTTAGCTTATCTAAGCATCTCAGCTTAGCCCCTTATCGTAGCCCCTTTTTGAATAAATTCTCTGACAAACCCAAAGCAAGAATAAGACCAGTCTAAAAGAGAACATTGGCAAGAGCGAGTGTAGAGTCTGGGAAGCTTTCTTCAAATTAGAGTGAATCTTGTAGTGAACGAACAAAAAACTAAGTAGGAAGTGGATGACAACATTTTGGATGAAGGGACCCGATGATTGAAAACCCAAGCACAACCACTGTGCGCGACTATTGTTGTTTTTCTTGTTCGCTAACGTTATTCGTTGTCGTTGTCGATGGCTATCGCTGATTCGATTCGACAGTTTATGCGAAAAGTGCGAGTATAACATTTTCATTTCATCAGCATTATTCGTCGCCAGCGAATTCAATTAAAAACGAAAATTGAATTTCAATTACGCCTCAGCACCGGACAGGACAGGATGGGACAGAACGGGAAGGAACGGCATATAAATAAATTGCAGTGTCGAGCACTGAGCTGCGCCACACCGAACCGAGCCGATCCGAGCCGCCTCACCAATGCAACTTTTTGCATCCTGAGTTGCCATCCACCCATTCGAAGTTTGGCTTATACGAACTGTTGCATTATAAATGAACTGCGGCGGCGGGACTTCGTGTGCCAGCATTTTTATGCATATTTTTTTATAAATGCATTTATTTCGATTAATTTTGCAGGCGAAGCAATTTAATTGTCAATTGTTGAATGAGATTGAAAATGACTTAAAACGTGTGGCAGCATTTCAAATACGTCACATGGAAAATATCGAATCCATTGTTAGGCGAAATTTTAAAGAAGAAATTTTAGTGTACACTGACAACAAAAAAATCATGTAAAAATTAACATGTTGAAAATATCCTTTTGAGTGTTATTTTAATCATTTGATTGATAGACTCTATCGACATACAAGAACGGAAAATGTTACTTTAAAAATGTTGATTTTTACGAAATTTAGCTTGAAAAATGTTAATTTTACATTATATCATGGTAATTTTACACTTTATTATGTTAATTTCACACCACACTTTATTTAAATGGCTGAATTAACATTACATTGCAACTCATGTTAAATAGACACATTATATAAAATTAACATGATCTTGTTAACACTATCTTGTTATTTTAACACGCAAAAATTTACATGTGCAATTTGAAAAATATTTTACATAATTGTTTTTTTTTTTAAGTTTTATTTGTGAAAGTTAACCAGAGTGTTTAAAATACACTTGTTGATATATTTGGTGTAAACTAAAAGTTAATATATTCTCATTATTAGTAAAATTTACCGAACAAATGTTTAACTATCAGCCAGGCGAAAACGTACAGCAAGTCTGTCAGTTAATCGGTGAATATTTATTATGTAAATTTACACGAGAGCAATTTAAAGAATTTTGCATGTCGCGTCCATTTTCCTGAAATGATTGGTTTAATAATGCAATTAAAAAACCCTGTTAAACAAACAATTTGATTTTTCCAACATTAATGGACACACGGCAGCCCTGTCTCCTTATCCACACTTCAATTAAAATCACACACAATCACGCTCTGGTGGCAAAAACAATTATCTGCGCTACGTTGCACAATCTCCCTGTTTGCACTCTACATACACTCGCAGTGGCCCCTCCCCCCCCCTTTCCCCCTTCGGTTTTTCATCGTTCTACAGGAGAATTAAGGTTGCATTAAATGGTATTGCAAAAAAAAAACAAATCACAGCATACTTTCAGGCGCCACCACCGGTTGATGGAATATTAAAAATTTGCAATAAACTTCTCACATGTTCGATTATGCATTCTAAACTGGTTTTAAATTTCCTAAAAACTTTTTTAAGTTTGAGTTACACATAATTTTTTTTAATGTTAAATTGAGGAGTTTTTTTATAATCAAATATTCCTTGAATAAAAATTAAAAAAAAATTAATTAAAATTTTTTGTTTCCAAAGGAACCGACATTTTTCATTACAAAAAGTCAAGAGACTGTTTTTTAATTGGGGTCAGATGGTGACTGACCTTAACTTTAAAAATGCAAACAAAATTTTTTTTTTAATTAGAATTATCGATTTTTGATTTAAACCTCCTTAATTGTTAAAAAAAAGTTTCTTAACAATCTTTAAAATTAATTTTTAGAACTTTGCTCTAATTATATTTAAACCAGTCTAAATGCATGTGTGTATGTGTGTGTGAGTGCCTGTAAGTGTTGGTTTTTGCTGTTTATCCCCTCTGGCACATGACAGCCTGTGATTATGAGCTGACAAAGTTCACAGGGTGAAGCCTGAAGCCTAGTCTAATAAATCGCGCCATGTTCCTCTCCTCTTGTCAGCCCACATTTTCAATATGTGCGCAGAGAAGAGGCGACATGCAACCCATGGCATTCGGTTAGGTTGGGCGAGCAAATTGTCGGGTTGGGGTTTGTTGGGCGCTCTGCGGTGCGGTACGGTTTACTTCATCTGCTGACATTTTGTGAAATCAATCAAAAACCAATTTGGCTGGATTCTTGACGCTCGAAATCACTCGAACTGTCACTTAATCCAACAAAATGACTCAGGTTTATCAAAATCAGCTCTCGACTATTTAAAATTGCCGAAATTTACCTCTTTTCCAGGAAAGCCAATGAAGGCACGTTTTTCCGATTACTTTTCTAAACAATTTTAAAAATTGTAAAGATATCTGAAATATTTTGGAATTGTTTTAAAAAAGGTTATTCCCTTTTTTTGTTAAAAATTCGAAGAAAATGCAAAATTTTTCTTGGTTATTTTTACATTGTTCATGTTCATTTCTTTGAGGGCGTCTGTTAGAAGAAAGAACGAAATACAATTTTGTATTATCCAAAGACAGATTTACCCGATCTACCTTAAAAACATAACAAGGGCAAAGCCTTAATTGGAGTAGAAAGAAAAACACAGACAAATGCATTTTTATTTTTTTTTATTTTTGAAATTCATTCACATAATCACGCATAATCGTTTTTTGACATTATGCATGGATGACGAGAGTCAACAAGAACGTCATCATGTGGTAAGCCCAACAGGATTTCCCACAATTTTTCCCGAAAATTTACAACGACAAATGTTGACAGCGTTTAATTTCAAATAAAGCTCATTATGGGAGAAAATCTATGTACGAGAATGTACGTTTGTGTGCAAATAGCACACACACACATGCGCATGCAATATGTTTGCATGTGTTTTTGTTTTCTTCTTTCACTTTTTGTACCCGTTTAAAATTTTTACAAACAAAAATATAAAAAAAAACACCTGAAAATGTTAAAAAATGTCATTGATGGATGGATAAGGTTAATTCAACGTTGAAATTATGTTTGAAGAGGCAGAAAGTAAATGTAAATAGTAGACACACGCGCATACACATTTGCATATGCATGTATTAGACTGGTCTTGAAATAAGTTATTTCTAAAAATGGATTTTAATTGACCGATAAAATACTTAAGATCTAAATTTTCCTACTCTTTGTCGTATGTAAAATGTACAGTTTTTCATATCATCAGACAAATATGTAAAATCAGTAACAAAATGATTTCAGTACTTCTTCACTTAATGACAAAAAGGCATGATTATATGCCTAAGCCGTAGATAGAATCATACGATTTGAAACTTTAACTACAAGAAATTAAGTAATATTAGAAACAAAATTGTGATTCACAACCACTCTAATGTAGTACGTCAGCAAACATACTCTTGCCATGAATGTATGCCGCCATATTTGAGTCGTTTTAAGGCGGCACACAAATATTTATTTGAGAATTTCTGTTTCCGTTTTCACTTCACAAGACATTTTTAACAAACACATACGAGTACGTTGGTAAACACACACACACATGCAAATACACATATTTATAAGATTGGCTTATGTAAAAAATGACATTTTAACCACAATAACTCATAGTAAAATAACAATTTGGCATATCAATTTTACATGATAAATGTTCGCTTAATATGACCTAATATTATTTTTATGTACATAATAAAACTCGTATATAATGATTATCTATACATATATATACAAATTATTGTTTCTATTTATCTTTCTTTGTATCCTATGCCCGTTTAAATCGTTCATCCGATTAGGATGACTTTTTTGAGAGTTGCTACGTTCGGTAAAGTAAGTTTTGGTAAGTTTTGGGCTTGAAAAAATCTGCCACGCTTACCTAATGTGCCCACAATTTGTGGAATTAAGTAAAAATAGTCGAATATTTGGTATCTGGGTTTGTATGAACACTCTCGACAACTTCACCAAAAATGTGCGTGGTTGGAATAGATCGGATCAATTTTATCCTTCCCATCACAGCTTAGGAACTTAGCGCTATATAGGAAACATTTCTTATAGGGTAGCACCGGGAAGAATAATAACCTATACAAAATCGGTTACGCCTTCTTTTTACGCCCACAATCTAAAATTGGTATCTGAAATGCTTTTAAATAAAATAGAAAAATTTAAATAAATTTTTAATTTTTGAACTTATGTTCACATATTGTCTGGTAAATATGAACCACCCTAATAAATTTCAATACAAACTCAAATTTCCATTTTCCATCAACCTTAAATATTTTGCATTCTTTTTCTGTAATTTTAATGAGTACATCAAAAAAGAAAACGATCCACCCTTGGTTACAGGATAGATATCTAACAGTACGTGCTGTCTGCTGCTCCATTAGTTTTAATCGATTTTTAATCGATTTCTGTTCTTGTCGGCGGCTCGAGTGCTGCGATTGTGTGTTGGTTATTACTCGCGAAAGTGTATTTGTAATGCAATACCCGCCCGCATGTGCGGCTGTTCGAATGTGTGTGTGTGTGCGTATGAATGGATATGTGATTTATTCGTCAAGTGCAAATGTGTTGGTAATTAATTTTGGCTTAATGAAAAATGACTCAAAAAAACTTTTAATGAGGCTTTTGTGGCGCTTTGCCTATTATCGAAAATATCTGTTGCATACTTTTACGCATACTAATTGAATAAAATGTTTACTAATTAAATTTTATATAATATATATTTTTAAAATCGTAAAATTGTTAATGTAAATATAAAAAAATTATGTACCGAAAATTGTATTATCAAAAATTGTATGAAAAATGGAAATTGAAAAATTGTAATTACAGTACCAAAATTAGTTTCCTTAATTTCAATTGACAAAAATCTTTTCAAAAAGGATTTTTCTTAAAGCTTAGCAGGTCCTTAAAACAAATCCAAATGTAATATGCAATCTCTTTTCGAAAACTCACAAAAAGCAATAAACACAAAAATGTCAGCAATTTAAAAATGGAAAATATGAAGAAAAAACACTCCCCCAGCCCACCCTCAGCTGCTTTGAAGGTGTTTCTTTTAGTGATTTTATTTCCGACGCACAATGGAGCGCCTTCTTGACACGTCAGCACACATTTCATCTTCTCCATTTTGTCATTAAAAGAAATGATTCCCTCATTAAACGAAAAAGAAACACTCACTTCGCGCTTATATTTTACAATTGCAGAGTTTAGTGCGAAAAGAGTTTAAGTGCATTTTTTAAATTACTCCAACAAATATTTTCAGTATTTTTATCGAGATTTTTACACATTCAAAATTGTTCAACTTAATATGATTCATTTAAAAGTACCTTTTCAGTCGAAAAAAAACGGTTTCATTTTGAAAATTACAACTAAAAAGTGTAAATTTCAACAGCTACTTTAAAAGTACATTTAAAAAATATATATTTTAACCGTAAATTAGACTAACTTTCATTTTCGCAAAAAAAAAACCTTAACATTTTTAAAAAACTTACTTAGGTCATTTCTTCACTGAGCCACTCAATTAATTGAACTTCAAAAGCTCTTCATTTTTTCGCCAATATTTTTGCGTATCTAGCTAATTATTTCTTTCATTATTGTTCATTATTGTGCGCGCCAGGAAGCTGCTTAAAATGCGTGACAGCTGAATAAGCAGAAAGAAGCAGGAGCAGCCAGGATTGCCATCCGATAGCTTTCCTTTCTCACTTCACACATTCCGGCAGACATAAATACGCTATTTAAATATGTGCGTATGTGGCGTATTTACTCGTATACGTGCGCGTAAATTATGCTGATGAGGGTCTAATGAAGAAGCGATCCGATTTCATGTGTTCTCGTTAAAAATGCTAATCACTTTTGAGCTTGCCTTAATGAAGACAGAGACAAGAGGTTATTCTCTTAACGCAGATGACGGTTGGTGTATTTTCCAATTTAGCTACATACATACATACATACATACATACATACATACATACATACATACATACATACATACATACATACATACATACATACATACATAGATACATACATACATACATACATACATACATACATACATACATACATACATACATACATACATACATACATACATACATACATACATACATACATACATACATACATACATACATACATACATACATACATACATACTCGTATGTATGGGTTAAATAACCAAAATTATAAATACATTTTTGTATTCCTTAATTTTGCTTTTAGATAACTGAGAATTTACTCGTTATGTAATTTTCAACACAAAGTAATACATAGTAACTATGTGAAAGTAGTACAATCAATACTATTAATAGTACTTTTTTATGTAAATTTGAGAATATATTTGAACATTTAAATCATACCTATATAAATCACACAGCTCAGTTGTACATGTGTATATATGTATGTATAAGCATATGTGCGAGTGTATACTGCATAATTACTGCAGTAGATGTAGGACAATGGCGGCATTGTTTACGCAACATTTGACAATTGTCGGTGAGGTTGACAATTGTAACAATAACAACAATGCGACCATCGAAACAATTACAACAAACCAACAATGCAACATATATGCCGCATATTATTTCTAAAAGATTTGTGGTGAATAAGCGCAGTTCTCGAAGCGTTTCCATTTCTAAGACGGTTTTAGCGTTTATTTTTGTATTATTAAAACTACCTTTTAACTATGGTAAAATTTATGTAAAAATGCATTTAAGAGTACTTTAATATTTTGCGCATTAATACGTTGAAGTATTTTATAGTAACTTATAATGAATTAAAAAAATCCAAGTCGAGTTGGACTGTTTGTCAAGAAGTAGCTTCAAGCATCAATTTATGAATAATCCTTTATACGCGTTAGGTTGTGAAACCCAAAAGAAAAGGGAAAACCACAAATGGAAGAACAAGACATAAGTACACTATGTGAAGCTATGTGAAGCTTTGTGTGTAGAGCTGTGTTCCTTCAAAGCTACCTGAGCTCAGTTCAGTAAGTTTGCAAAACCAAATGCAATTTGTAATGCAATTTTGTGACTTTGACAACTCAGCGTCACTGCTACGCTTCGCTGTCACTTACACACAAATGTAGCAAACCCGACTACCGAACAGATTCGACCTGACCCGTCCCGAACCGACCCGTGCAATATGATAAAGTTGTGTCCTTTGAGCGGGCGGACAAGAAAGACTAAAAAGTTTCACCATTTTCGTTGTCGTTCGTTTTTTAAGCGAATCCAGACGCTGGCATCAATTACACAAACTCTCACTCAATACTGTTGAGCGACGAGAGAGTGCTAAAAGTTCTTAATAGAATTATTCACAGCATGACAATGCACGTTGGATGGGCGAGCGAAAAAAAAAACAAAACGTTGGAAGTTGCAACAGGAGTTGGGGCACCGGACATTGTCGCTTTGCCACTTTATTTTAACTCTTCGTTAGTTAGAAAGTTATTCGCCTTTTATGTGTGGGGTAAATTTGTCAAAAGCTGTGGACACTACACTACAAACAAAAAAATAGCATAACATTTCAAATTGAAGTTAAAAATTTGGCATTAACATGATTTAATGTTAGACATTCTTTTAACAAATGCAAAACTGTCGTTGTTGTTGTTTTTAGTAAAAAGCGAAGTTTTGTCAAATATTTAAAGATACAATTTTTGTTAAATTTGTATTAAATTTTTTTGTTGGGTATAGTCATAAAATCGGAGCAGTCGGCCATTTAAGTTCGTAGACTTAAACTAATCACGTAGAAATTTGGTATCAAAAAGACGCCAGATGGGCCCCATATGCCATTCCCTCCACTTACTTAACAAAGGCGTATGGCAAACAAAATTATAAAGGGCTAAAAGAAAAAAACAACAAATTTACCCTGAAAGAGAAAATTAAATTTATTTAAAATTACAGAAAATTAAAAAAAAAATTGTACAACTTTTTATTACAGGCACAAAATTTTCTGTTACTTTTTTCGCCCCTGACTAACGACGCATGGTCACCCTATTTGCTGTAATGGACGCCCTTTACATGACTCAAACTTAAGCCTTGCAACAGGACGAACCCACAGACGATGTTTAAGTGACCATCATTTGATATTAGAGAGATTTACGGAAAGTGATGTGACGACGCCATCTTTATTATGAGGGGAAGAGCGAATTGCTTGCCGAGGGGAAACACACTTTAAAAGGAAAATGCGCACTTAAAGTAAAAGTATGATGACGCTTCAAGTGACAAATACTTATGCGCAGAGACAACGTAACAAACAAAAAAATGCAACATTTAAGAGAAGCTGTAACAAACAAAATCGATCACAATAAAAAACTAAAAGATGGCGCAATTCCGTGGAATGTACACACAAATCGCTCCTCACCTTATTATCAAATGTGGCGAGCGACATCTACCGATCAAAAGCATCTTTAAAATCGATGCTGTCGGTACAAATTTAATTTTTGCATTCAAAAGTTGAATTTTAGTAGAAATTAAATTTAAGAGCATCTGCCAAGCGTAAGTTATGAGTCTCATGGGTAGAGTTGTTGCTGGAGTTCCTGCTCGCCGCCTAAAACTAATTGCAGTGCGAAATAATATCAAAGATGGCAGCGGGTAAGACAACTTTCGAGCTGAAGTTTTTGATGCAATTACAGCGAAACACATACGCCAAGAGAAACAAATAATTAACAGAATGTGTTGGCGTTGCCATACTGACGATTTGATTGTTATCTCAACGAACCAAATGGCAATTTCTGAATAAACAATTTCATAAGACGCCTGAGGACAAAAACAACATTTCTTGATGTAACCGTATCTAGACAAATCGAAATACTCCATCGGGTGGTGAGGCTAAGTACTTGTCGGACCACCCTCGTATATTCAACAGATTGCATGTTAAATTTAAATTATGAAATTTCGCTACTATTTGAAAATATATCCGTGTGGCAACGCTGGCCGCTATGCACGTTCCTAATTTAATTTGGGAATTTGTGGCATGGAACTTACCCGTGGTGCCATTTTCGCGGCCATTAACATCTGCTACTGTTGTTGTTGTTGTTGCATTGCCATTTTCCGTCTTAACAATTTCCACGTTGTACTTCATCATTTTCCGCAGCAGCACCGACAGCAGCTGCTACTGTGGGCGTGGCGTCGAAAAGTGTGGGCGGCGCTTGACGCTACAATAAAAAAAACGAAAAATTGTTGGAATTTGTTAATTGTTTAATTTTTATTTTGTACAATTCTTGCAAAATAAGGCTGGTTTTTTTTTATTTGATATTTTTTATTTTTTCAATTAAAGTTAATTTCTTCAAAGCGAATTTGCGTGTGTGTGTGTAAGTGTCTAAATTCACACACTCGGTGAAAATGTTTGTTTGTTTGTTTGAAAATAAAATATTTTTTTTTAACTTAATTTATAATTTTTTTATAAATACATAAATAAAAGGAAACATAGAATTTCGAAAGTTAAACATTTATAACTAAATGTTTGTGTATTAATAAACAATAATTTTGCGCGGGTGTACGAGTATGTAAAACATTTCGCACGATTACTACCGAAGCACGTGCCTGAAATTGTTGCTTTATCTGTCTGTGCAGCTATTTACGCTTCGCCTCAATTTATGTTTTGTTTTTGTTTGGTTCCCTTAAAAATGGATTCTGGACTGGGCTGGGATGGAGCTTCGTAACAAGTCCATTCGAAACAATTAAAAAGTTTATTTCCCATACGCTTACGCGCATCTGATGTATTCCCTTTGACGTTGTCTGTTGAACAATTCAAACTCGAAAGCACACAAACAAATGCACAGTGCATTTGAGTACTATAAGTTCAAGTGAATTAATTGATAAGATCACGTTTGTGAGATTTTGAAATTTATATGAAGAATATCAAATTAAAAAAATTTATAAATTTTGTATTTAAAAATTTCAAATTTATTACTTAAAAATTGTTCATTTAAAATGTTTTAACGTCTTTTGTTGTTAATCCTTGTACGCAAACAATTTTAAAGAATTGTTTGAAGAATATTTTAGATTATTTTCCGGACCTTCGATTTCTCCCTAGAAGAGTTTTTGAAATTCTTAAGGAAAGTCATTTCGAATAAGTAAAGTTTCAACTAATTTGTCATTGGATGGCGCCATCTGTCAGACATGCTGCTTAGCAGATATTTATATTTTAATTGTGCTAATGAAACGTAGGTGTCGCTACTATCGCATCAGCTCATCAAATCACTTTAATGAGATAATGTGAGGGGCACTCTTCTCTTTAATATAGAAGAAAGTTGGAGATCTGAAGAAAACACGCCTTGTTCCTTATTGCACTGTGCTATTATATATTTGAAACGCACGTCAGGCTTTTGTCGTTTTCATACAAAAAAGTTACATTTCTAAGTTGTGTTCATTTTGTATTTGTTATTTTTTCTTTTTCTGTTTTTAATTTTAACGCTTTGCTCATCTTCGACATTTCGTGTGTCGTGTTATTGTTTTTTTTTTTTTTTGTTCTTTTCTTTAACTTTTTGTTGTTGTATTTTTTGCAATTTAACATTTTTTACAGTCTTTTGTGCGCCGCGTAACAATGTCGAGATACCTAGATAAGATACTCACTCCTCCTCCTCCTCCTGCTCACGCTTACGTTCAAATTGCTCACTTTTATTTCAAATTTATTTTTATTTTTCTCCTTTTTTTTTTGTTGGATTTTTATGGAACGTGTAGACGAATTTCAGCTTATGCATTCGGTTGAAGCAAAAAAACTTAAACTTGGAAGAAATTTGTTAAGTATAAAAATATGCCGAAAATATTACCGGTAATTTAACCAGTTGCTCTACCGAACTATCAGTTAAATTTCCCATCTGAAGCTTTAAGGCTTCGGGAAAAATATAACGTATTTCTCTATCTGTGAGAGGTTGCATCATTTTCTTTCCAGATTTTACTGAGTCCTTCAACAAATTATACTTACGCGTACTAGTGATATTACTGGTTATTAGACCGTAATTTAACCAGTAAATTTTTGTAAAATCAAATTTTACGAAGGAGAAAGTCGTAAGAAAATAAAATGCTTTACATTTACTATATTGAGTGTTAAGATTCCAAGTCAATTTATGTTTAGAAAAAAACTTAAGTTCACTAAAATTAACACAATAATTCGTTCCTGCCCAATTGTGTCGGTTCGCCGATTTACTACGCAGGCACCATTTGCACTTTTGCAATGGGTTCTCCGGAGTTCTTATGCGCTTTTCTCAAGTAGTTAAAGTTTTCGCCATTTCTTCTTCTTCTTCTTCCATATTGCTTGTTTTTTAGTTTTCTAAGGAACAAGGAAGGAAGGTCGAGGATTTAAAGTTGCAACAATGTGCAAAGTACCTCAAATGTTGTTTAAAACTTCGAGTAAACATTTGCGAAAAATAAACACACAACAAATACGAAAAGTTGCATTTGAGAGCTGCAACAATTCGGGTTGGCAAAATAAATGGGTCAGCATTTTGGATTGATTTTTCCGATATTCGGAAAAATTTTTTCTCTGCAATCAAATGTAAAAAAAAATTTAAATTCATAAATCTAAACTTTTTCATATTCGATTAAAATAAAAAATTGTTAACATTTTTTTATCAATTTATTTGCAAATATGAAAATGTCCAGCGGCATTTATTTGTTTGCATGAATGAATGCGTTTATATGCATGTATGTGCATGTGGCATATGTATGTGTGTGTGTTTGAGCTTGCACGTGTTTGTGCCGTTTTGATTGAGTTAAGCTGCTGCACAGAAATCTAATCAAATATAATTGTTAGATAATTTATTTCTTTTTTTTCTTTTTTTTTTTTGAAAATAGATTTGATATTAATTGCATTTACATTTGCATTGATGCAATTTATGACAAGCCGCACACAGCTCCCATACACACAAACACACACACACGCACGCACAAATATATACGTTAAGGTGTCCGTAATTCGTTTCAATAGTAAATCAGAAAAACTTAAAAAGTTTATTTCAAATCTATTTTTGTTTGAGCCAAAACCCAAATCCAATAGAATCGACCGTTATAAATTTGATATTCTATAAAGGGCTGGCCGTGAAACTTTTTGAAAAAAATCCAATCGAAACGAAATTTTCAAATACACAAACTGTGATCATAATTTCACTTTTATGGGAACCCAACAAGCAACCCTCGAAAAATAAAACCTTTGTGACACTCGGCGGTGTTGGAATAAAATTAAAACTAGACCAATTCTTTTGCGTTAACTAAATTAAAAGGGCAAAATTATAGTATATATGTACATACAGAAAGAAATAAAAAAATCTCAACTGGAACAGAAAATTTACGACAACAATTTCGAATGCAAATTAACGATAATTACGCTTCGGGCGGGCGACCGAGGTGAGCCTGAGACGTACCGTACCGTACGAACGAGCGCCGTGCGATAAGAAGATACAAGATATTTAGTTACATACATACATACATACATATCGCAGCATACTCGCACAAAAGATACAAAACAAAAACACAATTTTTTCTATTTGCTGTTGTTGTTGTTGTTGTTGTATTTTTGTGAGTAATTGTTGCAAAATGCAAAGTGAGAAATATTTATGAGCGACTTTGACTCTATCAATATGAAAAATGTTCGTGTGACGGTGTGTGTGTTTGTGTGTGTGTGTGTGTGAGGTGTATCCGTAGCCGAGTACGTAAATTGTATCTGTATCTGCATCTGTCAGGCGGTCGGTCGGTCGGTCGGTCAGCAACAAATTGTAATAAATTCATTGTTTACATTTACATTCTTGTTTTTTTTTCGCTTTTTTTTTTTGTGTTTCTTCTGTGCGATTTGTTTAATTTTTGTTTTCATTGATGTTTTCGTTTTTGGTGTGAATTTTCGCCTTTTTCATTTCATTTCATTTAATTTATTTAAATTTTGTTTCATGTTTATTGTTTCTTTTGCGAAATTTCATGCCCAATCAAAAGTTTTCACAAGCAATTTGGATTTTGGGCATTTATGATCATTTTGTGCTATTTCGAGTAAGCTTAAAATTTGGAGCGGAATTTTATTTTTTTTTGTTAAAAGTTTAAACAAAATTAAAAACTTAAAAACAGTTTAAAAATGTTAAATATCCTTTTTTTGCTTTTATTAAATATTTTGAAGGATTTTCGGATTATTTGATTTATTTGTTTGGCAACGCTGCATTTGTGAAAAAGCGATGTTGCCAAATTTATGTGTACTAATCATATTTTGGTTGTTGTTTTTGTTCAAATGCTAATAAGAATTTTCATTGCAATATTATCGCATCAGTTTGTTTAACTGTCAAAATGACTGCGTTCTGCAGTTATTATATATTATTCCATATCAAGGCCGAAGCCTGGATTTTCTCTGAGACGGATTGGTTTCCAGTAATACCTTAATATACAAATTAAGTTAACAAAAAATTGTTTGGATATCTTCTGGGGGTGGGGGGTTTCGACCCCTAAACGGTCTTCTGCCATATTAAAAGAAGCTTTAATGAAACATTTACTCTAAGAGTTAAATTTTAAGTAAAATTAAATAGTTAAAATCGTAAATAGTTAAAAAACAAACAACTAAATCAAATATGTTTTGGCCCTGAATAAAGTTTTTAATTAGCTGCTGATCTTTTCCATATTTTTTAATTAATATTAAAAATTTAATTCTAAGTAAATTTATTCAGAAGCAGTCAGTGAAAATATTTTTAACCAAAATGTGTTAAAGCAATGTAAGAACCACCCTAATATAGATATACATAATACATAAAAAACAAATAAAATTAATGACCTTGAAATATGCGACAAAACTCGTGAGAATTGCAAACTGCGAAATGTGGCCACCCATAAATTTAACGGTTTAAATGAGGACATTAAAAAATATTTAAGAGTTTCAACTAAACTATTATAAAAAATATTTTAAATACATTTTTTTATTATTTGCTGGTTATGTAAACAATTTATTTTTATATTTTTATTTCAAAATCAATTTGTTTATTTATCTGAACCACAAATATTTATGTCCATATAAATTATTAATTTATCGTAAAATAAACGAAATAAAAAAAAATATAAAATTTACATTTTTAATAAAACTATACTATTATATAAAAATATTAAAATTATGTAATACTAAATTAAAAATCGTTTAATAAATTCTTTACAAAAATCCAAAAAAAAAAAAAAAAAACCGGTGATAAAAACTTAAAAACTTAAAAACAAAACAAAAAATTATTTGAATGCTTTTACATTGTTTTTGTTGTTGTTGTTGTTGCCGCCGAAGTGCCGCACGATTTATGCGCCTTGTAAGCACACGCTCACCCAGCAGCCCGCGGCATCCGTTGCCCGCCTTTGCCCTATTTGGGTTGTGGCGCCTTTTTGTGCGAAACATTAATTAAATTTTATTCTAAGAGATTTTGCGACCATATTTCCAAATAAGCCACATACACACACGCGCCCAAACACACGCAAATTACACACACTTACACACACACACATTGGCAAACATTCACGCTCAAGCCAAAAGGCAATTAGCCACGGGCGTGGGAAAACACGATCGCGTAAACAAATTTCGGGCAACTCATCCTTCGCCTAAACGTATTCAACTCCCCCTCAGCGCCCGCACCCCCCTCTCCACCATACACTCTTGGTTTAACAAGCGACAAAGATTGGAGCCAAGTGAGCGAATAGAATCATAAAAACAACAACACAACAATAACAAACATACATAAAAAACAATAACAACAGAAAACAGCGAAAATGACAAAAAGAAAAAAAATTCAAATAAAAAAATTTTAATCTATTTATTTTGAGGACAAAGTTATCGAAATATTGTATTTTTTTTATATTCTTGTGATATTTTCTTAAGTTTTCGACTTGGAAAACATAAATAAAAAAAATGTTACACAAGCAAATGCTTAAAAATTTTCAAAACTATAAGAAAAAAATTAAATTGTTTTAAATATTTCGAAACTTAAGTCGGGAAAAGAATTTCGAACAATTAGATTAAAAAATCAGTTTAAAATAGGAAATAAAATAATTTCAACACTTTTAGGCACAAAAATTTTTCATTTCGAAAGTTGAAATTTAAAAAAATTCGTTTAAACTAAATAAATAAATATTTAATATTTGCTTCTTAGGTTTTTATACAAAATAGTTGGTTGGCACCCCTTAAATAACTTATAACAACAACAACAACAACAACAATATATAAAAAAAAACAATAGTTTAGCTCTCCAAGCAAAATAACGAAAAAAATTACCAAAAATATGAATAAAAAAAGGTCAAAGTACGACGGCAGAGATTTCTGCTCCTTTTTTATTACAAAAACAATGTTCTTTTTTATTTTATTTTCTTTTGTTGTTGTTAGTTTTTGCTACTGTTTATAATACGTGTCAGGCACGCAAAAAAAGTGTCCAATGAATGGGAAAAGGTAGCGAGCGAAAAGCAAGAACGAACAAAATATTTGCTACAGTTTAAACAATGGATTACACCAACACAAATGGTAAAAACTAAAACACTAAAGTACAAAAACGCACACAGGCACAAAAATCTGGCAACATTCACAAACAGTTTTGCTAAGCTTTTCCGAAGCATTGATACCCTGCGTAATGGAAAAATAAGAAATCTATTCTTGGGCTATTCTTATTCTTTTAAATATGGTATCAATCGTTGGGCATTCAAAGTGAAAACTTTTAATTGAGAAGTTTTGAACCAGCAACCAAATGAGCTTCTTAAGTGTTAATAAAGTTAATGCCCACACCAGAGTCCGACAAGGTAGGGTTCAGTAGGGATCGGTAGAATCCGAAAGGGTTCGATATGATCAAGAAAAAAGCAGTTTGTAGAAAACTTCTTGAACATTGAAAAATTGTAATTTCGTTAAAAAAAAAACTAATTAAGTAAAATAAATACTCCTTTTTTTAATTTTATAATTTGTATTTCGAAATTCAATAACTTTTCGAAAGGGACTTGAAATTCATTTTTGCATTTTTAAACTGTAAAGATTTTTTCGACTTGAAAAATTATTTCTACTCTCGAATTTCGAAATAAAAAGAGAATCTTAAATTTTGAGATTAAAGTCAAATTCCAAAACAAGACATGAACTTGCAAAGTTATGAGACAATATTTTTCCCACCCTGTGTCATATTTCTCCACTAAATTACTTATACCAAGGTATATGTAGGGTGCTTTGGTGCAGGGTATTAAAAGAGAGAAAAACGCAAACGCAAAAAAAAAACGCAGCATGAAAATTCCACGCTGTAATCTTTGGATTTAATATGCGCTGCGCTGCTCTGCGCCGCCCGCTCATACGCCGTCGTGATGTCACGCTGATTTTCTATAAGCAAAACGGTTCCGTCATACCCGCGATACTACCTCAACCGACCGTGCTTCATCGACCGACCCCGTAAGCTACCGTAAACCAGCAGCACGCCACTATCGTTTTGCCAGTGCTGCCACCCGACGTCGTTGTCATTTGTCGCCATTTTTAACGAAAAAACGAACGTGCGCGTCAAAAAGCGAGAAAAAAAACACGAAAAAATGGCAGCTTGTTGCTTCCGGTTGCACGCTTCTCTTACAAGTTGGGAGCGGCCGTGCTGCGCCTGCTTCCTGTCCGTCTGTCTGTCTGCCTGCCTGTCATTTATGTCTGTCTGTCGGCCGAATATGTCGGACGCGTAATTGTTGCATCAGCAGAAGGACGACAGCAACAACAACAAGTTAACAACAAAAACGAAAAGAACAGCATTTCTGCATATTTTGTAGACCACTCTTCGATGTTGCACGACGGTTTCTTCGGAAGCCACCAACGCAAGCGGCAGTTCTTTTCTTTGCATACATTTTTTTTTCTTAGCCAATTTTCTGATGGATTAAAATTTTCTCTTGTCCTCAGTAAGAATAGAAAAAAAGCTGAAAAAAAGTAAGAATAAATTGAAAATGAAAATGACGGAATCATCACCGACAAATCTCGTTCATTTGTAAAGTCGTTTGAGTTGTGGACACCTTCACAGAGGGAAAGGGAAGAACCAGAAGTTATTAGAATTAGTTAGCGCCGGATTTGTGCAATATGATTACAGTTTGAAAAGGATTGGATTTTACACAATAAAAGAGAATAAACTTTATGCAAATGAGAAGTTTTTTGCAGTACAAAAAAGAATAGACCAACCAATACAATAAAAGAATACCAAAGCACAGCTAGATTGACCTTAGTTGGAATTCATAATAATGAAGTAAGTGGGGTAAAAGAAGAGATAACACAATTCTTAATACCCGTCTGATTTTATCTGGAATAAGATCTTATCATATTCAAAAAATCCTTAGCGTATTACTTTACAAATCTTGTTGCTGTTGTAAATTTAAAATAAACTCAAAAACTAAAGAAGCTTTAGTGTAATACGTGTCAGGAATTTACTCCAACTGAGTATAAACAGAACTGTCACCCACCAAGAGGGGAAGCCCCCTTTATTTGAACACCCAACTTAAATGCGGGAAAGTACCCTGCGTTTAAACTTTTACCATAAAATTAGCACTTCGGGTAATAAAGTTATGACCACAAAAAAAAAAAACACTAAGCGGGTTTTAAAAATAAATAGCGCTTGGTATTTTTATCATAATGACGTCACTTTGATTTTAACTGTTTAGTGTATTTTTTCTTCTTGTTTAAAAATATCATTTTACTACGCCTGCCCTGGTCGTAAATGTTACGAGCACTTTTAACGCACTGCGGCACATTTTTATAGGTTCGAGGCGGGGCGGGATGGGGCGAGCGCTCATTTCACGTGTGAAATAGTTTAATTTTTTATTTAATTTTACGCTAACGTTAAAAAAAAAGATTTCACATTTTAAAGTGCTTCAGTGCAAAGAGTGTTCAATTTCAAAAGTTCTAGTTTTTAATTATTTTTGGCAAAATGGCGATTAAAACTAAAGTTTAACAAAAATAAAGCGAGAGCGGTTTTATTTACAATATCTAAATTAAAAGATTTGAATTTCTTGTAATCCTCATAAAATCACCTAAATTTACATTAATGTCATATTAATTTAACATGTACTTTATTTTAACAAATTGAAGTTTTTTTTACTAAAATTCATTTGATAAATTTATTATTTGAATTTTTTTTAATTATTTCGATTTATCTGCTTTTGATAGGAAGTTCCTTAATCAAGAGCAAATGAAGCTGAGAAGGTTTCTCACTTCTGTCAGAGCAGAAGTAGCAAAATTTCAGGTTCTTAACTTTAAATTGCAATGAGAGCGAACATTTATGTGCCACTTAGAATTATGCTCTCGCTCCCGCTCTTGTCATTTTGTATTTTTTGTTTTTGTTTTTTGTTCGCTCAATTTTTCACTAATTTTAATACAGAAAAGTATTTTGCGCTCGCTCTTTGCCGTTGACCCTCAAAAGTGACCAACAACAAATAAGAAAAATACCGCAAAATAGCAAGAACAACAAAAACTATAAAAATAAAAACAACAAATGAAAATCAAATTCAAACTGAATTCGTTGTGGTGCGAGACCGAAGTGGATTTTCGCCATAAAAAATGTTTTATTCAGTTTTGTTGTTGTTGTCGTTGTTTTTGCTGTTATCGTTGTTGTTGCCATTGTTTTATCTCAATATCATTTGAGAGTGTCGCTGTTGCTGTTGTATCTCGCAGAAGTCACCGCGCCATGCTGATGTGTCCGTTCTCTATCCGTCTGTTAATTTGTCTGCCCGTCTGTCTGTCTATTTGTCTGTCTGCCTGCTTGTCTGTCTATCTATCTGCCCATGCGAAATCACGCTCGTACGACAAAATGCAATTTTTTTTGTTTTTTTTTTTATTGTTGGTTGCAATCACAAACAAAAATTACAAAATTAAGCCATTATAGCGCCAAATGTCAATTGCAGGCAAAAATTTAAAAATAACAACAACAACATATATTTTAAAATTAAAAATTGCATCAAATTAAATTAAATTGGCGATACTTGCGAGAATTTCTGAAAAGTGCGTCCACACATGTGCGCTTAAATTTGAGATTTGTGCGCAATTCGAAAATAAGTTTTCGAAATTTGTTCGACAATGTCAAACAAAACCCAAAAATATATTCAAAAACAGTTTTTTTACGCTTTCTAAATTATCTTCCAATTTATTGAGTTGAAATTGGTTTGAGATCAAATTTGGGAGCAAATGAGATATTAAAATGTAAAGATCTGATAAACTTTATCTATATTGATTTCAGATACGATCTGATCGTGTAATAATGTCATCTTTTCTTTTGGCTTACTTCACACCTTATCATCTCACTTCACGTTTTTCTATGATCAAATGTGTAGTCAATCTATCTGTCTGTCTGTCCTTCTGTATGTCAACATATCAATGCATCTATGTATGTTTATTTTTATATATACCTATCTATCTATCTATCTATCTATCTATCTATCTATCTATCTATCTATCTATATATTCATCTATATATCTAGGTATCTGTTCGTATGTAGGGTATTTTATGTTCGTCTTTCGAAATGGACTAAATTTGTTTGTGGAAATAATTTTGTGTTTTTTTTTTCTAAAATTCGTTTTGTAGCTCTCACTTAAATTTTTCAATGAAATATTTTTAGATACTTTTTGTCGGTTTTTTTTTTTGTCATTTTCTTAAATTTAGGTGTATAAATACTTTGTCAACTTAAAAGAAACAACAAACAAACAAACAACAACTTCGATGTTTTGAAATTCAATATCTTAGTTATAGTAAAATGATGAACGTATGATTGTTGTTTTTTTTGTTGTTGTTTCTTTTTTACTTTTCCATTTAATTAACACATCGAAAATAGTTTTTATGAGCGTTTGTTGCGATTCGTCGAATGAGTAAACAAAAATTGCCAAAATTTGAGTCGACTGCAAAAAAAGAAAAAAATAATTTAATCGCGCGATTTTTCTAAAATTGGAACAATTTATCTAACGGCAATTTATTTATTTATTTTGATATTTTTCATTCGAAATGTAAATCATTAAATCAGATTATTAGAGAATAATGCGAGTATATAAATTTTGCTTTACACTTGAATGAAATTCGTTCGAAACTGAAACGAAATGAATTTTTAAAATATATTTTCTTACAAATAAGCGAAACAAATCGAATTTATTTACAGCAAACAAAAATAAAAATATTCAAAAAACAAAAAACAAACAACAACAACAACAACATGCGATATTGGTATTAAAATTGTTAACGCAGCGCGCCAATAAGCCATAAAAAAAATCACAGCCGCCGAAATGGAAAAGAATCTGCGAAATCGCACGCAAATAACGATTTCAACACTTGCGCCAACATCAGCAACAACAACAACAACAAAAACACAAATCGGAAAAAATAAATTACGCTAATTTAAATGTAATAAATAAAAATGTTTTTTTGGTTGAAAGCGCGAGGATTTAATAATAAATAAATAAATACAAAAAAAAACATTCGACTTTTACAAACATTTTAAAATTATTTTCATTTTTAAAACTTAAACTCAGATTCGCATTTTTTGTATTCAAAATTTACAAAAGATAAAACCCGAAGTTTCAAATAAAAAAATTCTTACTAAAACTGAAACATTTCGTCAAATGAAAAATGAAAAAAAAAATTAATTCAAATTCAAAAAAAATATGAAAGAAAACTTTTTTAATTTTATAATAAAATTATAAAATGCAAATATTTTGAAAAAAAAACAGACACATTGATTTAAAAAAAAAATTTGAATTCTTTTGTTGAAATGTAATTTGAACCAGAAAAAAAATAATATGTAAAAGTTTTGAATACATTTATTAATTAGTTTATGTAATTTCCAAATTAAATTTTTTTTATTTTTAACCTTTTTTTAATTTAAATTTTTTTTTATTTTTTAGATATTTTTAATTTAAAATTTAATTTATTTTGTTTTTTTGATACTATATTTTTACCGTATTTGATACTAAATAAAAATCGATTCGAAAATATTCATCAGCGAGATTAAAATAATGAGAATAAAATCTGAACGTCACATAAATAAAAATAATTTTTTTTTAATTTTTTTTTAAATTTAATTTATTTGCGTTTGTTGTCGCTCGTGGCGTGTACAAACACACACACACACAATCTTACATATACATACGTTAAAATGTGCAAATTAATTAATTTCAAAAAAAAAATATTTTTTTAATTTACACATACCACAAAAAATAATAAACGAATACAAAAATAAAAATAAATCTACAAGTTTAAACTTGAGCGGCGGCGTCACCAAATCCACACACACACACTCACACACACACACATATACACACATGCCAACAAACACACTGACGCCGATTTGAATACGAACGCAACGGATCGCAGCATCTGACGCACACGCCAAAAGTTCACAATTTCGAATTCAATTAACAAACAACAAAAACAACAACAACAACAAAAGCTAAATAATAAATAAAATTAATTATAAATAAAACTAAAATTTGCAAAACGTGAAAGAGCAGAAGTAAAAATTTGATTGCCGCCCGAAAATGAAAATGAAAATGGAAAATGGAAAGGAAAACAAAAACAAAAAGGCGCAGCGTCGCACTGCGGCGACTTCAAACAACAAATTCGGAATTCCGAATTGTATCTTGTATCTTGTAACTGAAAGATACGTTCTTCTTCAAATTCAAAAGTTAAAACTTTAAAAAGAACAACAAGGAAAATCGTTTTCACATTTTTTTTTAGTTTAAAAATTGTTTATTTGAAAAAAAAAATATAGTAATAGTAATAATAATAATAATAAAAATTATACACAATTTCTTTTAAAGTGTTTTTATTATTTTCAATAATATATAAAAAATTTAAATTTCTTGTTCTATTTTTGTACTTTTGAATAATATTAATAAAAAAACGATTTTTCTTAATTTGCGATTTAAAAATTTAAAATAAAAATATAGAAAAAAATGAAGTCTATTTTTAGGCGTTTTTCAACTGTCATAAACTGTAAAAAAAAAGATTCGGTTTTTTTTTGCTGTTTTATATTTTAAATTTTTAATATCCAAAGGAGCCAAAAACGATTTCGTTGAGTCCGAAAGAAGAAGAACGTATCTTTCAGTTGTATCTTTCTTGAATTCAAGTTTCGAAAAAATTAATTTAATTTTAACATTAAAAAATTATCGCTTTAAAGGTCATTAATTATTTTTTTATAAATTTATAAATTTGTTTTTTATTTCAAAATGAAGAACTCAATTTCGAGCGTTTTGTTTGCTTTTATTTAAATTTAGAATTTGTTATTAAAAATAAATAAAAATATAAAATCAAATTCATATTTTCTTACCGTTGGTTTTACCTTTTTTTTTGTTGTTTTTTTGTTTGTTGTTGCTTTATTCGCCTCAATTCGTTTGAATTTATTTCGAATTTGAAATATTTTTATTTCTTCTTTATTTATTTTTTTTTCTTTTATTTATTTATTTAACAATGCCGCCGTTGGGTTTTTTGCGCCGGTGGTTCTGTTGTTGTTGTTGTTGTTGTTTCAATCTTATTGTTGTTATTAATAAAAATATCCATGCGCCGCCAATGACACTTCTTCTGCCACTCTGAGCAGCAGCAGCAACAACAACAAAACGTATCAAAACGCTGTGATACAATAATCACACACTCACTCACACACACACACGCGCGCACATACACGCACGCCAACAGTGGCGCGTAATTCGAATTAAACGAATTTCTTCTTTTTTTTTAATATATATACTTATATATATATATTTAATTCTTTTTCTCGCGACGTTTTTGTCACTTTCGATTTGAATTTTTTGATTCGAAACGACTCGATGCGATGCGAGGCGAGGCGAGCGAAACGACTGACCAAATCGAACGACGGACGACACAGCCGACAACGAGCGTCGACGCCGACGGACGAAGCGTGCGCTCGTTCAAGAACCGCACACAACGCAACGACTGCAAAAGAATCGGAACGACGGAACGATCTGCACCGGAGGACGTCGCCGTCCAAACTGAATGAAAAACCATTTTTCACGCGACCAAAATGTGCCCGAAACGAGCGAGCGAACGTCAACAACAAGCAGCAATCGCTGACAGAGACGTCGGCGGCGGCTTTTGCTGCTCCCGTTGGCATCATGTTGCTCCGTGTTGAACTCTCAACTACACGGAAGACTTTAAGTCCATTTTTATTATTATTTTTTATGGTGTATCTAAATAAATTCAAATTTTATATAAAAAACCAAACACGTAAAATGGTTTTTCTTTTGAAAATAAATATTTTGAGATTCAATGTAAAGAAATTTTCGATTTAATATGCAAAAAATATTCGCATTTGTCTTGTAATCCTATAATTTCTTAAGTAAAAGGAATACAATTGGACTTAATCGCATTTGCTTAGAACATTGTCGCCGCAGCTGTTGCTACGACTCGCTTCGCCGAAGGGGGTTGGCTGGCGTTGGTTGCTCGCAAAATGTTGCCAAGCTTATTTTCGCTCTTTTGTTGTACGAGCATTTTGTTCTTGTAGTTGTTCTTTTTGTTCTTTCTTTCTTGTTGTTTGTTGTGATGGACGGCAGGAAATGTTGAATGAAGAAATTTGTTGTCGTTTTCTTCTTTTTCCTCTTGTCTGCTCTTTGAAATTTTGAATTTCTATTATTATTGCCGTTGGCGCGCAAATAATAGGACGCTGCTGCGGCATCGCATGGCGTATGAGTAATTTTCGTTCGGGCCGTATGAGTAATTTTTAATTATTTCCACATGCGTTCAATTTGGTTTCTCAACCAAATAAACCACAGAAACTAAAATCGAAGAACTTAAATCAATTGCAGGCGCCCGCAGAAAGCGCTGACTGCAATTAACCGTTTAATTGGTATGCAAAGCAAAAGTCGCCACCCTCGCCTCGTCGACTGAGCGAGCAACATAAATTCATGTCGCCTGTGATACTTGCCGCCGCAATGCCGTGACGTATGAGTGACATTTAATTCAATTAATTTAATTAAAAGTCACGCATACGAATAACATTTTCGGAATTTTCGAATATTTTCAAAAGTCATTGGCAACTGACGTCATCATCTGAGCAACGTTTTTGTACTTAAGTTAGAAATTAATTTATTGCTTTATTTCAATTATGTACGACCGAAGATCAACGACCTTTACACAGGCCAGACCAGGCTAGGCCGCCCTTACAGTGGGCAATGAATCACACAATAAAATTATGTTTTGTTTTTTTTTTTAGTTTTGATGCTTTGAAATACAATTCCAAACAAATTCTGTGAGTTTGTCCTGATTTGAGTTTAAACTTTTAAGTTAGCAAAAAGCGTTAATGAATTTCTAAACTTTTCGAAAAAAGATGATGAACAATTAAAGTCTTCTTCTTACTTCAAATCAATTAAATTATATTTTTCAAAAGTTCAAAATATTAAAATTTTGATAATACTAAGAGGCAATTATAATAATTGTTTAAACTTTCGATTCTTAATAAAATCAAAATTTATTTAAATGATTCGTACATTTTTAAATATTTGTTTCTTCTTTCGTTACAAATGGAAGAAGAAGACATGCTACCCCCATATGTATATATATTTGTTAATATGTATGTTTGCATTTGTGTATACTGGAAAGAGAGCTTAGCAACATTTTGAAAATTTCCATGGCTACACAAGTAGGTAAAAGAGAGATTTTCTCGCAACAATTTTCGCAGCTTTTTTCTAAAAAAAAACTGAACAAATTCAAATTTGAATTTGAATTTAACAATGGCGCTTCCGTTTCCGTTAGCTTTTAGGGGGAACTTTTAGCTATTTTCATACATTTTTCTGTCTGGTTTCGTGTAAGTCTTTTAATGAGACAAATTGTTTTTTATAAAGATATATGACGTATTTAATTGTTAATTTTTTTACATGCAATATTTTATTTATTTCAAATAAAATTCAAAATTTGAGTTGATTATTTTTTTGCATAGTTTTATAACTGTTCTGTTTATAGCTGGAGAAAAGTTTTTTCGCATGCGTAATTTTTAATTTGTTGCTCCAGTAAATCGATTGTTTCACGCGCCGTCATGCTGGAATCACATATCGTCCAAGTCAAGTCCCTGCAATTGAAGCCACAAAAACTCCGGAATCATGTTGCGGTAACGCATATGAATTTTCTTTGAAAAATCGGGGTCCAGTTCATTTTGCTCCATCATATGCCAAAAGCCGGATATTCTATTCCATACTTAATCGCAACATGTCTTATTTACAATGCAATAAAAATATAAGAAATCTCCAAAAAACTGCGATATTTTTACAAATTAAAAATTGCGTTCTTATTGGGACACCCTTTAGTAGATGCGGTAACAAGAACAAAACACTGGGACAGCTCAAAGTCTCTCGCTCGTGTTTATGCGACTTAAATCTGAAACATCGCATGCGATAAAATGATGTCTTATATTCGCATTTTATTATCGCACGCACATGAGCGACTAAAATATCAACTGACTCTGAGCTAAGTTCACACGAACTCATCCAAAGCCATTCAAAATAATTTATAAACCCCAAATTATAACCGTAAAAAAAACACGGCGACTCTTTAACAATTTTTTTATTTTCATTTATTTATTTTGAATTGCTTTCTCTTCTTCTTATTTTAAAATTTACAAATTTTGTATATATTTAAATGAATTAATTGTTATTGGTACAGCACAATAATAATACATCAACATTATTATTGCTTTTAGGGTAAATTTTCCAAAAAAAATATTGTTTTTTGTTAAACAATTTTATTAAATTGTATTTTGGTGTTTATTTTAATTAAGTTTCTTTTTTTTAAATGTTTCCTTTTAAATTTTGATTTAAATGCAATTTTATGTTTTTTTTTGTTTTTTGTTTGTTTGTTTAAGTTTTGCAGAGACGTTACACACGCAAAGGGAAAATTACGACAACTAAACGAATATATTTGGTTCTTAGTTTTGAATATTAATTATAAGGCATTAAACAAGAAAGAAACAAACTAATTGGAATACAAAAACAAATATTTCGGTTTTAAGTTATTGCGGCCGAACAAAAGAAAATTCGTTAACAGGAAACAGAAAACAGAAAAAGTGTTTGAGTATGGCAAAATTACAACTGAAGCGGTACTTAAGCTTTTAATTACATTTTAATCAATTCTTCATTAATACAATATTTTAGACTTATACAAACAACTTTCGCAATAATTATGCAAGTCATTTAGAATGCAGTTTTTTTATTTTATTGTTTATTCTTTTCTTGCTTAGAAGGCATTTGTTCTCGGTTTACATTACATTGCAATGCATTGCAAAAACGAAAATGAAAATGAAAATTTTTATCAAAAATACTTGAGGTTTTTGTTTTTCTAAATTTTAAATTTAACGCCCGACAAAGTGACGAAATAATACCAAAACGAAATTAATACGGTCCAAAGTGTTTCTCATTATTTTAAATATCTTACAAGCAAATTTTTAAAGACTTTCGAAGAGGCGAAACAAAGTCAAATGCGCGCTGAATACTGCGCAAAAGACTGAAAATACAAAATTTTGAATACTAAACGAGTCAAGAAAAATTGCAGCAACAAAAATATTGGTACAACATTTTGAACAAAAGTTAAAAACATTTTTCAATTTACCGCATGTGATATTTTGTACATGTTGAAAGGTGTTAGCAATGCCGCGACACATTTAACGAAAAGTGCATGACACCGGCTTTTATCGCATGCAATATTTTCCTATGATTCTCGTTTTTATCGCATGCGACACTTTTACATTAATTTACATTTTTAACAATAAAATTGCAATTTAAATGAAAGCCAGTTATTAGCATTAGAATTTGCAATTGCAGCTTGGAACTTTTTCAACGTATGATACAAATTTATATTGCATGCGATATTTTCACATTGAAATCTGTTTTTACACAAATCAAAACCGGAATTACTTTTTTAGCACATACATATTTCATGTTTCATACATTTTTAAAAGTAAAAAATGTACAAATTAATGTTTTAGACTTCATGACATTTTCAAGCTTAAAGACGAGTTTTTTAACATAACTTCTTAGACAAGATTTATAGACAAAAAAATGCTAAACCACAAAATACATATTATAAAAAAAATTGATTTTACTTTTGGAATAAACAAAAATTATTTTTGTAAAAAAATAGGAAATTTTTAAGACGTTTTCTTTTTTTTTCTTTTTTTTTCTTTTTTTAGGCATAACACCTTTGTTCATATTGTTTTGCTGCTGTTGGTTAATTTTCTCTTTCTCTCTATCTCTCTCTTGCTGTCTAGTCTAGCTTTACTCCCAGTCCTTTTTTATCTCAAAGGTCCAGTCCCATTTCAAATGAATGTGTTTGTCGTCATCGGTAAAGAGCGACGATACGGAATAGGTGCCACGAGCCATCATGCCCGAGGGTGCTTCTTCGGCGGGTGTCAAATAGAATTGAATGTCCTTCTTGGGTGGGTAAGAGCCAACCATATGCGTCATTTTATCAACTAGACCAAAGAAAAACAGCAAAATTAGTCAAAGCAAAAAGTACAAAACACGAAACATATTTTAAATGAAACAATTAAGTTTTAGTCTTACCAACGACTTTTCATGGCGTTTTTTGTGGTTGAGTTGGAAAAAGAAACAAAGCACACGTAAACACACACAGTGACAAATACATTTATAAAGACAACATTGAGAAATCCATGTTTTTTGTTATTTTGTATTATTATTTTTTCAGTAGTAAGCAAAAGAGATGTAGGCAAAAGTAATTTAGTAGTAATATTAAGTTTCGTAGTAATATTAGTATGTAATCATGTTTAATTTAATTTTGTATCAATTTAAAAGCGTTTTCAATTTATTAGCACATAATTAGCAATGAAATTGCCAGCGATATTAATAAAATATAACAAAAGCTGAAAACGCCACAAAGTATTGTGGTGCAGCGGCCGTTGCGATCGCGCATTTTTCAATAGTTATTTTTTGTTTGTTTTTTAATTTTAAAGTTTTATATAAAACTTGCTAGAATTTCCAATTATCGCAACGAAAAAGAACAAGACAACAATTTACATGTACAACAGAACAGTTTTAAGTACAAAGCCAAACTAAACGTACAAAAAGAAAAATTTTAAATATACAAAACAAAAGCAGGCATTGAAAGACGCAAAGCAGTGGGAATAAAATAGTATTAAAAAGCAAAAAGTAAAAACGAAGAGTAGTCGACATAAAATGTATTTACCTGGCACACCCAATCGATAAGTCTTTTGTACGTATTTAAGGCCATGAACAATTTCTCTTTGCACAATAAAATCAATGCGTACCTTGTACTGTACGCCCTCCTTAATGACAAATACCTGTCCGAGAGGGGGAAAATAATAAAAATATTATTAATGGAATCCGAATTTAATCACAAATTAAAACGATAAAACATTATATTAAATTAATCAAAATAATTGCAATTTAATTGTTCAAATTATAATTAAAAGCAAAATCAAAATTTGTATATTCTTTAAAAAAAAATCAACATTTTGAATTGAATCATAATTTAAAATTTAATACATTGCAATATTTTGAAATATTTCTATAATTAAAAATGTAATAAATAATATTAATAAAAAAGACGCACCTGCTTCTTGAGTTGACTCAAATCACCGGATAAATCCAATTCCATATCGTCGCGGCCCTCCACTACCAACGCTAATTTCTTAACAATCACTTTGCGCTGATCACTGGCATCTAGGCCAACCAAAAACAATATGCAATTAATTTCAAGTGTTTTTTTTTTAAATAATAAACAAAAACATTTCGAGTCAAATAATGTTCTTAAATAATTTACTTACCGACGATGATTTTCTCCGTTTGCGCAGCACCCAAAAGCGCCTCCTTGTAGCGACGCAAGCTTTCGTCCTCCTGATCGACCGCCATTATCTCCTCGATGGTCTTTTCTGGTGGTGGCTGATAGTTGGCATCGTGCACGTCTTCATCGTGATGCGGCGGCTCATTGGCTGCAGACATGTTTTTTTTTTACTTTGGCGGAGAGTGTGAGAAAAACTAAAAGCAAAAACAATGAAGTTATTAATTTGAATTTCTTTAGTTTCAAAGACAAACATCAAAATTAAAATTGGAATCATAGAATTTTCGCAAAGGTATTCGCAAAATTGTTAAGATATTTAATAAAATATTTTTGTTTGTTGTTATTAATTCTAAAAATATAAACATAATTATTAGAATTTACGTACATACATATGTATGTACAAATGTACATAAACGCAAGTATTTATTCAAAAAAAATTCACATTTTTAATTTCCATACGAAAAGAAAACGTTATAGAAAAAAAAAACGCATATTTATGTAGATACAACATAGCAAAGCTGCGGGCGACTGCCGAGAGCGACACGAGCAAGGAGTGTGAAAATCTAGACAACATGTGGGTCATGTATATTTTTAACATACTGATTAATGGAATTGAACTAAAGGCGGGGGCGGGGCGAAGGCGAATACAGCCCCAGTGGACATTTAACATTTCCATGTGAATACAAAATATAGTTCCAAATCTGGCAAACGTTTCTTATCTGCGACTGCATATCTGAATAACACTGGCCAACGTGAAAAATGCTTTAGGATGTTATTATAATTTTTTTATTTATAAATTTATTATTTGTTAACATTATTTTCTTTAGTTTTAAATTTAAAATTAACATAGCTAAAAATTAAAAAAATATTCAAATATTGTTGACCAGTGCATTTTTTATTATCAGTTCTAGAAAAAACTGCCAGACAAAGCCAAATATCTGAAATACTAGAAAATCTTTCAATTCCACACGAAGTGTTTTAAATTTAAAGCGAAACCACAGATAAATGGAAAAGCAAAACAACAACAACAAAAGCATAAAAAGCACAAGTAGAAGATTGTGAATATAGAATATTCTAATATTTATTTACTGAACAAAAAAATTCTAATTATCGATTAATTCCAAATCATTAACGCCTATTTGAACTCTTTCGCCCCCGCCCGCACCTGCCGACATTGGCGCAGTATATCCGCTCGTCCCATCCCGTCCCATAAACTCGCTTCTGCTGCCCACCGACCCCGTTTATCAACGACCACGTCTTTCGCTTTGATATATTTTTGTTATCTTTTCAATTTTTATTTTATTTTAAATTTCTTTGCTTTGTGGTGAATGTGTGAATAGGAAAATGAAATAAAAATTATTTTTTTGTGGTTCTTTTTTTCTTTAAATTCATATTCCATTTTAGAATGGAAAAATTGTATGTGCATGCATAAACAAAACAAAAGGACAGAGTCATTAACAAAAGTAAAAATTATTTACTAAGAAAAGAACTCCTTCATATCAATAAATATTAACACTACCCCACAACACTTTATGAAAACGTTCTTGAAAACTAACGAAGTGCGAACGCAAAACAAACAGACACAAAATATAACAAAAACAACTCACAGAACAATATTACAATTTTTTAGATATACAACAAAAAATGATTTCCTTCCATTGTGATTTACCCACGCAAAGCAAAAATTCCTCCGTGCTGTCTTAAGGCACCTTCCCTTCGCCCCGCTTTTTCCTATTAAACAACGCGTACTTCTACTTCACTATCAGCGCTATTTAAAAATACAACAACAACAACCGACCACAGGCACACCGCTCATCACTAGCATGAATCACACACAAAAAAGAAGAAACCGGCGACGAATGGAGCGCCCCAAAAGAAGACTAAAGACAAAAGAGCTAGCGGGGTCCAGGGGTAGCACGAAGCCGATTTGTTGGGCGGTAAAAGAGGGCGTACATTCTGAAGGATAAGCAAAAACAAAGAAATTGTGCAATTGACCGAAACTAAAGCCCTCGCGAGTGTTAGAAGTATAGGGATAGAAGCGAACAGTCCACAGTAGCGACCAACACCCCTTTCCACACCACCTGACAAATATCCTTGACACCAACACACAATCAATGCAATGCAATTTTTTATTCTACTCTCATGGCGGCCGGCGATTAAATTCTTTCTAAATTGTTTTATTTCTTTTGCTACTTACCACTTTCTTTTTATTTTATTTGCGTAGATAGATTTCTCTGTTGTGTTAATATTGCGCTTTTTTATTTTTAAATTAGTGATTAACTTTAATATTAAATAATTTTTGAACAGAAGAAAAATGTCGAACCGAACACGAAAACGAACAACGCCAGCGCTAGTGGAGGCAATACAAGCGATTTATTTAAAATCACTCGTTACTTTCACGAAAAGGTGTAAGGTGAAGACGTTACTTAACGAATGTGGTAGAATGAAGGAGATGCCGACCTTAACGTTCCATAGTTCACTAGAATAAGTTCTATAGTTCACTGCCGAATAGCGCCACAGTTCACTCGAGCAGCTGTTTTACTCCACTTGAATGAAACACACTGGAGACAAAAATAAAAATAAAGGAAATTACACAACAGTATTGAAAAATTAAAATATAAGAAATAGTTCGTATAATTCTATGCAGCAGCAGCAGCAGCAGCAGCAGCAAACCACACCCACCTCGCTGTACCTTAACCAATTCAACGCCGCCACAAAAATGGCCGAAGAACCATGGCCTGAGGACTGTGTGCTTTATCAGCCGTACGAGACCGAACAGATTCTATTACCCGAGAACGCCAGTTGTCTGGCAGTGAAGGCGTACCTGCGCATGTGCCGCCTACCCTTTGAAGTACGCGCCAGCGCCAATGCCGAATTCATGTCGCCCGGCGGTCGTATGACCAAGCTGCCCTTTCTGCGTGCAGGTCAATTCATTGTTGCCGAATTCGAACCTATAGTCACGTTTGTGGAGCACAAAAATGGCAACGATGGCAGCAGCAGCACCGGCAACACACAAGCACCCATCGGCTATTGGCTCGACGAGGACGAAAAGGCCGACATGCGTACGTATGTTTCGCTTGCTGAGAATATCTTCACAATGGCGGAATTGTATGTGTGTTTTGTAAATGAACGCGTCTACAAGGAGGTAACAGCACCGCGTAACGGTTGCGTTTTTCCGTGGCCACTCGCCACACTGCAGAATCATTCGAAACGTCGCGCAGCATTGCGTCTGCTCAAGGTCTATCAGTGGCAGGATATGCATATCGATGATGTCATCGAGAAGGTAGCGAAATGTTGCGAAACACTGACACTTAAGTTGGAGGAGAGCCCCACGACACCGTTCTTCTACGGCGATCGACCGTGCGAGTTGGATGCCATCGCATTTGGACACCTGTTTGCGATACTGACGACGCCGCTGCCGAATATGGCGCTGGCGCAGACGGTGAAGAAGTATGAGCGGCTGGTCAAATTCTGTCGCCACATCGACGAGCAGTACTTTCAGCAAAAAGTCTAGGAGAAGTGTCTTGTATTTAACTTTAACTACACAATTTACTTAATTAGTTTGTGAATTAAAACAAAAACAATTTTTTCAATCCAAAAATTGTTTATTTTCTTCTGCAGTGTATCCAAATTTTTAAAGCAGTCATTTTCATAGTTTTTCTTATTGTTTTTGTTTTTTAAGAATAAAAAATATATGTTTTTGTATTTCCTGCATTTCTTTTCTTATTCGTTAATTTTTGCCTTTTTTCGAATTGTAAAAAAAATATAAAACTGATCAATTATGCAAATAGAAATGTACTTTGAAATATACAACAATTAAAGGAGCATAAAACAGCTTAAGAAAAATAATAGGAGAAATTTAGTTTATCAATTTTAATTTTAGAATTGTTACTAAATATTTCCTAAAGAAAATTCAGCTTAGATTCATATTACCGACCTTTCATTTTTAAGCTGAATTAAAAGTTTTTGCCAATTAAAATTTGTCGCAATAATTAACAAATGAAGAGGTAAGAAGCCACCCATGCTTCGAACCACCCTTGAAAGTAAACGAAAAAAAAAACAAATTTGTTTAAAATTCACACAAAAATATTTTTTTGGATATATATTAAAAATATTTGCAATTTATTACTAAATTTGTATTTGCTTACTTTGTTATTGTTATTGCTACATATATATGCTAAAATGTTAAATATTCATTTTTATAGTTCAAATTGAAGCGACATTATCGGTTGGCTACATCGATCGATCGCTTTTCTTTTTTTATACTGTTTTTTTGTTGTAATATTTGTTCTTGTAAGTGCCAATGATGCATTTCGCTTACTCTATGGTAATTTCTTAATAAGTTTTTTTAATTGTATATATATTAATATATATCATATCGTAGTTAGCGCAAAAAATGTTTTTGAACTGTTTCGCTCGCTAGCTTTTGAAATACGCGTTTACAATTTTTTTGTTGGCGTTATTTATTTCAATTTCATTTGGTTTGTTTTTTTTTTTCTTTTTGAAGAATTAAACAAAATTAAAAAGAACAATATTTATTTGTTGTAGTTAAGCATTTAAATGCAAAAGTAAACTTAAAATTTAATTTATGTTTTAGTTTATAAGGAGAATTCAAGAACATAAAATATTAAATTAAAAAAATTAAAATATTTTAAACGTAAATAAAGTTTCCAAGTAGGAGGATATAACGAAGTGAGCGAAAGTGGGCGTATATTCAAGGAGAATAACATAGTTATAGTTAATATTAACAATAACAAATCAGAAGTTAAAAAAAAAACAAAAAAGTACCTCCCGTGGGAGTGGAATTAAAAATGAAATAAATACACCGAAGCGATTCATCAGATTTTCAAATACACAAGTTTTGAGCTGAATTCCAGTTAAGCTTTAAAAAAAGTTTCATGTTTAAACTCAAATTGCAATGATTAATACATGTTTAATATTGATTTGTGATTAATTAAAATTCAAATGAAACGTTTTATTCAATTTAAGGTCTAGTCAAAATTTAAATAAATAAATTGATTTGGTTTCGTTTTCAATTGAAACTTTAATTACCGAATATTAGTTTTGTTCAAAGTTTGAATTAATTGAAAAGAATTAAATGCATTTAAAGAAAGTTGGCTTTAATCGCTTGGACAAATTTAGCTTGCTTTTAATCGAAATTTGCATTAACCAACTGTTTTAATTAATTTTTCGGTTTATTTAAATTAATTTGACCGTCGCCTTTAAATTAAAAAAGCTCTGGATTAGTTAAATAAACAATTAGAAAATTGTTTTTTTTTTTTTAATTAAAAACTCCTTTCATTTTTAATTGTTCGCTTGAATCGCAGCACAGCCCTTGCAGCAGAAGAACAACAAACTAAAACTAAAAGAACGATTTGGAAAAAGTGTGGGTGATAAAACAATAAGACGCGCGCGGGGCACTCTCTATCTCTCTCAACGTTTATCCACTTTGGTCAGCGGCACCGAAAGGCGCGTGCGCAGCGAATGTGTAGCTTTGCCACCGATTGCCGCCTTTTCGGCTTTTGTTGTCGTCGTCGTCGCAGCTGAATTGGCAATATCTGTGGCATTGGTGCCAGCAATGGATTGACGTCGTGTTATTAAACGTTTTGGCAGTGGTTGATTAGTTGTGGTTGAAGATGTAGATGATGAGGTGACGGCGGCAGCATCTTGTTTATGCGTAGAGCGCGTAGCGGAGGTTCCGCTGCCATTGTGAATGTTAGTGTGCGTCTGATTGTGTTCGCCACGACTGCGTTTAGACGCCGGCTGATGCGCATCTGTGTTGGAGAAAAAAGAAAACGCAAGTGAAAAGATTCGAGTTAGTTTTAAATTTAATAACAAATCAAACTAAGTTAAATGCAATGGTTTTTTTTTATTACACACTTAAAAAATAAGACTTGCACAATTGTTTGTTGTTGGGTTTAAAAAAATATGTTAAAATCGATTTTTCTTTGTTTGATACAAAAAAAAAAAGATTTAAAGAATTTACTTAATAGAAGGTTAAACTAAAAATTCCTTTTTGTTTGTTTGGAAATAACATTTTTTAATGAACTTTTAGAAAAAAGAATAAAATTAAGATTCGAACAGAATGTTAAACAATTATCGCAGATTTAAATCAAAACTCACTATAACATATTATCGTCCCCCTTACAGCAAAATTATGAGCGAGAAGTTATATTTTTATTTTTGTGTTTGTACTTGAAATCGTAACGTTTTTTTATTATGTAAAATTAATATACAATTTTCAAAAAATAAATATTTACGTAATATTTTTTAAATCAACGAATCATTAAAAAATATAACTGACTGTTTAGGAATAATAATTCTGTCATAATGGGGACGATGCAAAGAGAGAAAGAGAGTGGCCTTTACTCGTTAATTTTGTCCTCATCAACAGTTTGGACAGTCGAGCAGCTTGATGCTGTTGTTGTTGGTTTAATAATTGCAACCGCTGTTGTTGTCGGTTTAATTATTGCAACGGGTGCTGTTGTTGCTGTCGTTGTTGCTGCTACAATTGCTGTCTTTAATGCGACTGGTGATGGCGGCGACTGTTGCTCCTGCACATCGTCGGCAAGCATTTTTAATACGCCCACCTTTTTAGCGGGGGGAATTGCTACTGTCGCCTCTTCTTCATCGTCTTCCTCATCATCTTCATCTTCATCGACTGCAATTGAGAAAGAGAAAACAGAAACGAAATGCTCTCGCGTTTCAGTTTTGAGAAGCTCTTCTTTCTTTGCGAATGGGTTGGTTGTGAGTGCGTGAGAGAAGAGAAATGATGACCATGGGCGACTGACTGACGTGACTGATTGTCGTGATTGTCTTGTTCGACAGTATGCGACTGAAATGCTCGAGTGCCAAACGCAAAAGCAAATAAAATTGTTGAAACAAAAATAGGCTTTGTACATAGAGGAAAGCATTTGTTTTACGAGAGAGAGAAAGAAAAGTTGGTTGGTTTTGTGCTCCTGTGCTCTTCTTCTCCGCAAATGTTGGTGATGATAATGATGATGATGAGGACGATGAGTGTAAGGTGTGGTTAAAGTGATATTTTAGTTAAATGACTGATTAATTCAATTGTTTAAGAACTGATTAAAGGTTTGATTGATAGGTGATTATTTGATTGATTTTTTAATTAATTATTTTTTTATATACAAATTTAGTATTATAACAATTTATTTATTAATTTTGTGATTGATAAGATTATTATGCTTTGATTATTTTTCCTTTGATTTATTAATATAATAGTTGAGCATTAATTAACTGTAATTGATTGATTAATTAATTTTTAAATTATTTACAAATGAGTCGAACGTATGAATTGAAAGAGAGTATTAATTTGTAATTTAAATAATTAAATGCTCATAAAAATATTTTTATTATTTGATTTGATTTATTAAAAACAAAAAAAAAACCCTTCTAATTTATTTTTTTATCTATCGATCTATCTATCTATCGATCTATCTATCTATCTATCTATCTATCTATCTATCTATATATATCTATATACAATACCTATATATCTATATATTTATCTATCTATCTATTCATCTGTCTATCTATTTAAATATATAAAAATTAATCATTTTATTTTTATAGCCCAAAATCTTATCGGTATGTGTCAGACATAAAAGCAAAATGAGTGTAAAAAGCTTCTATATAAAAATACACTATATATGCAACATTTATCTAAGTTATAAAGTTATATCACAGCATAAAATCTTCCCTCAATGATATGAATATTAGATTCGAAATCTGATATTTAAAATATTGTATAAATAAATGATATCCAATTATCCTAATACATCTTTTCGAATGCGAAAAATTAATTCATTGAACCGATAAAATAATTAATGTATGTATGTATGTACAAAACTCACACCGCTTAATGACTTATTAAAATTGTACTAATAAGAATATTTAATACAGTACTACCGAACTACACCACCGCATACCTTTTACCGAGAGTCGGCGTTTTACCGCCTGCGTTTTCGCATCAGCTGTGGCCGCTCTCCTATCCGACGCCTTTTCCGCAGCCGAAACCGAAGAAGAAATCGCACCGGCCGAGTTCCGCTTAGAGCCGATGCCGGAAGAACCATTATCTCCACCACGTTTCGATGTTGTTGCATTTGGCTCCTCTTGCGTGGCTGACTTTTTCGCGACGCTTTTGTTGGACGATGTCACCGTTGTTGCACCATTAGCCAACGCCGTTGTTGACGTTGCCGTCGCAATACCACTTTGCGGATGCATGCTGGCACGTTTAACAGCCGTCGCAGCCGAACGTTTGGCAGGTGGATGCATTGTCGTCTTTTGATCCGTCGTTGTCGCACCAGTTTTTTTTCCAGACTCAATGCTCACGCCGCCACTGCTGCCTGTTGCATTTGCTTGTGACGGCGTAATTGGCGCCTGCTTTTGCGGCGATTTAAGCTTCTGCTCGTCTTGTTTGTGTATGCCCACATCGAGCCAGTACTTAAGTTGCGATGCACGTTGTTGCGACATCAATTCACGCCCCTCGCCGAATTTGCTCAGCATGCCCTGGAATATGGAGTATTAAAACTGATCCAAGCAATTCCATTTTTTTAACACATTTTTTATTGCGTCCTCTTGCCGAATACTTTTTTTTACGAATAGTATAATAGTCAATGTACCTGCAATCGCTGCACCGTTTTGTAGACTGACTCAGGCGCCAACAGACCATAGTCGAGCAGCGAACATATGTGCAGTATGAAATTGCGATAGAGATTCTTGCGTATGATCTCGTGGCCATTGGTATCGAGAAACATTTCGCAGGCGAGTGGCAGCTGACAATCACCGACGTAGCCGTGTTTCATTACGTGCAAGTTCCAGAGTTTCATCAGCTCCTTTTCGCCCTCATTGACATCGGAGAATTCGTCGATCATTTGAATGGTCTTTTGGCGCAGCCAAAGAGGATCGCTTTCACCCTCCGAATCGATGTCCAATTCCTTGGGATGGACCGGCAGGCAGGTCTCCGTGTGATGGTACAATCTGATAATGAAATCGAATGAGAAGCATTAAATAGTTGAAATAAGACCAAGAGAACAGAATAAGAAAAAAAATATTATTCAATAAATAAAAAATATTAATAAATTATTAATTATAATTATTAGTTTAATATTTTTGTATATTATTAAATTCATGAATAAACTAATTATTTTCGTATAACCATTATTGAAGTCGCATACCGATTATGCCCGGTTATATACGGCCGCTGATTGCTTAAATCGTCCTCATCGAGCACCAGAAACTCATCCAGACAAGACGTCTTCTGGCGTCGCGGTCGACAAACCAACAAATTCGTCACCGTTGTGCGACGCACCGGACCACATGTGCGCGCAAACGAACAACCTGAGGGACCGGCCAAATCGTACGGCGATCCCGCATACGAACCATCATACGTATCATTTATGGTGACATCGATACGTGCCCCATTGCCCGCCGCCGGTTGATAGGTGAAATTAAAACGTGCATGGCAAAGTTTTAAGTGCTTGAGTAACGCATACAGACGCAAACAATCAAGACCGCACCACGGACAAATCACCTCCTGGGTATATTCTGTTTGCTGACGTGTATTATTGCTATACAGAAAATTATAGACAATCTGGATTTTTTCCGCTTTAACCACTGCAGCGGCAGTGTTGCTACTTTTAATACAATTGTTATTGTGATTAATTTGAGTTTCGACGTGGCCATTCAATTGTGACACAGCTCCGGCGGCAGCAACTGTGCCGCTGCCATTTGTCATTTGGCCATTTGTGACGACAGGTCCTCCTCCTCCGGCTTCAAGGCAATTTTCTTTCGCTGCATCACCACCACCGTACATCTTCAAGTCTTTTGCCTCGATACTAGCTGGCAGTTCTGTTGCGGACCAAGTCAAGCGGAATTTAAGCGTTGGAAACTGATTAAATACATCGAATTTCATTGAGAGCGGAATGTAATTGTCGGGCAGTGTTTCCCAAGTGCGTTTCTTTGGTGAAAAAGATTTAATGCTCGACGAGCTGAGCTCCTGCAGTGCAGCCTCATAGTCGCCTTCCGGTATGCAGCCGATGTTTTTTTCAAAAACGATCAACTCGCAACCGTAGATTTTCGTACTCGATTTGCTACGTTTAACTGCGTTCGATGTGGTATCTGTAGAGCACACGAAAGAGACGAAGAAAAAAAAACAACTTTATATATATATAGAAACAAATAAAATTACTTTACATCGTGCTTATAAAGCTTAGATTAAAATATGTGCTATTTTTTATATATAAACATTTTAAGTATGATTTTTTATGTAAACTTTCGCCTACTCGAACGTACCTTCAATTCCGCCATTTTCGTCGTTATCGTCATTTTTAGTGCAACCACCAAATTTTGGCGAAATTTTAATGCGAAAGAGTAGCTTATAAATGGTATTCTGCTCGCCCAGACCCGGACGCATCGACTGTACTGGTATGCTAGTTGCCGAGAATTGTCCAATGTCATCGTGAGGATTGTAAATCACATTCGAGCTATGAGTCTATAAATAAGAAACAATACTTCTAGTTAAACTATTTGTAATTCGTTTTCTTTTTGTCGAAATGCCTACCAAAATTTCCTGAAAATCCGAAGTGCTGTCCTTACGTTTGCTCTTGGTGATTTTATACAACGTCGATTCAACGCACACCACATCGCCGGCATTCCACCAATGATCGCTGCCGACGCTCTTGTCAAACAGACCGCTATAGATAACGTTGAGGTAATTATTTGCAACCGATTCAGATTTTTTCGTTATCGAGTCAAGAATCGTGTTGACTTTGAACGTGCCGCGCTTTTTATTGTTGCGCGACATTCGATCCTTCATATAGCTCAGTGTACGATTAAGGAATATGGGCTGCACAAATTAAAGGATATTTTTTTATCATCAGAAAACTATTTAATAATTCGTGAAAAAATCTAAATTCATGTCAATTTGTTATTAAATTGAAAGTATTTAATCTGAAATTATAAAATGCGTAAACAAATAATATCTGCCTGGGCCAGTGTCCGAAAGGCAGAAAACTTATATGATTATAATTTTTTTAATAAAATTTATATAAACAAAATTTAAGAATCCAAAAATTTTAAATTAGTTTTGCTTATAACCTCCAGGCGTAGTTTAAACGTCGCCAGAAATAGGGAAATGTATACTTACACTGGTGCCATGACGATTTCGCAAGAAACGATAAATTTGTGTGGGCTCTGAAAAAGTCAAATGAACAAAAAAATATTTAATTAGTTTTTATTTTAATATATGTATTTATTTGAAAATAAAGTTTAATAACTGATTTCGTTGTGTAATAAGAAAATAATTTACACAAGATTGAGAATCTTGAAATCAAAAACCAAAAAAACATAAAAAAATGTTACACCAATTCTGATATTTTTGTATTAATCGGTTTTTAATATTAAAACTTAAAGATTTAAACAAACTTTGACAATGCTCTTTTTTAACGTTTTCCAAAGAATCGACATTTTGATTGCAAAAAAAGTTATAACAAAATTCAACTTTAAATGGAGTTTAGTTCGCCAATTAGATTGTTCGAAAAATTCGGTAATTATTTTTCCGATATAAAAATCAATACTTTTTTTATATAAAACTATAATTAGTTTCATTTTTGTCTTTTGTTATAGTTTTTTTTTCATAAAAATTGTTTTATCATAAGAATCGAGCGTTGGTTTTAATTTTCGGTTAACATTTCGAATATTCGTTTACTTACTCTCGAATGCCTGCAAAAAGAGTTCCTGCTCCTGCTGATGTCCATTCAGTTTTGTTGTTTCTGCTGCAACGGCTGCGGCAGTGGCAGTGTTTACGCCAGCAGCAGTTGCTGATGCTGTCGTATTGTGGGCAGTAGCTGCCGAAGCAGCGGCGATGGCTGCTGCTACTCCCGCAGCGCCGTTTGCAGTCACAGCAGCAGCAGCTGCTGCCGCTGCTTCTTTCTCGCGTTTCTTTAGTGGTGGCATTCCCTGTGTGTTCCTTACTTTTTTCGCTTTCTTGTTTTTTCTTATTTTTTTCCACCGGTTGCGGCTGTGGCGGCGCTGCGGCCGTCGCGTCAATCACTTCTTACAAAGGAGGGGGGTGGGCGGGCGGGCGTAGCAATAATAGTAATGCAAAGTTTCGTTTTGCTTTTAATCCAGCGCTTTTGTGATTGATTTTCACGCGACTACTTCTTGTGTGTGCTTCATGTGAAACAGTTTTTGCAATTTTATACAATTTTAATTTATTTCGCTTGTTCAAATTTATTATTTTTCTCTTATAATGATTTTCTTCGGCGCGAAATTCCCTTATTCTTGGCTTCGCAGTCTTCCTCTTTTTTGTTCGCTTCCTTTTCTTTTACTCGTATTTTCGTTGGGTGTAATCTTGAACTATTTCTAAGCACTGCCACATGAGATAACTTTCACTGAAAAATAATGTTGCACCAAATGAAAGAGAAATTAACACGAGAAATTAACACTTGAAAGTGTTTCAGAAATTCTAGTTTTGCTTTTATAACATTTTCTATCCTCTTAAAAAATTATGAATATTTTAAGATTTTTAATATACGAATTAATTAGACTTTTGTGATAAAATTTTTTTTTAACAAAAATATAAAATCAAATTAGAAACCAAAAAATTCAACTATATTTATTAAAACAATATAAAAAACTATTTAAAGTTGAAGCGAATTTTTTGCATTCAACATTGTAAAATTGTTCTTTTCAGGTGGCAATATTGAAAAATGCAAAAGTTGGCATCTCGCACAATAAGTGTGGTCATTGCAAACTTAAATCTGGCAGGACCATTTTCTCCAATTGCTTTTGTGTCCAGCCTAGAAGATTTCCCATCTGCTACTTTAAATTAAAATATTATTAAAAACACAAAAAATTGCATAGCATAATGGACAAAAGCGGCGCTGCTCTGGTCAAGAAGTTACAATCTGAATTGGAGGCATATCAGAATCTACAGAAAAGTGAGTTTCGGCTTTTTTTTTGCTTCGAATTGTCGTCATTTCTAACCCCACCTGCCGCTCTTTAGCTTGTGTAAAACTAGTGAAGCAACGCACACTGCTCGAGAGTCAGCTCAATGAGAACAGTTGCGTGCTCGACGAACTGAATCTGCTCGGACCCGAAAACAAAGTCTACAAACTGTACGGTCCAGTTTTGGTCAAACAGGATTTAGAGGAGTCGCGTCAGAATGTTGGCAAACGCATGGAATACATTAACAAGGAACTAAAGAGCTCTAGTGACACGCTCGACAACATGGAAAAGGACATGACAAAACACCGTGAAGCCGTGCAAAAGCTGCAGCAACAGTATCAGGTCGCGGCAGCCATGAAATAAACCAACCCAATCGGAATGTTGCGCGCAATGATACATTTTTTTAATTATGAAATGTTCAAGGCAAAATTCATAACTTATTGAAAACTGAAATAAAAAAAATTAAAATTTAATTCAAAAACATAACGTTAAAAATAGTATAAGTTTTTTAAATAAGTAAAAAATTATTGTCGGTCCGTTATAATTTGCATAGGTCTGTCAAAATATAATATGTATATATGGATGGATCGCAGTTGGTTCCATATATGGGAAATGTTTTTTTTTGTGCATCTTTGTTAAAAATCAGAATTTAAATTTGTCACTTAGTAAACCTTTAATTTTGTGTTTCAGCCAGAGATGGAACGATTGTTTAGTAACTCGTTTTTATTTTCTATTCAAATTTTATATGCTAAATTCAAGGGAAGTACCTAATTAATCTTTTTTCTTTCCAAAATTTTACAATAGAAAATAAATTTAATTCTAAGGATATTAAGAATGTGTATAGTATATAAACAGAACAAGAAAGGTTGTTACATCGATTTTCGATTTGTAAGTTTTGGATTTGTTGATGTTTGAAAAAAGTTTTATATATCAGTTCTAAATATTACGAAAAACTCAAATATTTGAGCAACTAAAAATACCTTTCATAAAAATGAAAAATGGAGTCATATTGAAGACCTTTTGAACTTTAAGAACAACCCTTTGAAATATTTTTTGTTGAATTAATTTCGTAAAAAATTGGATTTATCAGGTTTTGTTTTAAAGCTCTTCATTATATGAAATAACATTGGGTTGGACTTCTAGAGGGTTAATAGAAACGAACTTAAAGTTATTTAAATTATTTCATTTGGCACACAGCTAAAATTTAACAACTTTGATTAACTTGCATGACTGGCATCTCTGCAACTGCACAAGAGAAGTACACGTCATTTAAGAACTATGTACAATTTATTTAATATGTATAATAAAGAATAAATTTATAATTAAAAGTAATGTTTAACAGTTTTTTTAAGAAACAAAAAACATATTTTGTGATTAAAATTTAAGTTGTAAGTTGTCAGCACTTTTCTAATGACACCAAATCAACGAATACAAATTCAAAATTAAAGTTGCCAGACTTTTTGTGAAATTATCAATTGTCTCAAACGTAGCATTCAATATACAATTGTAATTTTTTTTAATATATATATATCAATAATTTTGGTTCTTCGTATATAAACAATTAACTTATTATCAAACACTTAAACGTTTATTATGCCGAAACCATTGTTTCCAATTGGAAAATTCGGCTGGCAACACTGGTTGCCCTTCTGCTGCCACGCAAATACTTGCAAATTAGAAAAAGAAAAAATTGACCAATAATTCTAAAAAAAACATTTATTTTACAAAATTTTACTCACATAAGACAAAATTAATTAATAAAGAAAAAATTACAACAACAAAAATACAATAAATAGGAGCAACAAAAATTGTCAAAAGAACCAAATTTAGAACAAACAAAAAGTCATCGATCGAAACAAAAGCGAAAAAAAAAAACTAAAAAAAATGGGAGCAGGCAACAGTGTTCAAGTGCCCGGTGGTGGCACCGAAGGCTATCATGTTCTCAAGGTTCAAGACAATTCGCCCGGGCAACGTGCCGGTCTTGAGGCGTTTTTCGATTTTATTGTTGCCATTGCTGGCACTCGTCTCGATCAGGACAACGATATGCTCAAGGAGCTCCTGCGCCAGAATGTTGATAAACCGGTGCGTATCACCGTTTACTCGAGTAAAACACAGCTGGTGCGCGAACTGTCGCTGACGCCCGCCGCTGGTTGGGGCGGTCAAGGTCTGCTCGGCGTTAGCATACGATTTTGTTCGTTTGAGGGCGCAAACGAGAACGTCTGGCACATACTCGAGGTACATCCAAATTCACCCGCCGAGGCGGCGGGTCTATGCGCCTACGTCGACTACGTCATTGGAGCTGATGCGATTCGTCATGAGCAGGACGATCTGTATACGTTAATTGAGACACACGAAGGACAGCCGCTAAAAGTTTACGTTTACAATTTGGATGACGATGCTTGTCGCGAGGTCACTATCAAACCGAATTCGCAGTGGGGTGGCGAGGGCGCTCTCGGCTGCGGCATCGGCTATGGGTATTTGCATCGTATTCCGGTACAGCCAGCTGTGGTCGGCACAGCACCCACGGCATTATCACCGCCAACATCTACAGGAGCATCCTCGGCGCCTTTGACAACACCTATTACGGCCGCCACGCCATTGCTGTCCCCAGCTGTATCGGCACCTGTAACTCTGCCATATGTGCCGCCGTTAACAAATACTTTTAATGCCGCGGCAGCAGCAGCACCGACGCCATTACCAGCGGGTGTTGCCACCGTCAGCACTGTGGACGCGCAGCCACAAAGCGTCTTTAAAACATATTTTAATCCGGATTCTGCTGCCGTTGAAACCGCATCGGATCCGATTAGCGATGCCATGGCAGCAGCTGCAGTGGCAAATGCCACTGCTCCTATCGCATCGCAACAACAACAAGCACAGCCGCTACCACCGTCATCACCGCAACCTCAATTTGTCACTTCTGCAATTCCGCCGCCAGCAAATCTGTACATACCCGGCGTCTATGATGGTAGCGGCGGTGTATCTGCTGCACAACCGTATCCACAGGTTAGAAGAACAGCATTAAATTAAGCGTAAATTTTGATAATCACTTTCCCAAAAAGATAGTAAAAAAAATAACAAAAAATTTATTGTTGAGAGGAACAAAACAAACTTTCATAACCATTTCTTGCTGTAAATTGAATTATTTTTATTTAAAAAAATAAAAAAAATTTCGCAACCACTTAAGCAAGTTACCAAATGCTTGCAGAGATTGTGGCGGTCGCACATAAAACAATTTTGTTTCATTGAAAAATTTTCCGGTTTTTTTAATATTTATTTTCTCATTATTTTTATTTTATTATGATTTATTATTTTGTTTTTTATTTATTAATTTTTTCACAGGCTTATACGACCGGTACTCTACCGCCGCCGCCTTCTAATGTCGGCGTACCGATGTACTCGACCGCAACACAATCACAACAACAACAACAGTATATGACCATGCCCATGACACTAGCGTATCCCGCCGCCGCACCTATCGTTGCCTCAGCGCAGACTGCCGCATCATATCCGCAACTGCAGCCCTCAATGGGTGGACTCTATCCGACGCAACAAGTAACAACTCCAATGCCGCCACAGATGTTCCAACCGCAGCAGCAACAGCAGTCGCCCCACCTTGTACCAATGCACGTTCCAAATACCACGGCACCTCCAATGTCGTCGTCGTCTTCGCCTTTGGCTAATTAAATTAATTTGAATTTTGTAATTGTGCTTGTTATTTACAAAAACAAAATGATATCGTTTTTTTTTTCATTTTTTGTCATCTCTTATTTTCTTTTACTCACATGGGCGCATGTCTCATCTCCGAACTTTTATGTTGCAATTTACGCATTTAGTGCAGTTAGTGTTAAATTCTAACAATTTATTAAATCATAAATTTATATATATATACATATTGTAATAAAAACGATGTTATATTATTTACTACATATATATAATCCCTTAACCAATGTACATCGTCCGTTATCATTTTTTTTTTTTATCAATCTTGGTTGATTTGAGACTTTAGAAAGTCAATAAAATAAATCATGATTAAAAATTGAAGCTTGACGATTTTTTAGAAATAAAAAAGAAATTAAAAGAAAAATTAAGCACTTGTTGTCATAACTACTGGATCTCGTCTGTACCTAACAACGCCAGTGGTTGCTGGGGCACCCAACGACAATTCGATCAAACAAACATCGCACACATTTTAAAATAAGAAACGAACTCGAACAGGAACAGGAAAACGGTACTCAACACATTCGACTACAATAAATGGCCAACTTTGTCTATCCCGAGGAGCAGCACTATTTTATCGAGAGCGTGCGTCCTTTTCATCTCCTCGATGTCGGTTCACCCAAATGGTTGGACATGCACGAGATGATCATCAAACTGAGCCAACAAGCTATTCTGGAGGCGGCCGAACATCGCGAGGAGGCGATCAAAGAGTCGCTAATAGCACGCGATAAGCTGCGCGTACTAATACACGAGGCTTACTGCGTGTTTGTGTGGAAGACACGCGTCTTGCCGCATTTGCTCGAAGTCGATCCGAATCCGCAGGCAACCTTTCTCATTTATACCGTGTTCTTTCACGAGGGCGCTGTCATTTCGCTGCTCGAGACCGCACTCTTTCATGTGAGCGCTTGTGAGGCGTTGCAGGATGCGGCACTTGATTTGGTCGACTATTGTGCACAGGGTGTAGCGCAGGTAATCGGTTTGGTGAGGTAAGAATTTATTGTATTTTTGCTATTAACTATGATTGACGATGACCACCGCTTAGCATGGGCCACCATGAGAACGAATCGAAAATCGATGTTGACGAGGCGGTACTCTCCGAATTGGAGCGTCAAAAACGTGATTTAATTTATAAAATCGGTTTGCGTTGCATTTCGATTTTGAATTATTTAACGGATAATGCCAAAGCGTTGCCGTTGAGTGCCACACGGCGTATGGTCGTTACGCATGATATACCCTGGTTGATGGCGGATCTGCTACATTTTCGTCCATGGCAGAAGCGAAGCCAAAAGGGGATACACAAATATATTGGTTAGTACAGTAGAACAAATTAAAAATCGTATTTTAAACATTATCTAGTCTGAAATTCTGATTTGATTTAGCTAAAAGTGTCAAGAAGCTTTAAGCTATACAGCTGTCATAGTCAGTTACTTTAATCCTCTTCACAATTAAATTTGCCAAATTTTCAGATGAAAAATGGACGCTTGTACAGGGCGACGCAGTAGCACAAGTGGTTAAACACGAAGCCCAAAGCTGGTTTTGTCTGTACCAGTTGCTCTTTAACGCATCCCTAATGCAATCTTACGACCTAAACGAAGAACGACGCAAACACCTGGCCCGGGTAGGTCAGACCAGATATGCGTGTATCCTGGAAATTTAAAACTTTCACTTTTCTTTAAAATTACTTCTAGTGTCAAGGTTTGTTGCACGAAACTGTGCTCGATCAGCTCCCACCGCTTATCGAACTGAAGCAGTATCTGTGTCGCTTGGGCGTATCTGTAGGTGCCTCATCGAACGCAAAGTCCGCCAAGAGCACTTTGATGCTGGAAGAAGTACCTGAAATACGTGAGAATCTCATCAAAGAAGCGGAACGTGTCGGCGGCTTTTTGGAAATAGCACAACGTCAGGAGAGCATTTTTCTCAGCTGCGATCACGATCAAGTGCTTGCATTGGCGCAGCGTTTGAATAGTGCCTACAATACAGATTTGTTGGCCGAATTGGAGCAAAAGGACGCAGAAAGAAATGCGCCAGATGCGACAAAATCAGTAGTGGATGATGCTGCTGCCGGTGGTCAAAAGTGTGCCAATTGTTTGGGTGCGGCGGTGAAGAAATGCGCTAATTGTAAGAGCACCAACTACTGCTCTAAGTACGACTTAAGACTTTTGACTGAAATTCAATTATTTTTTAATTTACTTCCTTCTTTGTACAGAAAATGTCAACAGGATGACTGGCCTCAACACAAGATAAATTGCGTCAAGATCTAAAATCATAACAAAACTGAAAACTTTCAATTTGTAATTTTCTTTTAATTTTCAACGGATATTTTTTAAATAAACGTTTAGATTTGTTTTCTTTTTAGTAAATATTTTAATATTTATTAAAAAATCATTTTTTTACTCCTGTGGTACAGTCCAAATTAAGAACACAACTCCTTGTCGTCTTAGTCACGCATCAGATGCGCATAAAATTTACGAGTTTTGTCTAAGATGTTCCTTGACAACATCCAAAGCTTGTGTCTCCTCTCCGAAATCCTTGATGACGACCACGGAGCAACCACACACCTTGCGGGGCTTGCCCTCCTTATCGATCTTGCAGAGGCCGGACCATTCGCCGAGCTTCTTGTGCGAATCGACGCGAATCAGAGGAATCTGATGTTCGTGGCAGAGCGCGGTAACGAGCTTCTTGTAGAGGACCTCATCGAATGATTCAGCAAGAATGCACAAAACAGCTTGACGTCTGTGTGGGAAAAATGTAAACAAAGCAAAGATTAGACACGTGCACATTTTTCAAAATCAAAAAATAGAGAGAAAAAAATAAATAAATAAAACAAACTCACTTGTCCAAAGCCTTGCACGCCTGATGGATGCCGTGAACGAGTCCGTCGGCAATCAGCGACTTCTTGAGCACCTCCTGGAGGGCGGTATTAATATCCATGGCATCACCGACAACTGGCGCGGCAGAGGGTACATCACTATTCGCAGCAACGGATGATCACACAACCGACGGATATCAGCAATTCGCATTTCGAGATATGGAAACAAAACAGAAAATTGAACAAAAATTAGCAACGTCTTTACAACAAATTCCAAAATCAAATTTGGACTTGCGGTTCCGCAAGCCAACTTTTATTCGAATTCTTCTGCACTAGCAAAACCGAACCGATTTTTTATCTTTTTTTATTGTCACTTTCAACATATTGTCGTGCACTTTTTGTTAATTCAACTTACACATCAACGTCAGCCATTTTTGATTAAAAGTGTCGTCTGAGTACTGTGAACAGAAGAGAAAAAGACGATTATTAATGAGATGTTTGCCATAAAAATCAATTTATTTTCAGTTTATTTTAACACAGAAATTTGTATCGCCTTCCTACCTTTTTGACAACCGGAAAGAAAGAAAGATTGCCGCGGGAACGGTTACTAAGTTCACGTTTGTGAAGATTGACTTTCGTTCAGTTTTGCTTCGTTAATGTGAGTATGTTCGCGCGTGTGGTCGTTTGAGTGCGTTCAGTGCTAATGAAAAAAAAATCATTCACAAAAAATAAAAATAATTTTTGAAATATTAATATAAAAATTGCTAAATTACGTCATATATAAATAATATTTATATGTAGAACCATGTGTATTTTATATTGAGGACGGATCTATTGATTTTGATAATATAAACCGTATTAACGTATGCTATATTCTGAATTTAGTAAAAGATCTTAAAACACTCTTGGATACCATTCATATGATACATCATTTGTCGAAATTTAAGCATTGAATTTTTGGTGAAATTCTTTATTTCCCGCAGAAGATAGAAGATAGGTGTGACATGTGGTATACCAAATGAGAGGTAATTAGTGGACTTTAATTCTTAATAATTAATAATAAATTATTTTGTACAAGCCCAACGAGTACTTTCCAAACTCTTTCCAATTACCACTCTCAATTGAGCATAGAGCAGCTGTTTTTATTTTGTTTGATTGTTATAATTACCGCAATTTTGTGTTTGTTGGGTTGCTGCTTCTTTTGATAAATCGCGCGGGACGAAGGGAAGCCAGCACCAGCACGCTAGGAAGCAGGAGTTGCATCGTTGTACAAAATTGTCATCATCGCTTCATTAATAACACGCAACTTTTGTCAAGGTCAGCCAGTCGTCCCACGCCTTCAAACGAAAAACGTGACAGAAATTCAAGCAAGCAGCTAAAGTGCAAATATTTACACACATTTTTTTACATAATGGAAAAGGAAAATCTTAGGTAAATAAAAACCACCAACACAACATACAAAGAGTAGTAAAATGAACAATTTAATTAAAACGCGATAAGTGCGACGCACAAGTTGAACTTCAGCGTGGCCCTCTCGTTGTGATGGTAGATTTGGGTGACGCTGTCGTTTGGCCTTTCGTACAGCGGAGGGTGAACATATGCGATATGCTTTTGAACAAAACTATTCTATGCCGTCGTATCAAGCGTGTTGATAAGATGCTGAGATTTTTTAAAATTAACATTTGAATACATTTTCGAACTGGGAATCTTTTGGCTAAGCTGGTCTACGTAGCGCAATCTTGTTGGTTCATCAGTTTCCGTTTTGAGTTCGCTTTGCACGGTTGAATTTCGGTGTTGATTTTGCGTTTATTTAATTCTGTTTCCAAGTGGCGCACGATGAGCAATTTGAGGTGATAATTTTCACACGTTTTTTCTTCTATTTTAGTTCAGCGTCTTTTGTTGTTTTTTAATTTTTAAAACCAAGTGCAAAAGTTCGCATTTAATTGATTCGATTTCTAAGCGCTCTTTACACCAGGAGCGAAGTCAGTAACTTCTTATTCGAATTCTAAGTATGGGTTTTTAGCAGGGTCTAAGAAGCGTTTGGAAGTCATACTTAAAATTCAAACAAATTGCAAGCAGTCGTCATTGAGCATTTAGGAACAAGATGTATTCTTTCCGAAGAATAAAACATGCATTTATTGATAAATATGCATTTATTGTGAAATATGAACAGTTTTCTAAAAAATGCCAATCATGCATCAATTGAAATATATGCAAAAATATGCACTAACGATTGAAAACCATTTTAAAGTAAATTGTATGATTCGCGAAGACAACTTAACCACTTCCTTTTGAGATGTTCAATAAAATCCATTCCATAGTTTTTATTTGTGCAATTAATTCAGAAAAGTGAATCGATTTTGTATATTAGATTCTAAATAATAAAAAATTGTTGAATTTTTTGTATAATTGCATAATTTGTCTGTTCGCGTATTTTGCCGAATTTACAACTTTCGTTTATGGTGCTGGGTGGTGTTTATTATTCGGCCGTTATCAGTTTAAAAGGTTATTTGCGTTTCTCGAAATTGTCCCAGAAGTTTGATTATTAAAGTAGAAGATTTATAAAAGTCATTGTGATTGTGTAACAATTTTTGGTATAAACAAATTATCTATTAAAAATACTTAAAAACAAATATAATTTTTTAACTTACGAGTGCATTCAAAAAATTGGTTTACTTGACAGTTTCCTAAATACTTATAACGTGATTAAAAACTCTCGATTAATTTATAATTTTAAAAATTTAATGAAATAAATTGTTTAAATTATAATTTTTTGTTTGTTTGCAGAGAAGGCATCCTCCTCGGTTGTGGCAATCCACTGCTCGACATCTCGTCCACCGTCGATGAGAAATTTCTGCAAAAATACGAACTGCAGCCGGACAATGCGATACTCGCCGAGGAAACACATATGCCCATCTACGATGAGCTGATCGAAAAGTACAAGGCCGATTATATAGCCGGCGGTTCAGTGCAAAATTCATTGCGCGTATGCCAGTGGATCTTGCAGAAGCCGAATACTGCGGTTTTCTTTGGCTGCGTCGGTGATGATAAATATACGAAAATTCTTGAGGAGAAGGCACGCTCTGACGGCGTTAATGTACAGTATCAGTACACACAGGAAGCGCCGACGGGCACCTGTGCCGTTCTCATAACGGGCACACATCGTTCGTTGTGCGCCAATCTGGCGGCGGCAAATCACTTTACAACCGATCATCTGAATAAGCCCGATAATAAGAAGCTCATCGATAATGCCGAGTACTTTTACATATCGGTAAGTGTAAAATGAAAATTTCGGCTCCATGTAAAATTAAATTTGACTAAATTTAAATAATAATTTAAGGTGAAATTAAATTATGATATAATTATACTTTAAATGTCGCTCTATTTTAGTATTTTGCATTATTTATTTTATTTCTCCGTTTTATTTTCAGGGCTTTTTCCTCACCGTCAGTCCACCAAGCATTATGGAGGTGGCTCACCACGCTCATAAGCACAATCGCATGTTCATGATGAATCTGAGTGCGCCATTCTTGTCGCAATTTTTCAAAGATCCGCTGATGGCGGCCCTTCCCTACGTCGATATACTCTTCGGCAATGAGACGGTAAACTAAAAAATTCATATTTTTGTTAAATTAAATAATGCTAACAATATCCTTGCAGGAAGCGGAAACCTTTGCCGTCGAGCAGGGCTGGGACGAAACCAAAGATTTACGCAAAATCGGCCAACGAATGCTAGCGCTGCCCAAAGAAAATCCTCAACGTCCGCGCATTGTTATCATTACGCAGGGCCAATCACCAGTGCTGCTCATACAGGAGCACGCAATCGAAGAGTTTCCGGTGCAGAAACTCGAACGCGAAGAGGTTGTGGACACGAACGGTGCAGGCGATGCCTTTGTCGGCGGTTTTCTTGCGCAGTTCGTGCAGCGCAAGCCGCTGGACGTGTGCATTCGTTGCGGCATCTGGGCGGCTAGACAAATTATACAGCGCAGTGGTTGTACTTTCGACGGCACGCCCGAATTCGAGTCATAAAAAACGCGACTTAAGCACTCATTAAACAACAAAAAATATTTGCGTAGAAAATATTTTTCTATAACTTTGAAAATTGTACATTTTTTTGTTGGAATTTTTTCTTCTTTTTTTACACTACTTGATATTACTGTGCACGGAGGTTTTCTCACTCTCACTCTTTCTTTCTCATCGCCACTCTTGGTTTTGGACATCTGCACTTAAAACAACTTTATTAACATTTAAAACTAACACAAATTGTTGCAGAAGTGATTTTTTAAGGCACGCACAGCACTTTTCAACCTAAAAATGTTGTGTCCAATACTAAAACTATTTGACACTGTATTTCTCTATAGCACCATTCATTTTTTTATGCATACAATTTTCCTCTTAACTGTCAATTGTTTAATTTTGTTTATATACAAACTTATGTATTTAATTTTAATTTTTTTTGTAAATACTTAGTACAATGTGAAATTGCAATTCATTGCAACGACGAAAAACGTGTTTACATTAATTAGCAATATTAAATGGCGTTTTGTAGGAAAAAATTAATAAACAATTTCCAATTGACTAAAGTTTAATGATGTTTTATTTGTTTTGTATTTGTTTAACAATTAAATTATATTTACATCCATACCTACAAAAGAAAAACGAAAATTCCAGAAAAATTCTCAACAAAGTCTCATTTTAGCTCGATACACTTGAACCAGCGATGTTCCAACTTCTTTAACCAGTCTGAAAAAAAAGTGTTCTCGATGTCTGCAAAGACCTTCATGAAAAAAAGTTTTCATATTAAGTAAAAGTTAATAGTTGTTAAATCTACAAAAAAATTACAAACAAAAAAACTCGAGGTCGACTTAAACTCCATAATCGAAGAAAACCGATTGTCGACCATATTCGTATAATCCGATGTATTCTCGAAATTTATATGTATTGGAAAAACCGCTCAGGTTATAAGCGCTGTTGCCTACTTACCCAAATCAGCCCAGAAGCATTTTCCTGTAATACCCGACATTTGTTCAATATTTATTTTCAAAAATATTTTAATCGATTACAAAATAAACTTGCAAATATATTAATTTTTAACAAGCTCACATATTGACAAATTGTGATATCGTTTTTTTATTTGTCCATTAACGCTTCTCAAATAACGAAAAAAAATTAACTATATGAACTCTGTGTTTAAAAAAATATAAAAAGAAATAAAATTAAATATAGTAAAAATATGATTCAATGATTTTCTCGAAAAATGTTTAAATTATGTAAAAGTCTCTATTTACTAAAAAATAGTGTACATACTCGTATATACTTACCATATGACACCTCCACATAAATTTAAATCTTGTTTTTACCCATCCATTACATAAATTGTTACAATGCGACTCCTCGCACAGTTCATACTCGTATAACGTGTCGAGCGAACGAACTTTTCTACAACAACTTGTTTTTTCGCACCATTTTTCCTTAGAATCAATATTTAATGTTTTTTTTACATAAAAAACCTTCCAAAAGAATAAAAATGCTTCGAGCAGTTTTTGTCCATTAAGTGTGTTTATTTTGATTTTTAAATATGTAGATAAGATTATCGTAGAGTTCACACATATATATAAAATTAAAATTTTTAAAATGACGATGTGGTTAAGTATTTTTATAGCTATTTCAATATTGTATTCCAATATACTATGCGTGGTGAGCTTATTCGTTTCGTTTGGATGTTGAATATGTGGAATCAAAAAACTGGAAGGGTAAGGGGAAATACAATTTTTAAATGACATTTAGATTTTTGCTGGGAAATAAATACCAGGAATGAACAAGGGGGGCGTGGCGTGCACATAGACTATTCGTGTTGGCTATTAGCATATATATTTTTTCTTCTTTTTAAGTTTTTGTTTTAAGTCAATATTGTAAAAACCTTAAACCAAAATAAAATGTAAAAGACGTTCTAAACATTAAGAAAAGGATAAGATAAAAAAGAACAATAAATTGTTTTTTTTATATATATATATGGAAAGAAAGTGGAGACTTCATTAAAATAAGTTGGTATATGCATGAAACTAAATCTAGAACTAATAGCAAATATTTTTTGTTTGTTTTGTTTTTTAAATAATATTGAAAATTAGTAAGCAATTATGTTTTTTTTTTTGTTTTTCTTTAGCAAATTTAAATATGAATTTTAAATATATTTTCTTTTCATATATGCATATATAGTAAGTATGTATTTTTTGTTTAAAAGAGCGCGAAAGTCATTTTTGCTTTTGTTAATCATCGAATATAAACGCGGAATTAAAATTAGGCTTTTCTGTTGTTGTTGTATGTAGTGGCTGTTATTAATTAGTTCCGCCGCCGGTGGTGGCATTATTCGACAGTTGTCCCGGCACTGAGAACTGCGGCCGAAACGAGGCAAAATTGCCGGCGGGACCACCTGCAAATGCGGGCAGTGCTGTGCCCTGGAATCCGGCAGGAAATTGTGCCATCAATTGCGCTAAAAATAAAACGAAAATTAATTAGTATGCCTAAAATAATATAATAAATGTCGATACTCACCCGCATTGGAAGTGTTACCAGCGGTCGCGGCCAGACGTGACAATATCGAACGTTCCGACATTTGTAGACGTTGCGCCACAGGCGGTATACGAGCCAGTGTCGCCGGCAGACGCGACACATCCGACTTCATGTCGGACAACAACTCCTCCAACTGGTTGAGCACCTTGTGCAGCACTGCATTTGCTGGCTTATTGCCCGCCAGCGATTCCTTGCTCAGATGCTGATGTGATTCTGCGAGGCATTCGACCTCGGCGAAGCGTGCATTCAATGACATTGCCGGATGTGCGGGATCCTGGGCAAGTGTCAAGAAGGCAGCACGACGCAATTGTTCCTCAATGACGAGCGCCTGCTCGAGCAGCTTGAAGCGACGTGCTAAGAATTTATTTTTAATCTCGAGAAAGTTACCCTTGCCGACGTCCATCTTGAATGGTTCGTTAATGATCGCAAAGCGTATGTCATTCTGTATATCCTGCCAGCGGCCGTAACCGTGCGTTACAATGCCCGCTAACAGCCAATAGTCGTGACGACGATGCCAGATCTCGTATTCGCGTCCGGGTACGGCTGCTTTCTCCTCGTTCAGCCAGAGTGTGTGCAGTTCGGTGAAACCGCCGTCGGCAATGTTAAACATGAATTTACGCTTGAGCACCTCAAGACTTTCCTCTGTTTTCGGTTGGGTTTGTGGCAGCGTTGTTGGCTTTGTCGCTGATTCGGTTTTATTTGAGCCGGCAGCCGACGAACCGCCAGATGTATTGGCCGCCGAGGTGGAAGGCTTCTCAACCTCACCATCGTCCTTGATGATAAGCACGTCATCATCGTCGTCATCATCATCGATGATTGTGGTGGATGGTTCCTCTTTTGGCTTTTCGATTTCCTCTTTTGTTGTTGTGGCTGCCTTTTCGACAACCTTGGTCGCCTCCTTTGAAGCTATCGAGTCGTCCTCTTTTTTGATATCAGTTGCCGACGTGACAGTTGGTTTTTCTTCCTTCACGTCTTTAGTGGTAGCTTCGTCCTTGGCTTTATCGGCATCCTCGGCTTTAACTGCGGCATTCGCCTCACCATCAACAACAGCTGCATCAGGCTTTTCTTCCTTCGGTTCTTTGCTTAAATCGGCAGCGGCCGCAGTGGGTTTCTTTTCAGTTAAATCAGCAGCACCACTCTCATTCTCTTTTTTAACGTCTTCTTTATCAGTAGACGAAATAGATGGCTTCTCGTCGCCTTTCTCTGATATCGGTGCTGGACTTGGTGCGGCACTTGTCGCTGGCGTGGCGCTAGTACTGGTCGTAGCGCTCTTATCATCCGTGGCGGTTGCTGGTTTAGCTGCAGCAGCATCTGTCGCTGCTGTCACTACCGCTGTCGTTGCATCTGCATCGGTCTTCGGCACTGCAGCCAGCTGTCCGCGCACCGGTTCGCACGGCTTCAATATCAATTCGGGCATGCTGTAGTAGCCGTTGATGTGCTCGAACTCCTGCACCTTTTTGCGTATCAACGACATGACGCCGATGCGTGTCAAGACGTGCTGACGCGATAGACCCTCACGTGGCACACCGTCGGCAAAAGTTTCGGCATTGTCGGCGCCCGGCTCACACAGATGACGCATAAACAGCGAAACGTATGCTTTAAAGTTCCGCTCCGATTTACCACGTAAATCACGCACCAACCACTGCGAATTGAAGGCGTCCTGTGGCGGCATCCCGTAACGCATAATTGCATTGAGGAAACTCTTACGTTGGCGTGCGTTAAATCCAAGCACCTCAATGTTGCCACCGACGCGTGCCAGTAGCGGCGGCAGTGGACGATCATCACGTCGCTCAACACGACGCTTGGCCTTTCGTCCCTCACCACCAGCGATGCCATTTTGTTCGTCGAAATCATCATCGCCGCCATCCTCATCCGAACCGGCGGAATAGTCAGAGTTGTATTCGGAGCCGTTGTCCTGCCAGTTGCCATCGTCACGCGTTGTATCCGCAGCGACAACACCGCCATCGGTGTAGTTGACCTGTTTGCGGACGCGCTTGCCCTTGCCGAGTGTGCGCGAGACATCCTCCTGATGCTGTTCGTAGTGGTGGCGCAACAGTTTAACCCAATATGCGGGATCCGAGTTCTCGGCTTCCTGCTTAATGATTTCGGTCTCCTCCTCTTCTTCCTCCTCTTTGGTTGCGTACGAAGCCACCTTAAAGGACGATAGATACTCGTTGGCCCATGATTCTTTCTCTTCAATGCCGCGATTTGAGCGATCGAGCAATTCACCAACAGCCTTGTCATCGTAGTGAATAGCTTCCTCCTTGTCGTCGTTGTCCTTAAACAATTCCTCGGTACCGAAACGCAAGATATCATCGAGTTCTTGTTTCGTAAAGTTGGCGCCTTTGCCACCCATGCCCGGACGCACAACCAAATGTGTCAACATCATTTTACGTTTGGCCACCTGCGTGACACGTTCCTCGACCGAATTGCGTGTAACAAAGCGATAAATCATCACCTTGTTCGCCTGACCGATACGATGGGCGCGTGAGAACGCCTGAATATCGTTGTGTGGATTCCAATCGGAATCGTAAATAATAACCGTATCAGCAGTGGCTAAATTAATGCCCAAACCGCCGGCGCGTGTACTTAGCAAGAAGACAAATTGTTGTGCGCCGGGAGCATTAAAACGATCGATGGCCTCTTGACGCAAATTGCCCGTAATACCGCCGTCAATGCGTTCGTACTTATACGACTCACCCTCGAGGAAGTCCTCGAGTATGTCAAGCATTTTGGTCATTTGCGAGAAGATCAACACGCGATGACCCTGTTCCTTCAACAGTTTAAGCATCTTTGAGAGCAAGATCAACTTGCCGGCGGCCTTGGTCAGCGACACTATCTCATACATACCACCTGCAGCGGTTGGGGCCTCCTCTGAAGCGGACGGAAACAGATACGGATGATTGCAGCATTTCTTCAGATCCATCATGACGTTGATCAGCGAACAGGAATTACCGCCGCCGCTCTTTGAGTTAAGCGCTTCGTAGTTCTTGGTAAGAATAAATTTGTAGAATTTCTTTTGCATGGCCGACAGCTCGACGCGAACAATAAACTCTGATTTTGAGGGCATATTCTTGAGTACGTCGGCTTTAAGGCGACGCAACATGTGCGGTCCCAACATCTCGTGCAATCGTTTGACTTGCTCCTCCTTCGAGACATCGGCAAATTCACCCTGGAACGCATTCAGATCGCTAAACTTATCGCGACTCAAAAAGTTCAACAGATGGAACAACTCTTCGAGATTATTTTGCAGTGGTGTACCGGTCAGCAGTAGCTTGTAGGCAATTGGATAGGCATTGAGAATGCGGAAAAATTTACTCTGATTGCTCTTCAGGCGATGAGCCTCATCGACAACAAGTACAGCCCAATCAATCGAACCGAGACAGGCGGCATCCATCGAGACCAGCTCGTAACTGGTTAGCAGTACATTGAACTTGAATTGATTGGTGCGTAGACGCGAGACTTTACCGCCACGTATGGCGCCCTCCTCGAATGACAACTCATTCTCGCGTATGACCGCACGCGAATCCTTGTCGCCGACATAGGTGATGCAATAGAAATCGGGTGCCCACAGCTCAAATTCACGTTCCCAATTTATAATAGTCGAGAGTGGCACTGCGACCAGAAACGGGCCCTTGCAGTGACCCTCCTTGTACAGCGAATAGAGAAAAGTAACCGTTTGAATTGTCTTGCCCAGACCCATTTCATCGGCCAGTATCGTATCGATGCCTTGACCCCAAGAGTAACGCAACCAATTGATGCCATCAATTTGATAGGGATGCAGTTGCATGCCGGTTTCATCAAGGAAAGGTGGTTGTCCTTCGTATTTGCGCTTAAGATCGGTTTGCGGTTTGTCTGGCGGCGGTGTAAAACGCTTGGCACCTAATCGGTCTTCGTCTTCGATGCTCTTGACGGCCTTTGCTTTGCGGCCGCCCTTTTTGCCGCGCTTACCACCACCGCTTGCGCGTGACGATGACGATGCACTCGTGCTCGGCTCGGCCGTACATGCGGTACGCAAATCCTGATAGTAGTCGACGGCGGGTTTAAGGCCCGGTATATCATCGGATTCGTCTTCCCATGTCGATTTGTCGTATGGTAGATCGCGCCACTTGACCAGATACATGGTAGTGCCGTCGCGTGCCGTACGATGATTAATGACGCGCTGCACAATCAACCATTCCGGTTTGACGCCGTTCTTGTAAAAGCGATCTTCCAAATCCTTTTTGTATTCCTCGTTCTCGTCGTCCGCCTGTATGCCGCCCTTGGCCTTATGCCGCTGTATACGCTGAAAGCGTGAATCGGCCTCATCTAGTGTCTCTTCGAATTTCGGCGGCTCTTCCATGTCGTATTTGCGCTGAAACGAGCGTATCATCAGCGGATGGTGGACGTCCATGTGCACCTCGGGCACCCATTCGCAGTGCCAGTACGACATGTTGTGCCACTTGATGAAGTATTCACGCTGACGAGTCATGACCGTCTTCTTAGTTGAGGATGATGGTTCGTTAGTCAGCGGACGTTCAACCCAACGCCAGGTAATAATTTTCTCAGCTTTACCTGCAAGTGGTGGACAACTGCAGCGTGGACATTTCCAGTCGCCGTTCGGTATATCGTCGAGGGGCGGATTTAAACAGAATGTATGATAGGCCGACGGGCATGAGTCGCAACACAACAGCTCACCGCCATCTTTACAAATGCGACAGAACTCCTGATGTTCGTCGTCGTCATCTTCTTCGGCAGCGCCGCCATCCGCTTCACAATGCGGACACGACCACTTGCCCTCGGGTGCTTCGTCCAGTTCGGGTTCCAAGCATACGAGATGATAGGCGCGCGGACATGTGTCGCATAGTATGATTTCACCGCCTTGCTGACACACTTCGCAGTAGTCTTGATGTTCGTGTTCGACTTCTTCACCACCTCCGCCGCCGCCACCAGCGCCACCGTCAGCTTGTCGACTACCACCCGCAGTCTTGGGCTTCTTCTTCTTTTTGAATTTGTTGCCGATTTTTGTTTTGGCTTTTTTCCGTACGATTGGTGTTGCGGAATCATCCGCACCGCCACCGCCCGAACCTGCATTAGCATCTGCGTTAGCTGACTCCTTGGCTGCCGCCGCTGATGATGTCGATGCTGTTGCTATTTCCTTTTCGTCAGCACTATCATCGGATTTTTGAAGCATTTTTTCAAACTCCAAATCGGAATCACGTTCGGAAGCACCGCTCGCATCTTGATCCTCGTCAGAACTGCCGCGCTTACGTTTACCAAATTTAATTTTCAAAGTGGGCACCTTGCCCGAAGAACGTCGTCCTTTTTTACCACTCGAACGACCGCCACGTTTGCGACGCGAACGAGAAGTTTCCTTTTCCTCTTCGACCTCATCTTCTTCTTCCTCCTCTTCCTCGTAGATGTCGTCGGGCTAGTGATTCAAAATATGTGTTTTTGTTTTGTATTAATTAAGAAGTTTATTCATCCCAAATGTACTTCTAGCGTTAGCATTTCCGCCATGCTTACCTTTTCGTTACGCGACGAACGTGATGACCGGCTCGGCTCCTCTGCCTCTTCACCGCCGGTGCTGCGCGCTTGCTCTGCTTGCAGGTTCGGATTGACCTCGCAAAATTCGCGCCACTTGGCCAACACCAACATCATCAGTTTGGGTGCTGGTATCTTGGGATTCTCCTTCTGCAATATCGGACGCACATGCTGCGTAAATAGTTTGTAAGTAGTCAGACTCTGCATATCGGCGTCGGTGTATTCGATTTCGACGTCTGTAACATTAAAGGCCGAACAAACGTCCTCAACAGAAGGCATGCCTAAAATTTATCCAATTTTATTTTTAAAGTTGAGTAAAGTAAAGACAAATATTTTGTTTTGGAAAGCCAGATTAACTTACCTGATGAGGATGATTCCTTCTCCTTGCTTGCCTTCTCGGCCTCTTTGCGCTTACGTCCGCGTTTTGTGGTCGCATAATCGACTTCCTCCTCATGCTGTACGAAGTCGCTATCCTCCTCGCTTTCGTTCTTCTTGCGTTTCTTCTTTTTGCGTCCCTTCTCTTCGCCTTTTTTGGTTTTACGCTTTTTACCCTTTTTCTTTTTGCGATTATCCTCTGGATCGTAATCGTCATCTTCGTCATTCTACGTATTAGATAATTACAAAATAGAAAATCAATACATATTTAAAAAAAAATTTCAATCAATTAGTTATAAATCCTTTGGAATCGTTTTACCAATTTTTGTTGTAAAGTTCCTCAAATGTATATATAAATAAAAAAAAAATTTCAAAGGTGTAATGTTTATCTTATTTTTACTAGTACTTACATTAGGTTTAAGTGGCGCATCAGAATCGTTCGATAGTTCGGCTACTTGTGCGGATTCATCTTGAACCTCTTCCTCATCTAAAATGATTTTTTTATTAATTTACTTTACTTAACAAAATCACGTTTTACTTAATATTCACAACAGGTCGTTCTCTTTCTTGTGCCATTTTCATTGAAGTTATCTTAAAGAAGTCAAGAGCGTTCATCATTTTAACTCATAAATATGTGGATCCATCTTTCAACCATATTAATTAGGATATTAAAGCGACATCTACCATTCAATTTAATAAGAAACCATTAAATAAATTCCTTTTTATACAGCGTGATTGGTGGTTTAAGTCTTCGCATTGTTTAAAACCTGCAGATACTTTATATCAACTCACTTACTTAAATTCTAACAAAATAGAGCCAGGATTTACGAACTTGTGTAATCGCCAGGAAATGTATTAATCAATTAATTGACAAATGAAATTTATGTATGGAAAAGTTAATAAATTGCTAAATTCTTTTTGGGCACATCAGTTCAATAAAAATTAACAACTGCCATCTTAATGGATGAGATTTTAGACTATTGATCAAAAGCTCCTTGGAGATCCTGAGGTTGTATGGATATTCAGTAGTGGAGTTTCCACAGCAATTTACAACAAAAAATTGTACATTTCTCGAAAATAGTTTCGAGCTGTTTTCGAGTATGGTCCTAAAATTCGTAGCCATCGTATTTAAATGGCCTTACAAATTTGTTTGGCACTTCTCTGGTTTTAAGTGAGTTTTGTGAAACATGACAAAAATACCAACAAAGGTGTTTGAGGCAGAAACGAGCTTAAAGGAGAACGGCTGGTATGTATGCACTCGCATGTATGTATGTATGTATGTATGTATGTATGTATGTATGTATGTATGTATGTATGTATGTATGTATGTATGTAAACAGCGATACTTTCTTTCAAAATTCCCAATTAAAAATGCCGAAAATAATTTTTCAATTTAAGTTTTTATTTGATTTTTTGTCTCAAATATATTTTGTTTGTTGTTGTAATTTTTTTTGGTTTTTTTTTGTTGTTTTTTTTTTGCTTTGCTCATATTACATACTAGAATATAACAATATCATTTTTTTTGTATTGATTTTGTTGCTGGTTTTGTCAGCGATTTTGCTCTTAATAGTTTATATGTATAATAGTAATAATAATAGTAATAATAATAATAGTTAATATTAATCAATAAGTTCGGTATTTATCCATTTTGTGTGTCTGTATATGTATATATGTATACGCTATAATTATTCCTTTTTGTTTTCAGTTTCGTCTACGAATTGTGTAGAAATATTAAGTAAGAATTACTAAATATAAACCACTTCAATACTTTTTTCAAGTATTTTGCCAAATGTGATTTCGGGTTATTTAAATAAAGCCGACAAAATTGAAATTGAACGCGACATTTTCTCTTTTTTTTACAGATTTATAAATATATTTTATTGACCAAGTAATTAATCGACAATCGTCATTTTACAACAAATTAATTTGTCGCCAAAAAAATATCAAAAGAATAACAAACAAATACAAAATGTTTTAGTTTATTTAGAAATATAAAATTAGTTTTTGCTTTCGTTTAATTTGTTTCTATGTAATTAATTTATGTTTTAAGACATTTTTTCTTTACGTTAGTCAGTTTACGTGTAATTTCTGATAGGTATGTAAAATTTACAACATTTTAGGTTAGCAATAAAAAATGTGAAATATAAAATAAACAAATTTGCTAAATTTAAAATAATATAACAAAAAATAAAGTTGGAGCATCCCAACCAACCAATCGAAACAAATACAAAAAGCAGCTAGAAAACTTAAAAACTTTTTTATCACTTTCGATAAATTTACAAAGAGAGTTTTACAAAATAGAAATTCATTTTGCTAATTGTTTGATTTTTTAATTCTTAAAATTTAAATATTTGATTTTTGTTTAGTGGAAAATCGATTGCTGCGTTGATAAGCTAAGCTAAGTGGATAGATAACAACCACGGCTTAGGCAAACGAGTGAGTGAAGTGTGTTGAAATTTTTAATTTTTAAAATGCAAAAGAATTAAAAGCTTAGTAAACAGAAAACAAAATTGCAAATAAAAATTTCTCTCCTTTATTCGTTATTCAATTAAATGTTCATCTGCATAAGTCTGCAGTGAAGCTCCTTCACTAGTGCCGACGTTTATACTTGTTTAATCGGTGAAGTCAGCAGTTTAGTGTCTTTATTTCTATCTTTCTGCCTTCCTTTCTTCAATCAGTTCAGTTTCGTTGAAAACGTTCAAAAACAGTTAAAAATGTTTACTAAATTTTGTTCTTCAACAACAAATCCGTCTTTTCTTTCATATAAATTGTAGTATTTTTTTTTTTTTTTTTTGTACAACATAGAATTTATTTCGGCTTAATAATCCTACAGTTTACAACCCTTCCACAAAGAAGTCGAAAACGTAAAAATTTGTTACTCAAATAAAAAATGTGTTTAAATAAAAATTGACTAATTATAATTCAATTGACTTTGTAGCTCAATTATTAAAAAAAAATTTTTTTTTTTTTTTCATTTTTTAATCAAAAGAAATTCAACGAAAATAACCATTTTTGTTTAAGGTATTTTCAGAGGTTTTTTAATATAACATTTGGTCCTCCTCTAAAAGTTATAATCGATAAAAATTTATTTAAAAAAAGAAAATAATTTTCAACTAAATTTAGTTTAGCACAAGTGGCATTCAGGATTTCAAGATTTATTTTTAGATATAAACTGAAAATTTTATATTGTAAAACAAAGAGAAAAAAAATCCAGCCGAAAGGAATGTTTTTATAAAAAAAATTCTAAAATAACAACAAAATCAAATCTTATTGTACAGTTATGGCCAAATAATTCGCATACGCTTTACATCATCATTTTTTATATCAAAAGAAGCGTTCGCTTCGTTTCGTTTAAGCTTTATCGTTCGTGCGATGAAGTCTCCGACTCGATTAGTGCAGCCAAACGATAAATTCACCTGCACGCGGATCGTTCGAAATACAAAATGATGCTTTTAGAAACTGAGCGACGTTCGTTTGCTTCGTCTTCTTGTTTAGCGAACAACGATAAATTTTATTTTGATGATTTCGAAATACTTATTTATCTTTATTGCAATTTAGTTTCTTGCTATTATGTTTACAGAAAGCTGCGATCTCATCAATTGCCCAACACTGTATCAAAGTCAACGTTTACTTTAAGGAGTAAGGCAAAAGTTCCAATTGAAAGTACCAAGAGAATTTTGAACACTGTCGAATAGAAACAACAGTGTCACACGGTAAAACTCTACACAGTAAACTTGTCAAACAAAAACAAACTAAAAGAAAAAGGAACACGACGACGCACGTTGGTAGAGTAGAATCGAATCGAATAAAACAACTTAATTTCAATATTTTCTTCTCAATTTCTTAAGAATTGCACAAATTTTTATTTAACTATTTAAAAAAATAATAATAATAATAATGATAATTATATAAAAGCAATAATGAAATAAAAGAAAAGAGTTGCAGAAAACACTATTTAACAAAGCCTAAATTCAAAATATGGTTAATTTAAGTTTCGTTTCGTTTAATTTATATTATTTTATTTAATAATTAATAAAGAAAAACAAAAACAAATTCAAGTTATTTTTTTTATTAATTAATTAATATTTTAAAAAAATTTAATAATAATAAAATAAAAAGGTAATCTGTGTAAAAAGTACTTTCCTTCATTTAAAAACACGCTTCAACGGTACACAGTACACAGTGTTTGTTGTACAGTTTTAAAAATAGTAATGCTTAATGCTAATTATTACACAATTGCTGCTCAATGTATGTAATTTTGTTTGCTTCTTTTAAAAATATATATATATATATTCATATATAGTAGTATTTATGTATGTATTTATAATATATGCATCTTTGTTTTTTTGTTTGTTTTTTGTTTTTTTGAAGTTTTTTTTTGTGGTTTCTATTAATTTTTATGACAAAAAATTAATATTTTTTAAACATTTTTTGAGGATTTTTGTTTGCTCTTGCTCAATTATAAATTTTTTTTTGTGTTTTTTGTTTAATTTCAACATATTTTGTGTATTTGCTTGTTTTGTTTTTTAAATAATAATAATATAATTTCTTTTTAGGTTTTTTATGTAGGTAATTGGTTCCGAACTAAAACATTGAAAGGGTTTATATTGTTATTTTGACAAGTTTTAAACAATAGAATGGTAAAAGTTATATAAAAATAAATTGAGTGTTAATTAAGAATTGTGAAAGATGTTGTTTTTTTAAGTTTATAATTTTTAGGTTTTTCAATTAAATTTTTAGGTTTAAACTTGTTGGAAAAAAAGATTATAAATATAAATAATATGTTTACAATTTAAAGGTATTAAAAAAAATTTACATGACTATTAAAATTTAAAAAGTTTTTTTTTTGCAAAATAAAAATTTTAATTAGTTGCGCTGACGCCCAGAAATTGACCTAGCTTTAGTTGGGAACCATCAATATGTACCTACTATAAATGTTGTTTGTTTTTGTTTTACATGTATATTGAAGTAGTATCAAACAAAAGTCAGTAGCGGTCATCATCGTCGTCATTGTTTGAGTTGGAATTGGAGTCGTCGTCATCGTCCTCGTCATCATCATCGTCGTTCGAGTCGGAGGAATCATCCGAATCTGAATCGTTGTTGTTGCCGTGATTTGTCGCTTGTTGCTGTCCATGGCTGTTGAAGGTGGTGTGTTGAGCAGAGGAAGTGACGGCTTCAATGACGCCGCCGTGTCGATTGGAAGGCGGAGAAGACTCATGTTGTGTAGGAAGCAGATGTTGCGACGACGAAGACAAAACGGCCGACGTTACATCCATATGACGTTGTTGTTGAAGAATTGGCGATTGCTGTATCGTCTCGGCATCATGATGTTGCTGTTGCTGCTGCTGATGATGTTGATAATATTGCGAATGTTGCAACAACGGTGGCGAATGATTGCTGCTCTCGCCACCGCTAATCACCATTGGCGAAAGTCTAGCGGTGTTATGCGGCAGCCCCATAATGGCATCAGAGGCGCTGTTTATGTTCATACATTGTTGCTGCTGCATTTGCTGTTGATGGTGTTGCAATATTTGCTGTTGCTGCTGTTGTTGTTGAGCTGCTGCTGCTGCCGCTGCCGCATTCAACATCTTATCATAATTCGTGACCAACTGCTTGATGTGGGCCAACTTTTCATGCAAATAATCGAAACGTTGTTTGTCCCGCTGCAGTGTTTCCTCGTTTTGTATGCGCTCATATTCGGTGACAATCTGCTGCTTTATATTGTAGTAGTCTGGACCGCCGCCTTTGCGCTCATTCTCCAGCCGCTCGGCAAGACTGTGAAAACGCCGGCCGACACCTTCAATCTGCTCTAACAATTTGCGATATTCATCGTAGTCACTCTCGAATTCAGTCTTATAATGGCGGCGTTGCTCGATTGTCATAATGGGCGTATAATTGCTAAAATCGAAATGCGGCTTTTTCGAGGACGACATGGCGGCGGTGGCATACGAGGAGGCAGCATCGGCAATTTGTTGCGTGGGAGATGCATGCTGTTGCTGTGGCGACTGTTGCCGCTGATCGCCCAGTTGTTGTTGTTGTTGTAACACTGGCGGCTGGTAGTGATTTGTATATTGTTGTGACTGTTGCTGCTGCTGATGTTGTTGTTGTTGTTGCTGCTGCTGTAACAGTGCATGGTGTGGTGGTGGTGGAAGAGGTGCCGCATGTTGCGTCTGTATTGGAGGCGTTGGAGTGCGTGACGCCTTGATTGATGAGCGTGACGCCGTTGGTTGCTGCTGCTGATATTTACTGCTGCCACTAGCGCTATGACTTCGGTTTGTAGCGTTAAAATTTGTAGATGACGACAATTCCTCTCGTGGACTGGCTTGCGACGTCGTTGTTTTGGGCGAAAATATGACACTGTTGTTTGTTTTGAAATTAGACTGTTGCTGCTGTTGAGCATAGCTTGGCGATTGACGTTGATAGTTGCTGCCGCCAGCATTTCGATTACTACTGCTGCCGGTACTATTTGACTTTGATTCGGGCACAAAATTGCCACCATATGGCTTTGGAGAAGCTAATGAAGAGGAGGTGAGGGCAGCTTTAGCGGACGCAGACGAGGCACTTTTCTTTTTCATCATTTCTTTACTACTACGATGCTCTGTGGGAGCTGCTAAACTACTGCCGCCAGCAGCGTTCCGTTTTTCTTTAAGATTACCAGTTTTGGCATTGCCAACTTTTAAATTATTTACATTTGAAGACGAAGATTTATTTCGTCCGCTATAGCCTAATGTTGGACCGCTATTGTTGCCGCTACTGGCATTTCCGGAGCCACTATAATAACTGTTCTGTTCCACATGCGACATTAAGTCATCTACATTGTCCAACACATTGTAACTTAGATCAGAATTGCCGGAATTATCATCTGTGTTTGTTTGTGTATTGGAGTGTTGTGGCTGCTGTTGATGAAGACTTCCAGCTCCTCCATGCGGTGAGTAGGATGTATTTCTGTTTTGTGACACATAAACGCTGCTGTTACCATTGCCACTGCCATATCCAGCACGAGTTCCGCCATTATTGTTAGCCACACTGGCAGCAATTGCGCCGCCATTTCCGCTTCCCGCTGTCGCCGAAGACATTGCAGCAGCCAGTGCATCTTTCTTGAAATGGCTTATGCGTTGTTTCTTCGCTTGCATGCCGCTTACAAATGCTAAATCATCTATGCCGTTGCTTTCAATATTACCACGCTTGAGACTGCCACCACCGTTTCCGACCAATGGTGGTGGACTGCCCGTATGCGTCGATGTCGGACTCTGTCCGGAAGTTGAGCTGCCTGCATCCGAGCTTAACGGCGGTGTTAAATTCTGGGGCTTGCGACGTTTTAGCTGTTGGAGCTCCATCTCTGTAAAATATGGCCAATTTTCATTGACATCATTCCACATCTGACGGCGTAGATTATATGTGTTATCGCGCGACATTGACGCAATATCTTTGAGTGTGTTAATGATTTGTGCGCGCTCTTTATCGCGCAATCCCTCGTTCTGCAGGCGTGAATAAAGTTCTGGCTTTTTAAAGGGCTTGAGCGCGAGCAAATGTATCAGACGTTCGCGTATCTTACGTCGTGATATATCAGGTAACTTTCCGCCACCACCTCCACCGACGCCAGATGAGCTACCGCCGGAGCTCTTATTGCCTGCGCCGCCAAGGGGACCAGTCCTCGTTCCAGCTCCGGAAAGTGTGCGCGCATTCGAAGCGGAGCCGTTGCCACCACTATTACTCATGCCTAATTTAGAGCGTGCCGCCGCCGATGCTTGTGACACTGGTGGCGAATGAGCGATAGCTGGTGGTGAGCCACCACTAGAAACCGATGCATAACCGTTTGTTATACCGCCAGCTAGCGTGGAAGAGAGCGACGAGGCGGTTGTTAATGTGGGCAATGTTGACGACGACGACGAGGAGGCATTGTTTTGAGAGTAGAGATTAGCGGAGGAGGAAGATGAGGACGTATGGCTGCCATAACGATGATGATTATTATTTAAATTTATATTATTACTATTGCTAATACGATCGCCGCCGATTGTACCGGAACCACAAAGCGAGCTCGGATTCGGTGATCGCGACGATGACGACGAATTTGAGACAACTGAATTGTTGCCCAATTTTGTGGAGGAACCACCGCCGACATACGATGACGACGAGCCATTTAGAGGCGGTGAATTACTCAGCGATACTAATTTACTACGATTACTGCTATTACTTAAATAATTACTAGTGCTGTTACTACTGTTGTTATTGGCATTGTGATGATGATTGCTGTTTCCATTGTTGTTGCTACCACCATGCTGCTGTTGTTGTTGAAACGATGACGACGCCGACAACGCTGCTGTCGTTGCTGCAGACGTTCCCAATTTCTTTACCTTACGTCCAATATCCGTTTGGTTCGGCTTAATCTCACGAATGCATTTACTCTTTTCCGTTTCCTCGGCAATGGCCATTTTTGTGCGTGTCGTATCATATACATCATCGTTGGCATGTATTCGCATACGATAGGACAGCGAACCGAGCACATCCAGTTCGTGTTGGGTCTGCTGTATGCATTCGAGTGAGCCTTCAACATCATCGATAGCAAAACCAAATTTCCGTCCATCACCACCGGATTCTGCCGAAGGCGGAAATTGTATGACACCAGCATTGCCGATAAACTGTATTTTAGCGCTTTGTCCGCCATTACCGCCGCGTCTACTATTCTCAAGGTTGCGTTGATATTCTTCGACGGCACGATACGCTGAATCGGTTAGCTTAACGAATATATATTCCTTGGATTCATCTGTGCAACGATTCTGTGACATTCCATAGTTGCCAGATGAGAGTATAGTTGAAGACGGGCATTTTGATGAGGCAATGGAATTTGTCATAACGCAATACGATCAACGGTTGCGATTTGCAAATTTGTTGAGAGTAGAGTGGTTAAATTAAGGTAGATTGCTGGATAGAAGTGGAGTGTTTATGTTGGCGTTGTTAGGAGGCCTGGACGTGAACGTTGATGCTTACAGTCGACAATTAGAGGACAGCAAAATTTTTTGCTTGTCGATGTAACTGAATTTTTACGTGTTGGTTCCAAAATGTCCAAGATGTCGGTTGTAAGACGTTTCTGATTTCGACGATTTTAAATGGAAGTATTTTTCTTTGACGTTCAGGAAGTTTGTTTAACAGTGGAAGAATTTTTGTTATTCTTATCAAAAGGACGACGTCGTTGCTTGGACTCACAGACTGAACTGAATAAAATAACGCAATACAACTCGATTTTATATAGGAGTCGAATTGAAAGTTGGCTACCTGTTTGCCTTAGTTTATTGGTTTTCAAGATTTAGGAATACCTGCAACTTTAAGGGATGATCGTGTGGGAATTCCCTGTGTGTGTGTGTGTGTTTTATAACGCTTGTTTTAATTGTACTTTTGCTTTAGTTTTAATTGGATTTTGTTAGTTTTGAAGGCCCGCGCGGTCGCACTATTTGCTTTTACAATTAGTTCTTTTTTTGTTTTATTGTTTATAGTTGCAATTTATTTTTTTAATACACAACGAACAGCATCTATCTCCTTGTTGTTGTTTCTTAGTTAGACGGGAGTTGATGTTGCAGTAAATTTTTTGAAGTCTCTCAATTTTTTTGAGAATTTCACTTCCGCATATGTGTCAAAATGTCTCTGGATTGACTGGCTGAGCGGTTACTTCAGTAATTAGTAAATTTCTTTAAAAAATGAAAACAACACCAAAATATTGCAATTACAAAAGCAAAAATCGAAAGTCATAAAATACTAATAGCTAAGCACACAATCTTGTTTCTTCAGTGGTTTCCAGTGGTTCTTTTCAACGTTTTCAGAAAACACTTTCTTTTTTTTTTGTACAATTTTTAATTTTCGACTAAGTTTGGCAATTTTACACAGATGACGCGACGACTCGTCTCGATTTGGCCTTTTCGAGTATATTTCAGAGCGCGAGACAATTTCGAAAAATATAAAACCAAAGTATTCCAAATTTAGTTGCTTCGCAGCTCCAAAGAATATAATTTTGTGTAGGTTGTTGTTGATTTTTCGTAGATTTCCGCATAAAAGCACGCACGAACAAATTTCTTTTGTTAAATAATAATATTAATAATATTACTAAATTGGGTTAAGGTAGGCATGGATGAATGTTGCTGGCGCTGCTCTGACTGTGTGTTTTTGACTGATGCTTCTACTGCTCTGCGCTGTAGTTGATGGTGCTTTATTTTGTTGGTATTAGTGAGTCTTTTTACTCTTGTTGTTTTTGTTGTAGTCGTCGGGTTGTTTGGAAGTAGTTGTATTGTTTTGATGGTATTCTCTTTGGCTAATGAAAGTACAAACAGATATAGCATATGTTGTACGTAATTCCATTTGCCTTTACGCAGCACTCGTGTGTGTTCGAAAGAGACAACTACATGCGCGTGTTCACTCGGCCCGACTCGTTCGTTTTCGTTTTTAGCGCAGTTGTTTTTGTTTTCGCTAAAAAATCATCTGTGTATATTGTTATTGTATGTTCATATTCGTTGTCATTTATATATGCACACACTTGTAGAATGTTAAAAGACAGACATACAGACAGACAGATTGACACAGGCACACGACGACCGATGAACAAACGAATAAAAGTAGGTACGAAATTTCGAAAAAAAAATAAAATTTTTCCTACCTTTGGTAGTATTTTTTTGATTATTGTTATGTTATATTGTATTTTTTGTTTTGTCTAAACTTTTGTAACGAAACTTCCAAGTTTCTTAGTTTTTAGTTTCAGTTTCACTATACACACGACACTTTTTCTTTCCGTCCACTACGAGACGACTTAGCACTATCGCGCAGTACACTTTTCGCTCTCTCTATGCACGCGAATATATATTATATATATAATTGTTCGTATTTTTTAAAGGTATCTTAATCAACGTTCGAAAGGTATCTGAAAAACGAAATCGAAACGAGTTGCTTTCAAGTGGTTGTGGTGTAGTTGTTGAGCTCTACTCTGCTCTGGCTGCTTTAATTTCAGGTCGGTCGGTCGGGGTACGTGCCTTGCAATTGTTGTTGTTTTTGCTGTTGTAACGACGGACAACGCGTAAAAACAAGTTCGCAATTTTTCCCTGCTCTCTTTCTCTCGAGTTTTACAAACGATCGTGTTTCTTTTATTTGCGTTTTTATCGTTGAGAATGTGCTCTCTTTTCGTATCGACACTAGTTTTCTCACTCTCTCTATTTATACAGCAAAACTAAGAATTACACTCTCTCGCGTATCTTTCTAGGAAAAGGCAAATTTATTTAGCGCGTGTATGTCTGTTTGTAAAAGAAAATTTTCCAAAAAGTGGTCGTTGTTCGGGGAATTTTCGGTTTGACGTTTATGACTCTGGTGTTGGTGATTTTTACCTGACTATTCTAGGACTCTCTGCCTTCTGCTGCAATCGTGAGACACTTGCTCACTCACGTTGTCGTCAAACAAAGATGATCTCTTTTAAACGATCTGCTGCTACCGCTCCTCTCCCGTTTGTCGCTCACACAGTTTGCAACCGTTTTATTAAACCAAAATACAAAAACAACAAATAATAAAGTAGGAATGTAGCTGTTTTTGTTTTTGCTTGCTACTGTTTCTCTCTTGTTTTTCTGAATGTGTTGTTGTGGTGCTATTAGCTGTGTATTTGTTGTTGTTGTCGTTGGTGGTGGGGAAGACCTCGACGACGACGTTTGTTCATATAGTACGGTACGCGGTCGGTTCGCGTTCGTTTAATAAATTTTTTTATAGTATAGTATAAGAAGCACTATATATACATGAATATGTGTATTGCTGTTGTTGTTTTTTTTTATATATATAGTTTAGTATATTATAAAATAAAAACGACAAACGTACAAAACGAATAATTAACTTTCAATTCGTTTGCTTCGTGTTTTTTATTTTTTACTTTTTTGAGTGATTTTTCGCTTGCTTCGATGTTTTTGTTGGTTTTGCTATTGCTGCTATGTTAAGATACTTATACTTTATTTTGTATTATTTTATGTTTTTGCTCTGTTGGTCGGTCGCTGATCGTCTTAACTTCTTTTTAAACAACGATTAATCGAAATTAAAATGATTGTTTGCCGAACTTTTGTATGTTACGATCTCAAGTGTTGTTCCAATATCTTGCTCTGCAATTCCAAAGAGAAAAAGAACAAATTTATAATCTTTTGCTTATATTTTATAAATATTTGAATTGTATAAATTTTCACTTACAATTCTCTGTTGCGACTATACAAAATTCACCACGAATATAAAAACCAATGTCGACGGACGTTCCAACGCACACGCGTTTACCTATATTTTACGTTGCTTCCTTTTTGGTTGTTTTGTAGAGCTCGCGGTATTTATCCACTAATGCTATTTTATTTTTTATTTTTTCACACGCTACTCTAATTCTTGTCGGTTTCTGTTGATCTTCTTATTGTGTTACTCGGTCGCCTGCAGTTCAAAAAGTTTCATTTTTCACATATTTTTGGGATAATATCCAAATTAAAGCTACATGCAGAGCAGGTAATGAATCGAGAACGGGATGCACAATTTTGTTTTTGCTGTTGTTTTCGTTGTATCCTATAAAATTGTTTTTTAACAAATTAGTATAAATCTCGTTTGTTATATTGTTGAGGTGGTTTTTGTATTGACGGATGACTGCTTTATTTACGCAGGTAAGTTCGTCAAGTTTAAATAGCCTAATAAACAATTTTGTATTTTATGGAAATATTCATACTTGTGCTCTCTTGTGCTGCCACTTCTCTATCCTGCGGTCTTTTGTGTTATTGTATTGCTGCAGTTTCTCTCCGTTGTTTTCCTTATATACTCTAGATTTTTTTTGATTTGAAAGAGTATTATAAAGTTTGTTGTAATATATTGGCGACAGACTTCTTCTTTTTAACTTTTGACTGGCAAACTGACTGATTTATGAGACGTCTTTAATAATTTTAATAATTCCAAACGTGTTGACTTCTAATTTTTGTTTGGTGTTTTTTGGACCGTAATTTGTGGATGTATGTGTAGACTTTGTTTGGTGTAATTCTTTGTTGTTGCGGCAGGTAGGTATATTAAGAGAAAAACGTCTTGGTTCAGCTGTTTTGATGAATAGAAATTATTAATTAGTTACATTACTTTAATAATTTCAAAGTTTACATCATAATATGCGCTCTTGTTCGTGGTTGCTCCTACACTTGCATTGCTCTCTCTCTCTCTCTCTCTCTCTGTCGATCGTTTGTTTTGTTCATTACTCGCGCGATTTTCTTTTTAAAAACTTTACTCTCTCGCTCTTTTTTTTTATTTGACTCTTTTTTCAGTTGTGTTACCGATAAGCGCCGTTAAAGAGCAGGTTTAGTAGCGAGAGATTTTGTTTTAAACACCGTTCGTTTTATTCGTTTTTATCTTCGCGTACGTTACCGACGGACGACAGACACTAAACCGTTTGCCCGCTCGCTCAGCTGTTTTTCGTTTTCATTTTCGCTTTTCGTCGTTGTGCGCGATGTTGTTTTTTATGTTTGATTATTGTTGTTGTTGTTGCCCGATTAAAGACAACGTCGACGATGTCGTCTTTTGACTTCTAATTTTTATTTCACTTTTGACATTTTTTCACATTTGCACTCAAAATTTTCCGCTTTTTGTTTGAATCTTTCAAACAAAAAGCTGCGAGGTACTAGAGAGTACCGCTCATTAATTTTTTAAGTTTATTTTTTTTACAATTTTTTTGTTTTTGCAAACTATTCCTTATACATATTTATAATATTCTCACAATACAATTTTATAAAATCACATACTCATAATATTAAATTAAAAAAGAAAAACAAAATCGAATTTCTCTTATCCATTTTTTTTTTAATTTTGTATTTTCTTTTTATGATCTTTGTGCTCACTTTACAAAATGGTTTATCAAACATTTCGTATGCACACCACTTCATCGTGGCTTCGCGTTCGCATATTCGCGTATCCGTTGTCTTTCGAATCGAAAACAGCGAAGAAAAAAAATGTTGGATTGTTGTTACGACCAGGATGTTGTCGTTGTTGTTGTTGTTGTCGTCTTATTACGTGTTTGACCGTTGACGTTTGTTTGAGTGTATAAGTGTGGGGAACTAAATTCCGCTTGAAATTCAAGCATTGACAACAACAAAATACCATAACAAAAAACAAAAAAAAAAAAACAAGGTGTTGTACTTATTAGGGATGGAAAAGAGGATTGCTTATTTTTAGAACAATTAAAATAAACGTCTCCGAATGGTTTTGAATTTAAAGCCGAAAATAATACGCTTTGAAAATATATTCCAAATTGTTTTGAAAAATTTACATTTGAACTTAAAATAAGTCGAAGTTTATAAATGACTAGCGAATGCCCGGCATGCGTTGCAATGCCATTGAAAAAAGAGAATGTTAGCAGAACTCCCCGGTACTCCCCGGTATAGCGATTCTGAGTTACGGCAGTGAAATTATCGGCAGTAACCATAAAAACTTACAAACAAAATTTACAATTATTAGGAGCAATATTAGCAATGTCATCGTATATTTTCACTTAATTAAAAAAATTGTGGGCGTAATAAGTGGGCGTGTATATCCTGTAATTCTTCCCAGTGCATCCCGTTACATGTTTTCTATATAGCGCATCAAATTCCTGAGCAATGGTTTTAGGCGTAAAATTGATTCACCATTTTTTTTAAGTGGGCGTTAAATTGATCCAACCACGCCCAATTTTTTACGAAGTTGTAGATAGTGCCTATACAAACTTGGATACCAAATATCAGATTTTTAGGAGAAATATTAGCGAAACAATCGAATATTTTTGATTTGTTTTACAAATTGTGGGCATATGTGGGCGTGGCAAATTTTTCTTAGCCCAAAACCTTAGTTGGCTTGAGCACAGAAACTTCCCAAAATATCATCACTATCGGATGAATGGTTTAGACGCCCATTTGGTACAAAAATAGAAAGATAAATTCATTTTTATATATATGTATGTATAGAAAAAAGATATTTGAAGTTCTACTTATAATTACTAAGTAGATTAATTTTTACAAAAGACATTTGGTTAAACCATACCCTAATAAAACCGTGGAATTTTCACTCAAATTAGAAGTTATGTAAATTTTTTATTTTTAATTTTAATATTTCCTAGTACTACCGGCACTCAGGTAGTATCTAATGATATTGTTTGTACTTAGCTGTCTAGACTTGAGCATAGATTGTCGACTCACACTTAAATTGGTGTCGTAAATTATTTATTATCCTTAAAAAATACTTTCTTTACTTAATTCATGCTAGGTAGAGAAGTAAAAAATTCCACCGGCACCGAAAAAGAAACACAAGTAAAGCCAAACCTAAACCAAACTGATTTTATAAATATCATAAACATAAAATGTAATTTTAATTTATTAGGGGAACCAGAGTTGAAACCAATGTTTAATTTTGTGAATAACTGGTTTTAAGCCATGTGACACGTAGAACCGCAAATCAGTATCCGAAATGTTAATTGAACCGAAACCGCACTTCTTCTTTAGAAGTTCCGCACATTTTGTGAGAAAGTTTTTAGAAATTGAGGTTAAAAAAAACAATGCATGACAACAAAAAACTTATTTATTTAGTGGTCACAAAATATTGAAATCATTTTGATTTAAAAAACCAATAAAATAAAGGCAAGAACATTTTTTTTTTAAATATTTACAATAAAAATTTGCATCAACAGTTAATCTATCTATATTTATAAAAATGAATGTTGGTTTTCTTTATTACTACCTTTCTTGCGTAAAAACCGTTCATTCGATTGTGCTACTACTAAAGACGGACGGACATCGTTAAATCCGACGCTGATCATTTATATATATACTTTGTAATACCTACCACGCCCCCATCTGTGCGTTACAAACGGAAGAACAAACTCAATATACCTTTCGGTATGTGCAGTTCCACGTGGCGAAGGGTATAAAAATAAGAACCGCATGTAGGTAGATAAAATCAACACTTGTTCCAAGTCAGTTATTTAAATTTTAATTATTCAATTTCAAATAAACTGGCATCAATCATAAATAAAATTCTACGGTAAATTTAGGCAGAAATTTATTACACCTTATAATTATGCCATGATTTAATACGGATTATTATAAATACCAGACTAAGAAAAGCGCTAAATTAAACTGATATACGAAACATGAAAACTTTAGAAACTTAACTAACAATTTCGCACAAATACAGATTTGGAAGGTAACTTTAGTGTTATTTTTCTTTGTAAACTAAACAGCGAAACATTATTTTGTATACCTCTGAAGATTAATTTAATTACAATTCTGCCTAAAGTGGTGGTAAATGCGAGTTGGAATAAAAGCGTTTCAATGTTACTTCACTGAGTGAATGATGAATGAAATATTATGAGGCACAGTAACATTTTTGAAAGTCCACTTAAAAGTGGTGAATTCTTCTTTTGTTAAAGTTGAGTATTCATTTCAATAAAGCACGATTCAAGGCAATATCAGGTTTGTGTTTTGTTTTGTGTTGTTTCGATTCGCTTTTGTACGTTTTTTTTTTCCTCATGTACGGGCAATTTTATATTTTTTCATACAAAAAAAAAAAAAAAATAAGAAGCGAAAAACGTTTGCATGCAATTCATCATGCAGTACGAACCAAGTTTTTTATTAATTGAATTTGGTAAATTCTTTAAATGAGTAAATAACGAATTACAATTAAACTATTATGAACTTGACTGCTATGAACTTCAAAGATTCTACCGAATTGTTCAACATTATAATTTTAAAATTTTACAAGGTTTTAACAGTTTTAGCATTCAACGTTTAAAATAAAAATGAAATATGTCTGCAGTATAAAATTTTAAATATAACAGATTCAGAATATGCATTTCAGAATCAAGTATTCAGTATAACTGATATTTTGCAGAATCTTCCAATATCCGATCCGTCCTTTGTTAGATGTTCAGTTATACTGCAGAAATATTTCATTTAAATTTTTGACATCTTTTATATTGCACAAATATGTATTTCAATTACAATCCAGAAAACTTTCTGTTATACTTATTGCAGATATATTTCAGTCACATTCCTGATATGTTTCAGTTATACTGACATGTTTCTTGGGGGACATTTTGGCAAAAAAAAAATTAAATTTGCTTTTGACTACAAAAATGTTTATAGAAATTAAAGTAAAAAGCTTAAGTTTCTTTTTGGTTCAAAGAAAAAAATTATGAACAAATGTCTGTCCCTAAATTGTTAAAACCATCTCAAAATATAATTTCCAGCTACACCATACATCTTATATCTCTGCAAGCCACTTTTCATAAAACTGTATTAAAACGTATTCATATCATAAATAGAACAAATCTTACGAAAAATTTAAGAAGTGTATTTATTGCATTCTACTGCGCTCAAAAAAAGATGAAAGAAAGAACAAACGTTCTCGACAACACAGCTGACAGCTGTTCGGAAGAGACAATAAAACGCAGCAGCAGCAGCAATAGAGTGAAGATAGCAAGAGGACGGGTAAGCGAGAGGTTTGCAGCGGGGTGATTCCTTGTCAGCCTGCTTGCCTGCCTACCGACACAACATTTGGGGGAGCGCTCACTGCACGAGAAGGTGTAAAGGAAAAAACAAAAAAAACAAAAACAAAATCAACAACTGCAGAAATCACTTATCACGACAAATGACAAAGACGTGAGCGCGGTTGTGGACGGGCGCAAGTGAGAAGTTTTTGTGGCCGTTGTCAAAAAGAAAGAATTTTTAATTCCAAGCAAATGGGGAAGTGTATGGGGCAAGGGTGTCAAAATAAGTACAAAAAAAAAGAGTAAATATTGAGAAACGAGACAGAGAGTGAGTAGCATGACAATTTTGTGCTCTTCCCATGTGAAACAATGTCACAAATAAACAGCCGAACAAACGAACGAACGAACGTGTGAGTAAAGTGATCAGTGTCGGGCAAAGGCGACTTGCGAGTGCACAATCATGATTCTTGTTGTTGTTATTGTTGTCATCGTCGTTGGTCGGGGCGCAATTTCAGATTATTGGGATTTTCCATTTATTTCGTTTTTTGCTGCTTCGTTTTCCATTTTGGAATCGGGGGTTTTTTGCAATGTTTTTCAACGTGAGCGAAGAGATACAAACGAGTAAATAAAATTTTGTGAGGTTTCAAAAATGATTAAAATTTGTTATTTTTGTGCGATTTCAAAGTTTAACAAAATATCAAGTTGTCAAATTCAAATTTTGAATTCAGTGGAATAAAAAGTTTTTTAAAGAGTTTTGACCTAGGTACAGAATTCACCTCACTAAAATTAAGAAAGCATTTTTAAAAAAAATAAAATATTACAAGTCATTTCAAATTAAAAGTCAGCACAAAATGTATAAAAAAACACCTGTAATTAAAGCTGGTTTTATTTAAACCAGTTAAGAAAAAAAAAACAAATGGACGCAAAATACAATAATCTGGGGTTAAGTTGACTTCTTAAAACTAAAATAAAAAACGAAATAAAATCAAAAACACAAAAACAAAAACCGCGCGCTTTGTTTTAATTTACATTTTTAATCGAGTTTTTATGACTACGGCTTTTTTTTTTAACAACTAAAACAAAAACAGAAATCTCATTTCATTTCATTTCATAATGATGATCTTTCCGCTAAACCCGCAAAAGTATCGAAAAAAAAACCTAAACTGATTTTTTTTTTAAATTATTTTTTGTCTTTTCGAAAACTTGTCTTGCCAGATTTATAAATGTTTGTGTGCTAAGATGAGCAAGGCTGGTTTTGGTTTGGCTCATTTTGGTTCGAATCCCAACTAAACTAAGAAATGTCAGTCAGTTTATCTGTCCGCGTTTCTTGACTGCTCTTTCTGCACGCTCCCTCTGAAGGTCATGCGAATTGAAAGTCCAATCAACTCGACGTGTTTTTATGCACCACTCGGTGAAGCAACATATTGTGTTTGGCTACAAGTTTGTTAAATAGAAAAATACTCATATACGAGTTCATTCTTCATCTGATTTAAAAACTGAGTCGAGCGATTCATGTCCATCTATTGGTTATCAAATCTTGTTAACATGATAGCGTCAGAGCAGTTAGAGATTTACACTTTTCGCTCGCTCGTATGCACAATATCTTAAAAACCATTGGAGATATTGGGTTAAAATTGAGTACGCAATTTTTCTGTGTGCTTTAGTAGAATTTAAAATGGTCGGTAGTACAAATTTTTTCAAACGACAACAAACAACATCAATTTAAAATATAAAAAAAATTAGTCCAAGAAGAAAATGAGAAAACTTTTCTACCTGCTTGCAAAAATACAAAGTAACAAGGTTGACGCTCTTGGCGGTTTAGAAATCCAAACCGTTACCAGTAAATGTCAGCATTTGTGTATATTTTAATCTGAAAATTCAAATGTGGCCCGTCAAAGAGCGGCATAAAGATCAGGGCACGAATTTCGTTGATAATACGAAGTTATTCGAGTAAAAATTATTAAATGGTTGTTTTATTCGAGATTAGAACAAAAATACTGCAAATATTAGGTTTATTAACAATTGCAATATCTGAATTATTTCTATAATTTAAAATAAATGAAATTTCTGAATTTTATTATCAATTATTGTATAATATCGATTTTATTTAACTACGTTTTTGTAATCATAAATTTTTGAATGTTACAAAAACTATTCCAATGGTATCTGTTTGTACTAAGAAAAAATCAAAACAAAACCCTGATTATTTAAAAAAGCTTCTTGTCTATGCATATATAGTTCCCATATGTTCCAGTGACTTTGATAACAAATTAAAATTATTTAATTACTTCAGTAAGGTTTTTTTCTTGTTTTTAATTTTTCGTTCGTTCGTTCGCTCGCTCATTTGAATGTTGTTGGGCTCATTAACGACGACGACGGCCTTTTATAAGCTGTTGTTGTTTTTGGATTTGTTGTTGTTACTGTTGCCATGCTATCTTGATATGTAAAAAAATAACAACAATAAATTCAGTAATGATAAAAAGAAGTGTAAACTGCATTCCACACTATTCGAATGGAACGTATTCTCTCTGCTGCAGTGTTTATTTGTTTTATGATAATCCAAGAGGTCGGTCAGATATTGTTGTGGTTTTTGTTGTTGCTGTTATTTTGATATTTTTTCTAGATTATTGTATTTAATTTGAGTCTTTCAAGTTTGTTTTTTTTTCGACCTATGAGGCAAGAAAAAGGGAACGTTGATCAAGGGGTAGACTGAAAATATCACTGCCTTAAAATTGATAACGTGAGATAACGTATTGAGAAAATTTTTCAAGTACAAAAAGATTATTTTCATACTTAAAAATTTTAAATAAACGTTACCCGAAAAAAAATTTGATTTTAATCGCCATTTTCCGATTATGAAAATAAGCTTTTAATCGCTAATTTTTACAATAATCGACCGTGCGAATAATCGTAATCGATGCTTTCAGGCAACAGTGTCGCCAGTTCGCCAAAAAGTTTAAAATAGAAAGAGAAAATCCAATTTAGGCAAAGACCCATAAAAATAACATTTTTTATTATTGTTGCAAAAAAAAAGCCGAAATTACATAAACTTTGAGAGCAGCACGGGGAGAGGAGTGAGTCGAGTGAGTAAGTGACTCAAAGACGAACCTTACAAACAACAATAACAACTAAGTGCGACTTGCTCGTTTCGTTTCGTTCAAATTGGAAAATTCAAAAACTATGCCAAACTTGAACAACAACAATAAGAAATAGAAAAAGTAATTACACACTCATAAAACCAAAAATAAAAATAATAAAAAAAGTATACTTCCATTACTACCAAACGCGCACATATTCGGCAACAATTGAATTTTAATTTGAAAGCCACGACATATAAAATCTAAAGAGAGTGTAATACCCGTAGGCTATGAAAAAAAAAACAACAACAACGAAAACCCGATAACAATTATAAAACTTATTGAACCAATTTTGGTTAAGAGCTATAAGAAAATTAAAAAAAAAGACTAGTTTAAAATAAAATACCAACAAAGAAGTTGGAGGAGATGGAGACAGACAGACAGAGAGACAGGCAGGCAGAGTAACAAAATAACTCAACGAAATAAATTTGAAACAAACCGAAGCAAATCAAAATAATAAGAAAATAAAAAACTACAGAAACAAAATTAATAATAAAAACCAAACAAGGAAATTGCTAACCGCGACAGATACAAAAAATTAAACTGCTCACAAAGGTTTGTGTGTGTGTGTGTACGAAAGTGAATAGGCGACAAACGGACAGACTAATGAACGAACGTACGGATAGGCGGGCATATCAACAAAAAGTCACATTGACAGTTGGACTAAAAGATAAAATGTATAGGCAAAAGATATTACGGTAATCAATGCCACCAATTCCATTCACACACACACACACACACAAATACACACACGTACATCAGAGAGTGAAAAATTAAAATAGAGTATAATAATATAAAAACCCAAAAATCAAGACAAAAACCAGCAAATTTTTTGTCTTGATGAATTTAGAGTTATCAGAAATTCGCGCACTCACTGCTTTGGAGCAGTGTTGCATTTCGTGTGTCATTATTGTTTGTTTGTTTGTTTTAAGAAGTCAAAGTTCAACATTAACGCAAAAATATAATAAAATTTTATTATAAAATTCTGTCACAGGTGTCAAATTTGTAACTGAATACTAGGGCCGAAGTTCTGTTAAAACTTAAAATCAGTGTTGCCCCTGACTATTTATAGAAATGTGACGATATCACCAAGAGACAAACAAACAAAGCGTGCAACACAAACCAATAAGTTAAATGGTATAAAAAAAGATGCAAAATAGGATGTTTGCTAGATGGCACTACATGAAGTCTAACATTCCGTCGTATTACGAAAAAAGATGAAATATGGATTCAAACTTTGTTTAAATCGTTGAATAAGACAAATTTTCGAGTATAATTTTTCAACATAAATATTCAAGAGATATACTGAAAGAATTTATCTAAATCGATTGGGTGGAAAGACGATTACAATTTTTTTCAATAAATTTAAACCACAGCTGTAGTCTGGGTTCTATGGCCAGTTAAAAAAAAAAAAGAGCGTAGTATAAAATTCGATTCCCAAACAATTGTCGAATCTAAACATCCTTAAGGTCTATATTAAGTTTTACGTGTTATGTAATAGGGACAAGTTTGTTCTAAAAACTTTTTGTATGGATCCTATACTAGAAAGAACAATGCAATCGGATACCTGGGACAAATAGTTAACTTTTATCGCATTGTGTAATTGTTTTTTTGTTTTAAATTTTTGCAAAATGCAACACTGAGCGCATCGACAGTAGCGCGGGTGAGTGGATGTAGTGTATTGAGGGGAGGAGCACACAAACGTGTGGAATTGTATATTGAACCCATCAGCAGCAACAGTGAGCAGTTGTGATGGCGTAGAGAAGAGAGAGAGGTAGGTGGTTGGGTGCTGCACTGCAACAACAGCCAAAGGTGGTCGGTCGTCCGCTCGGAACGTACGAAAAAGCGAACAAACGAGAAGTGAGCGAGCAAGGCTAGGCGAGACGCGAAGAGAAGAGGGAATGCGAGGCGAGCAATTGGGTTGGTTGTTTGGTGGCTTGGATTGAATGCTGCACTGCTGCCGCAAAGCACAATACTTTCACTTCTTGGCTTGGCGTATTAAACATTTTTTTTATAATTTTTAACAGTCTTGTGCACAAAAATAGCGGCGCATCGTTAATTTCAATATGAGCTGTTTACCTACGCAATTCCATTTCTGAATCCGATTAAAAATTTAAGAGGCGACAATTTTAACAAATTATGAAAAGTACTTCGCGGGGCTTTAGTTTACAGGACTTGCAATGACTATGAAAAAAAAGCAGCATTAATAATTGATTTTTATAATTTGAAGCGCTGCTATTCTTATGCACACAACTGTACATTTCTATCTGCTGTTGGATTTCTTTAAATCAGTAAATTCAGGTGGGAGCGTGAAGGGGGACGAGTATACGAAATATTTAACATACAACAACAACATAAGCGAAAAATAGCATTAAAATGTTTTGTTGTGCTTGCGCCGAACGAACGCAGTTTTTTTTTTCAATTTGATTTAAATATTTAAAAATGTATTTTTTTATTTAGTTTCGTTTTGATGAATTTTTGTTCCGATTTTATTTTATTTTTTGTGTGTGCTTAAATTAAATCTTAATAATAAAGTTCAGTCGTGACCTTAAACGCGACGTTAAAGCGACGATGAAGTTAAGTAAATGACGTGGTGGTTGGTCAAAAGACGAGGAGGGGAGGAAGTAAGGCAGCGAGCGAATCAGAAGAGAAATTGCTCATATTGCATGAAAAAACAAGATTTGAAGTTAGTTAACAAGATTAATTTTTTAACATACAAAAAATTAGATTAATGAAAATAAAAATGTATAAATAAATTGCGGAAATAAAAATTGAAAATATTAATAATGAATTAAGAGTTTGTATGAGATCAGAAAAATAATTAAGAACTATTTTTTAAAAAGGTTACATTCTGATAAAAAAAAAAGAAAACACGACTAAAATATTTAATTTTTCATATCAATAACGTAGGTTTCAATCAAAATCGAATCATAGCTTCAATTGGATTATGCAAATTTAAAATCAATTATTTTTCAATTGTGCAAAATATACGAAATTAAAAAAACAACACAAATAACGACCCGACGACTATTTCCATTTTTGTGAAATGCAGTGTTATCTATTTTTTTTATTCGGAAAAACTGATTTCACAATTTCCTGCAAGTTATCAAATTCAGTAAACTTTTTCGAGGCAAGAGACAATTTTTCCTTGCAAACTATGAAAAAACTAGACCTTCTCAACAAAGCCTGTTAGAAAAAGATATTTTTTTTTTTTAAACTAATAGCCCCTTTCTTTCTATTTTTTGTATGGAATGAACAAAAATAAACAGTAAAATTTTTAACATTGATTGTTTAATACTTCACTTCGTTTATTTTACGATTTTAAAATGGAAAAATATCGATTCCTTCAAAAAACATCATTTGATACAAAAATTATTATTTGTTTTTTTTTTAAACCGACATATTCTCTTATTGTTCCGGAATATGAAAGCTTATATTATTTATATTTCGTAGCAAGTTACTTTTAGAAGCAAATTTCTCGCTTTTACATACTGCTGCCGAAATGCACAAAAGCCCTGACAAATATTTCTTTCGAAACACGTTTTTACAGTTTCTGGAAGCCTATTTTAAAATACACCTCCTCGCAAAAAATTAAAGCTTACAGCCAAAAACTATGATTGTGTTGCTTTTATAAAATAGTATTATCTAGTACTTTGGTTCACATTTTATGGTTTTTGCTTCCTCTGCAACATTTAAGAAATTTTGTTTGGGTCCCTTGTGCATTTTGACAGCGGTATGTACATCCTTCCATATACTTTAATAGTTGCAACTATGTTTTGAGGTGAAAGCCTAACCTTCTCTTATTTATATTTCAAACTGTATTTAAAAATAAAATTACTTTAAATTAACGATAAAATTATACATATTGAAAGTTGCCACCTTTGGTACCAAACCTAACCTAACACAGTATTTCACCAACAAGCAACAAATAAAAAAAATGATTAAAAGAAAAAAATTCTGACGTCAGTAAATGGGGTCAAAAAACTTAAAAAAAAAAATAAGATATATGCAAAATGTCAAATAAGCGTGTTTGTTGCAAACGCGTTTTTGGATTGCGACAATTAACATAAAATTCAATTCAATATTTCAGCAAAACAAAAAAAAACGAAATCGGAAAATATGAAAATGAATTTCTTAAAAATTCTAGGATTTTCTCTTCTCAGCTGGCAGACTCGCTTGAATTGCGTCGTCGCCCAATTACAACAACTCCGCACTTTGGAGCAACAGTCGTTGCCGTCGTTCCTGTTGTTGTTGTCGACATCGGCTGGCGACACAAGACAGCACAAGCAGACAAAAGCAGGTGGGGGAGTCAGTTAATATATAGAGTGGCATTAGGAACTTAAATCAAAACGGTTTTTTTCATTTTGGTCAACTTTTTCAAATTGTTCTTATGACGAATTTCAAAGGATTTTCTTACATTTGCATCTAATTTTACAAATAAAAAATATGGTTTAAGAAAAAAAAAACGTCGAAAACGGACAACAATCACGAAAACGAGCAAACGAACGAAGCGGAGCAGCAACTTTGCGTACGAAACAACGCGACGACGATGGTCGAACGGACGGACGCGTCGCGTAACGAAGACGAATTTGTTGGAACGACCGAACGAACGAACGAACGAAACAAACGATAGATGCGAGAGAGCAACACAAGGGGGGGAAATCAATCAAAGAAGAACAAGCAGACAGAAGCAAGTAAGCAGAAAAAAATTATAAAAACGAACGAAAAAATTTCAACGAATGCGACGAAATTTTTTTCCTCGTCTTCTACTGCTGCTCTTCCTTCCTCTTCTTTAACTGCCTATTCTTCTTTCTTTCTTTTTTTATATTATTTTTTTTCACAACTGCACACATTTTCTTTTTCATCATAATCGATTGATTTATCACACTTATTTACGCACTTTTCTCTTTCGTAGTGTTAAAAATGCACTTTTGCAATTTATTAATTATTAATTAATATATTAATTAATTTTTCTCTTAAGTGTACCTCAAGTCAAAGTCAGAAATCACGTCATGGTGCCACGTCCAAGCAACAATGAATCGAAATATTTCTTATATCGGCCCAATTCGTTTTCGTCTCTCGTTTTGGTTGGAATGTTGTGGTATACGAAACATGTACCACGAACGAAACGAAGTCTTTTCGCGTATGAGGAAATATGAATCGCACGCAGTCTCTTATCGAAATGGTGCAAGTGCGCAAAAGCCGGCAATAGCGAGTTTTCAACTGTGCAATTGAGACCGATAGTGTGTGCGTGCGTACAATATGAAATGAAACTCATCGTTATTGTATTTTTTCTTTTGAAAGATTTTCTTTCTTTATGCAGGAAAATGTTCGATATGCAGTTGCGAATTAGTTTAACGTTGGAAATATTCAAAATTAAAAACAAAAACGCAACTAGAATTTTCATCATTAGCGAACATCAGCGAAAACCTTCAAAATATTTCGCAATTCGCCAAAGTTGTGTGTGGATTGGGAAAATATATATGCCCGTCTCGTCTCGCCAGTTCCAAAAAATGTCAATTTGTTATTCCGACTGGTTTTGTCTCGATTTTATATCATTTCGTTTCGTTCGTTTGCTTGCTTAAGTAACAAAAAAAAGAACAAGTTTGAATGGAAACAAAGATTACAGAAATCGTTATAAATCGATTATTATCGCTAGAAGTTAAAGTGACGGAATTTGACAACAAAAAAGGCTTGAAGTCAAATGCACTCATGTAAAAATCATATTAAAAAATTTTTAATTAAAGAATGAAGTATATTCATATAATGTACGAATTAGTTTCTATTCGTATAAATCGATAGCTCGAATTCAAAAATCAGATAATTTATATAATAATCATTTAAAGAAAGTTTCAAATACCTAAACCATACATGGAACAACTTATTAAAGTTTAAAGTTTAGTTCGACATTGCCAAAATAGATCCAGTACAAACGTCCTGACTTTCTAGTCGTATACCGACCGACCAAGGCTCACATTTTTGACAAAACACACACGTTAAGAATAATACAAATCATTCGATTCGAACGCGATATATAAAGCTTAAAGAATAACTTAAACTTAAGGTTTATTAACAAGTTAACTTTACTTACCTTGACATGTTTATAATTTACAAAGTAACAATTCATATGATTTATAAATTAGATTAATAAAATCAAATTGATATCTTGTTGAAGAAAAATGCAATTGAACAGCTTACGCTTCTTATATATATACAATATATGTATATATTTATTTAATAGAAGTAGAATTATATATTTTAATAAATTTCAAGCGACTAAAATTTAAAATCGATTTTCTTGTTATGACGTTTTAAAATCAAAAGAGCCACTCTGAAAGCAAGTGTTCCGATTCCGCTGCAAAAATGCAACCGTGCACATATTTGTTTTTTTCGGAAGATTGTATTTTGAGAACTTAACGAACCCAATCCGCCATATTTATCACGTCGTACAAGAACGAGATGACAGTAACAAAGTAAAAAAAAAAACATAAGCGGCCCAACTTGATGTGAAACAGGGAAAAACATATAACATCTCGTTGGAACGCGAAAACTCGGACAAAACGTACCAGAAAAAAATTAACAAGCTCTAAAAATTTTTTTTTACAAATACGCGCGCTAATGTAATTTAACATTTGCACGATGCCTAGTTATGCTCATCATTTTATGTTAATTAGGAAGACAAACAAACACTAACTTACAAGCTACAATCAGAAAACTTCCGGACGAAAATGCACATGAAAGAGAACCGACAGTCGCGGCGGCGTCAGACGTCGCTCGCAAATGCATACGACGTTTGCTGACCACGGCCAATTTTTTTTTTGGGCCAACTTTCTGGTGAAATAAACGTTTAACTAGATTCACTCACCCTGTATGTTGTCGTCATTTTCTTCCTCGGATGCCATTTTCACAATAAATTACAATTTAAAACAAATTAATGCACAAAAACCGCTGAAATTTGCAAAAAAAACTCTGAGCACGACACTTGAAAGAATGTCAGAATAAAACTAGTGATGGGGGAACGTTGAATCGGACTGTGCAGGACGGACAGACATAGGAAGAAAAAAGTCCAAACTCCTCCAACGTTTTATGGAGTAAAAAACACTAGTTTGGCCTGCTCTATCGAAAACTAAACGTTTTCCAAGTGTTTTCCTCCAAAATCAGATGAAATAAGAAAAACCAAGAAAATTGCGATTTTCCGATTGGTAAATAGACAAAATTAACACAAATAATTAACAATAAACACAAAATTTAGTTAATTTTCCAAATATATCCAAATTAATCGACAAAAATTTTTGCTCTGTAGGCAAAGGTTTTTGCCTCGCTGGTTTGTGAAAAAAAAAAACAAAAAAAAAGATCTAAAAATTCTCGTCAAAATCGTGAAATTCCAAAAAACGGGAGAAATTTTGTGTGCTTTTTTTTTTGTTCATTTTCGCCCCACTCGACGCCAAAAAACACTACCGAAGCGTTGCAAGACGCTTCAGGAACTTAACGCAACCAGCTGCTAGTCCCGCATGGTCTGCGGATAGAAATCAGTAAACCAATTGGTAAATAGACAAAATTAACACGTAAAGAACAAATTAATCGCACTTATGTCCTATTACACGCGAAAGGAGATCGATGAGCTACACGCGGACGTTGTGGCGCTTGCGGTCAAGTACAGCAGCAACAACGATGATCAACGTGCTGTCGTCAGCACGCTGGAGCACTGTCTCTACAATGGTTACGATCGTCGGCGAATGTCCGAGAAGCTGGAAAAGCAAAGCGGTGGAGGCCTAGAAGCCAAACATAGCGCACGACTGCTGGAGAAGCTGCACGACAAGCTGGACGATTTTCAGCGTCGTAAACGAAAACGTGGAGGCGGTGGCGGTGTCGATGATCAGGATACGGCATCTAAAAAGTCTCGCTTCGAGTCAAAAGACAGCAGCAACTCTACCGTCGCAAGCGGAAAAAATGGCAGCAGCAGTGCGGCGGCCAATGAGACAACGTCTACGTCGGTGCCGACATCAGCAACCACTGATACAGCTTCAGCGCTCAACAGCAATCAGATCAAGCAAATGATGTTGAATGCACAACGCGAAATCGAGGAGCGTAAACGTGCTCTAAACCAGCTGAAAGACCCACTTCTAGCAGCGACATTGCCATCAGCAAAGAGTATGGCTGGAGTGCCAAAAATAATGCCACCCGCAACATCTGAAGAAGACAAAGCGAAAAAAATCGCCGAGCTGCAAGCGCAAATACGCGCCAAGCTTAGTGGCGGCACGCTTGCATCGCTTATAAAATCGCAGACACCGTCTTCGTTGACTGCGGCTGGCGGTAGTCAAATTGCTGGGGGCGCTGCTGTAGCTGGCGGCGCACAACTGCCGGACCGTCCCAAACCGCTGATTCTCGATGATGAAGGACGCACTATCGATAAGAGCGGACGTGCCGTCAACATGCCAACGCTGACGCCAACACTGAAGGCGAATATACGCGCTAAAAAGCGCGAAGTATTCACCAAGTCGGAACGCGGCCCCGGTGGCGGTGCTCTTGGCGGATCTGATTCCATGTCGGGCGGGGGTAGCGGCGGCGCCAGTGGTTTCTCATCAGCACCGTTATTCTTCGACGACCGTATTGCACAGCGTCCGCTATTGCGTAACAAGCGCGCACTTCGCTTTCATGAGCCGGGAAAGTTTCAGCAAATGGCCGAGCGCTTGCGCATGAAATCGCAACTAGAACGTTTGCAAAATGAAATTTCACAAATTGCGCGCAAGACCGGCATCAGTTCGGCCACTAAGCTGGCGCTTATTGCGCCTAAACAGGACACACCCGACGATGTACCCGCAATGGAGTGGTGGGACTCGGTCATACTGAGCAGCGATTTGTCGACGGTAGACGAGGCAAGCGGTAAGATTTGTATACGCCACGCGGCGATTTCAAATCTGATTGAGCATCCGACACAGATGAAGCCACCAAGTGAGATAAGCCGGAGAAACAAAAATTCTTATTTGAAATTCAATTATTTTTTTTTTTCCTTTTCACTTAATTTAGATGAACCACTGAAGCCCGTCTACCTGCCGGTGTTCCTCACTAAAAAGGAACGCAAGAAGTTGCGTCGCCAAAATCGTCGCGAAGCCTGGAAGGAAGAACAGGAAAAGATTCGACTCGGTCTGGCGCCGCCGCCCGAACCCAAGCTGCGAATTTCAAATCTGATGCGCGTACTTGGCACCGAAGCCGTTCAGGATCCAACGAAAATCGAAGCACACGTACGCGAACAAATGGCCAAAAGACAAAAAGCGCATGAGGACGCAAATAACGCACGCAAACTGACCGCCGAACAGAAGAGCGAAAAGAAGATGCGCAAAATTAAGGAGGACACCGCATGCGGCGTACATGTCAGCGTCTATCGCATTCGCGAGCTGCAGGACAATGCCAGCAAAAAATTCAAAGTCGAAACAAATGCCAAACAACTGCACATGACCGGCAGCGTTGTACTGTTTCGCGATTGTTGCGTCGTTGTGGTCGAGGGTGGCCCCAAGCAGCAGAAAAAGTATCGCCGTGTAATGCAGCATCGCATCAAGTGGGAAGAGGACCTGGTTCAGGGACCCGACGGCCGTGATCAACCGAATTCGTGTGTGCTGGTGTGGGAGGGCACCGCTCAACGTCGTCACTTTGGCGAAATTAAATTCAAAGTTTTTCCCATGGAGAAGATGGCGCGCGAATTCTTTCAGCGCCATCAAGTCGAACATTACTGGGATCTGGCATATTCGGGTGCGGTACTGGAGGCATCGACCGATGCTTAGAGTGGAGAAAGAGATATGAAAATTTAAAAAATTTAGATATCAAAACAAACTGATAATTCAATAAAAATAAATTATATTTTTCGGTTATAAAGCTGTGTGGGGTATTATTAAAAAATGTAAATTCTTTAACGTTTTATTGACAAATTTTTTTTAAATTATAATTATCAATTCAATAGACTAATTTTGATCTAAGACTTCAACCAAAGCTGCTTCATCTTCGTTATCTTTTTCCGTTTGGGCGAGGTGCAGTTTCACCTTGTCGACCAGAACTTGACGCACTGTGTCTAGTATGCGTTGATTTACGGCCAGCGTATGCTCGGTCAGACGTTCGAGCGTCGACGGCAGTAGGTAACCCTTGAGCAGGCATTCGGTTATTTGACCCACTGCGGAGAGGCTAGCGGTCACGACCACACCATGCTCCTCGGCGGCGGCACTTTCACTGATGTGCGATAGAAGCTGTTCCACAGCGGCTGTCGAGAATTCAAAATATTGATTTGATGGGAAATATAAACGAAGACTTGGGGTCAGAAGACTTACCAGTTGGATTGACGAATTCCACCTGCTTGTAGAGGCACACAGTTGAAGCTGTTACCAAGTCGTATGTCGGAATGCCCGCCTCATTTAAAGCAGCACCGCAGCAATTGATGGCAGTGCTGAGCGCACAGCCGTCGTCGTCCAAAATAACAACTTTAATTTCGAGCTGCACAGATGAGGATTAGGTTAGAATATAAAATTCAACCAATTAATATAAATTTAATACTTGATTAAACAATAAAACTAATAAATTAATTGACTCTAAATTGCGTACTTCTCAATTTAAGGAAATTTTCTATCGATTGATTAATTTTAATTAAATAAATTATATAAATAATTACCGAAACTAAAAAATTAAATAGGAATCACTTCAATTCAATAAAATTATCTATGTATTCAATAATTAAATAAATCCACAAAGCACTTAATTGAAATACGAAGTTTTTAATATTATATTTATAGTAAAATATAATAATTTAAGAATCAATTCATTGATTTACTATTTTAATCTATTGATTAACATTTTCAATTAATGATGTAATTAAATTTGTAATTAAAATAATAGCTACGTAAAACTTATTTAACTTTAAACAAACTAAATAAACTCATTAACGTATTGTATTTTTAGCGACTTTGCTTATCATCGATCAGCTCACCTGAAAATTTGGAAACTCATGTCGGCATATCACGGGCTCTAGTGCCTTCTTCAAAGCTACACTCATAAAGCTCTCCTTACGCGGTATCGACGCCAGATCGTTTGTCGCAAACTGCGCATATTTAAGCGTGCAAGCGATAACTCCCAAAGAGCCACTGCGCCGCATCGTTTGCTTGGTCAGTTCACGCGGTGGTTCGATGGAGGCAAGTACTTTCGTGTTGCCATACTCCATGTATGCTGAGCCCTTCACCGTCGATATGGCGCCCACTTTGAGAACTGCAAAAAATTCGAAAACAAATTATAACAAATTTCCAATAAGACGAGTTGATTGCTTGGCACTTGCATGTCGGTCGCGGTTCCAGCTCAATTTTTGTCGGTTTGTCCATGTTTTCAAACATCTCATCAGGATCCTCGGGAAACATGAACACTGCTTGTGGCACTAGTTGTGGTGGCGGCATTTCTAATTTTTTAATACAACTTTTTTTACTTTTAAAAAGTGTAAACAAATGTGGCTAGTGCGCGTGTTAAAAAAGGTGTTGCTAGGTATTCGATAAATAGGGATGACACAACTTGTGGCCCTGATTAATATAAATTGTTTTAAATATTTTTTCCCCGCTAAGTGTTGAGTCGAGTACAGATGTTCTCTTTGGAATAATAAAAACTTGCTAAAAATAATTTTAAAGAGGGCTGAAGCTTACTTAGCCGGTGTTAAGGAACTATATCTGCACAAGTGTTTAAGTTATAGGCGTAGTTTTAATTAAGTTTTATCAGTAATATAAAAAAAAACATTAAACTATTCAAGCTTAAATATTAGCAATTTGAAGTTTATAAAAACATTTCGATTTAAATAAAAAAATTAACACACAAATTTCCTATAACTAGTACCTTGTATACGCCGATGAACTGTCAAAACAAAACAGTCAGCAAATTGTGAGTACTTTCAAGCTGGCAATGCCACGTCAAAAAAACGCACTGTAATCGAACGCAGACGGAGAAAAATACTTTTTGTTCAAATTGGAATCTTTAAACAAATTTCAAAAGGTAAAATAGCTAGCTAAAAGTAGTGTTAATCGTATTCGTCCCTTCTTCCAAAGAGTCATCTTGTCTGTATGTATCAGAGTTTGTTTGCCTGAAATAATCTGAGTTAGAAGACGAATTTTGTTTTTTTATTTCAGCAGAATAATTTGAGTTGCTTTAAAAGAATAAAAAAACCGAATAGAAAAAAATGCCCAGCGAAGCAGCAAAACCCGAAAAGAAGATCGCCGCCGCAGATCCGAAAGAGAAAAAAGTCGACGATGCAGTAGCAACTTCGTCGTCGGAGAATGCCGCCGACAAAAAGGATCCCACCAAGGATGAGGCCAAAGAAGCCGAACTCTCGGATGAGGATCAACAGCTACAGGAGGAACTCGAGATGCTAGTTCAGCGTCTTAAGGAGTCGGACAAGACGCTTTATTTGCCAGCGCTAGAGACAATGGCCAAATTGATACGCGCCTCGACAACTTCAATGACATCGGTACCGAAACCGCTCAAGTTTATGCGTCCCCATTACGAGACAATGAAGACGCTGTACAAACAAATGCCCGACCAGCAGACACGTCAAGTGTGCGCCGACATTATTTCGGTGCTGTCGATGACCATGGGAAGTGGCAAGGATTGTCTGGCCTATCGTTTTCTGTGCGATCGTTCGCAGCGTATCGGAGATTGGGGTCACGAGTATGTACGACATTTGTCGGGCGAAATCGCCGCTCACTATCTGGAGACGTCTGGTGAATTTCAGGTAGGAAAAAAACTTAAATTGGAAAATATAAAGTATTGTAATCTTAAAATTTAAATAATCAATATTTTTTATCTTACCCACAGACGCAACTCATCGAGCTGGTCAAGCAAATCATACCCTATAACATGGAGCACAATGCCGAGGCCGATGCCTGCGATTTGCTCATCGAAATCGATCATTTGCATTTGCTGAAGGATTACGTTGACGAATCGGCGTATCCGCGTGTCTGTCTCTATTTGCAGTCGTGCTATCCGTACGTTCCCGATCCAGACAACACGATTATTCTCGAGACTGCGCTTCAATTGTCGCGCAAATTCAATCAATACACGCAGGCAATGCGTCTAGCTTTGATGCTTAACGATATGGCCAAGATTGGTGAAATCTTTAAGGAGCAAAAGGATCCGGCCGTACAGAAGCAGCTGGCATTTATGTTGGCGCGTCAACAGGTTTGCTTGGAACTTGACGAATCTGTACCCGATTATGATGATCTCATGGAGATCATGTCCAATGCCAATTTGAATAAGCATTTCTTGAATTTGGCACGCGAACTGGACATTATGGAACCGAAGACACCGGAGGATATTTACAAGTCGCATTTGGATAATTCACGTACGCGTTTCGCCGCCATTCAAGTGAGTATAAAAAAAAAATTATTTTTATTTATTAAAAAAAAATTTTTTTTTTTATTTATTTTTATTTGTTTTAAAATTTAAAACAAAAATTGTTCTTAATGAAAAAATCTATATTAAAATTAAAATTTTTTTTTTTAAATCAATGTTTAATTTTGAAAATAATGTCTAAAATATTTTTTTTTGAATTTTGTTCCTAAATTTTTGTTTTTAAAATAAATTAAAAAATGTTTGATAATTTTTTTTTTTTTGAGTGATTTAAGTAAATTTTACAACACTTTGCTCTCAGGTTGATTCGGCCAAACAAAATTTGGCTGCCAGCTTTGTAAACGGTTTTGTCAATGCCGGCTTCGGTGTTGACAAACTCCTCTCGGAGGATGGTAATAAGTGGCTGTATAAGAACAAAGAGCATGGCATGCTCTCGGCGACCGCATCGCTCGGTCTGATTTTGCTCTGGGATGTCGACGGCGGTCTGACCATGATCGACAAATATCTTTACTCCACTGAGGATTACATCAAATCGGGTGCGTTGCTTGCTTGCGGCATTGTCAATTGCGGCATTCGCAACGAAGTCGATCCAGCTCATGCCTTGCTCTCAGACTACATCGACAATCAGAATACTTCGATGCGTATCGGCGCCATTCTGGGTTTGGGCATTGCGTACGCTGGCTCTAATCGCGCCATTGTTATCGATACGCTGAAAACAGTATTTGCGACAGGAGGCAAAAATGCTGGCAACGTTGAAGTCATGGGCATTACGGCGCTATCACTAGGTCTAATAAGTGTCGGTTCGTGCAATGCCGAAATCACCGAAATACTTTTGCAAACTATTATGAGCCTGTCGAAGACCGATTTGAAGGATACGTATACACGTTTCTTATGGCTGGGACTGGGTTTGCTGTATTTGGGCCGACAAAAGGCCACTGAAGCGGTGCTGTCGACCTTAGAGGTGCTCGAGGAACCGTACCGCTCGATGGCCACTACTATGGTAGATATTTGTGCATACGCTGGAACCGGCAATGTTTTGAAAATCCAGCAGTTGTTGCACATTTGCTCTGATCACTATGAGAGCGGCACAGCAAACGGTGATAATGCCGACGCCGATAAGAACAAGAAGGACAAGAATAAGGATAAGGATATTAAGGTGAGAGTTGTCGGTTGTTAAACATTGAAAAAATATCACTAAAAATATAATTTTTTTTCAGGAAAAAACTGAAAAAGAGAAAGAGAAGGAAAAAGAAAAAGATCTTTCCTCGACGCAAGCCATTGCCGTGCTTGGCATTGCGCTTATTTCAATGGGCGAGGATATTGGCGCCGAAATGGCTTACCGTTCGTTTGGTAATTTGTTGCGCTACTGCGAGCCATGCATTCGTCGTGCTGTGCCGCTTGCTCTTGGTCTAATTTCCGCCTCTAATCCAAAGCTCAACATCATCGATACCCTGAGCAAATTTTCGCACGACAGTGACTCTGAGGTGGCGCATAACGCCATTTTTGCAATGGGTCTCGTAGGTGCTGGCACTAATAATGCACGTCTTGCCTCGATGTTGCGCCAGCTCGCCCAGTACCATTCAAAGGATCCGAGCAATCTATTTATGGTTCGCATCGCACAGAGTCTGACGCACTTGGGCAAGGGCACACTAACGCTGAGTCCCTATCACAGCGATCGTCAGCTTATGAATCCGATGGCCGTGGCGGGTCTAATGTCCGCGCTGGTCGCACTGCTCGATGTGAAAACATTGATATTGGGACGTTCACATTATCTGCTGTATTCGCTGGTGCCCGCCATGCAGGCGCGTATGCTGATTACCTTCGATGAGGATCTCAATCAATTGCAGGTGCCGGTACGTGTGGGCATGGCCATCGATGTTGTCGGTCAGGCGGGCAAACCGAAAACAATAACCGGCTTCCAAACGCACACTACTCCCGTGTTGTTGGCGATGGGCGAACGCGCTGAGCTTGCCACCGATGAGTATATTTCGCTGACGCCCGTCATGGAGGGCTTTGTCATTCTCAAGAAGAATCCCAATTTCGTGAAGTAATCATCCATCGTCCGTAGCGAGCCGTTTTTAATCTTAAATTGTATTTTTGCTTTTAATTTTAATTTTCTTTTGTTTTCATATAAACACACAAAAAATTAAATACTAAAATGAATGAAAACTTTTGCATTGCTGTTCCGGCTGGCGTTGAAATCAAGGCATTTTGCGCTATATTTACAAACAACAATTAAATCGCGATCGCCTTGACGCAATTAAAAATAAATTATAGTAATTCGTAACTCTTTACTTAACATATCTTAATGATATAAAACTACTTTTTGTACTTTTTAAGGGGGTAAATCAAAGAAAGAAGTAAGAAGAAACAAGAGTTGTATGGACACTGCGACTATTCTCGGCAAGTTAAAATTTACTATATGTACATTTATGAACTTCGGGATCGGGCCGGGCAATATTAACTTAAAATATTGAAATTTAAAATGAGAAAAATATTTCGGAATTTAAATGGGTTCCTTAATTGCTTTATTGAAATCAAGTAAAGGGATAACTTTAATTATTTTAAATAAATACAAAGTTTAATAACAAATCAATGGCCTGATTGAAAAAAATAAATATTTTAAAATTTTGCTTTTAAATACTAATTCGCCTACTTGACTATATTTAAAATTATCAGACTAAAGAAAAACATGAGCGCGTTACTTTTCTTTTGTAAGATCCATAAAGACAACACTAAAAATTACATGTTTAATTGTACTATAATTTAGGTGGTACTATGGTACGCATATGTTCCGGCTAGTTTATGGATGAAGCTCGAAGAAACCATGTACATTCATTCTGTTGAATCAAAAACCTATGCATTAGTTCTAGCGATATAATTTCAATTGTGCGCTGAGTTCAACTGGGTCCATTTCCCCCATATTCAGTTCGGCTTCCTGCATTTTGAGCAGCGCATAAATTGCGGTCATTTGTTCGCGTTCAATTCTGCAAAAAATGAAGAATTGAAAAAGATAACTAGGATGGCTTTGAGTCACCTACCTGCGCTCCTCCTCTAACTGTTCTGGCGTCAACTCTGCCTCCAAATCTTTAAGAATTGCCGATTTCATTTTGCCAACGAGTCCTTCTGCGTTATTTCTTCCCAAAAGCTCTTCATCAACAGCTTCCTCGTCATCTGTCGTTTCCTGCTGTTTGGCTCCCGTGTTGTTTGGTTCTTCATCGGCAACAACTTGTGGCCGAATTTCTACTTCAGCCTGCGGCTCTTCTTCCACTACTGGCTTTTCATGCTTCTTAAAAACAAAATTATTATTTCCTATCTTATTGAATTTTCAACTAGCACAAACCACTTCACTTACACCATCGTCCTTTAAAAAATTGGACAAGTAGAGTGCAATGACTACGGCCAAAAAAACGGTGGCCGTGCTCAGCAGATAAACATTGGAGATGCCATCGAAAAGTGTTCCGATAGTTGTGTAGTCGTACATAATTAAAAAAACTTGTTTTTTGTTGTTATTAGCAAAAATAAAGTTTATTCGCAAAAATATGTAAACAAACGAAAAACGTAAAAACGTAACGTTGAAAATTTCGAGATTCTTACGTACTGTCAGTGATGTATGCATAATTTTTAAGGTTATGCCCAGACCACACATAACTAATACAGACACGTTCTGCGCATGACATCACAGTTGACCCGCTGGACAGATGATCGACTTTCTGACGAGTGTTTTAAATTTAAAAATCTCCGTTTTTTTTATTATTATTGCAACTAAATATGTAATGAAATATGGAGTCAAAAATTAACCCTAAACAATGGCGGACATGCGCCTGCCGTAATCTGTATAAGTTAAAACTATAAAAACTAGATTATATATGTTGCTGACGTCACGTTTCTTTCACTTTGCTCAATTAGAATATGGCAAGGATAAAATGTCCAGGACGAAACTGTTTTTAATAATATTTTCCATAAAGTATTTTTTTTTTTTAAATTATTTTTATTTTCGTAAAAATTCAAATTTAATAATTGTAAGATAAGTTTTTATGTGTTTCATTACATTGATATCAATATTTATTCCCTTAAACCTATAAAAATGTTCTTTTTACAAGTTTAAAATTTAAATTATGTTTTTAAAGTTGTCTTCAAAATTTAATTACAAAAAACAAAAAATACATGTCTCCAGATTTTAACTAAAATAAGTGACTATTTCCAAAAAAAAAAAAAAAAAATTAATATTGGACTGCATTTTCCATACTCTTTACTTGAAATCGATTTATTCGATTCTCGTTTTAAAACGGTAGTGTCCTCTTATACAATGGTATAAGAGATTTAAGCCTACTTTGATACCTTTCATTTGACACCTCATTTGTTATAATTCGCAGCTGCATCCTTGAGTTTTAATCTATTCATTTCTCAACTTCAAAGGGTGCTAACTCACCACCGGAATCCGACCGGCGAAATCGTACAATCGTGTTTTCAGGCAATTATCTATATTTCTGGAACATTTTTTTTGTCGGAGGAGCGTTCGCCGGTCAAGTAAACTTCAGCCTTTTTTTTTTTTTTTTTTCATTTTTGACAACAAACAACGTTGTTGTTGTTTTTATTTACTTAATGTTTTTATAGCAACCATGGCAACTGTGCACAAATTACATTAGGAAACTAAAATTTCTCATATTTTATATTGCTATCTCTCCCTACACAACATACTTTAAGAAATCTTTATACAATGGAGTTTACTGTCCTGCCGGAATTCGTCACTTATATTATGAAAAACATGTGAAGAAATGTCAAATGTGATGTCTTTTCCTTTTTGACAAGATAAAGTATATTTATAATTCAAATTGAATAATTCTAATTAGAATAGAAGACTAATAAAAAAATTATAATTCATATAGAAAAAAAATTCAGTTTAAGTCATATTGTTAAATTAATTATTAAGAAAAAGTTGCTGAACTGCAAAATAATATATAATTCAACTATAATTATATGTATAAAATAGTTTTCTTTTTTAATTATTTAAAGCTTCAGATTATATCGGATTATTGGACTTATGACTTTTTTATATTAAAATCCAACAACATAAATAACAGTTTTGACTTAAATTTCTATTAGAAAACTGTACATAAATGTTGACGTTATGTACAAGTCACATGTATTTATAAAATATTTGTTATATTAAAAAGTTAAAAAATACCGCTTACGTTTAATTTAAAAAAATATATGTTCCATTGTGGTAAGTTTTAGCAGGTTTTTTCGGAAATTTTTTTTTCACATGATGAAAGTTTTCGTTCATTCGGGAATAAATTACAGAGACGCACTACAGTTTTATCTTGCTTGGACTTGGACCCCTACAGGTCCAACAGTTTTAGCTGTGTAACCAACGTTTGATTCCAGTTGCCATTTGGCTGTATGTGCTCAAAGCCTTGACGACTGTTTGGTTGCATTTGCATTGCCACCTCGACGAGATCATCATTCTCACAAAAGGATTTCGAAAAGTTGTTACACTGTTTGTAAAAGTTTGCGAGCATTTGTTCGTGCAACAAGTGCTCGTATAGTTTCAGTTGAAAGATTGCTCTCTTAGCGATATACTGAAGATCACGACGTGTTACTGGGCGGCGGTAAGCATCGTAAGAGTACTGTAAAATAAAACAAAATAATGAATGTGATATATTTATTAAGCCTGTGTAGTTTTGCTTACATTATCTTCATCGTTGTATTCCTTTTCGTACTCAAAGTATATTTCGGAAATGTTAAAAGCATGCAACACCGTTTCGACCAAGCTGTGCGGTTGTTTCTTACCCGTCGTCATGCAGTGTGCCACAAATGTATCGAAAATTCCGCCCAGTTTCACGGCCTGACGATGCTGAAGATGATCGACCATTTTGTGGCTGTAGTGTACCGCCTTGCGCGGGCGTTCCGATTCAAGTAAGGCTTTAAACTCACGAAAGACTCGACCGAGAGCAATAATATCAAAAATATAGACTGCGCGGTGTGTCGCAATCACAATTAGCGACGTCTTGCGATGACGTCCGTATTGAACCGGTTCAACGAGCAGACTCACAATTGATTGCGCTTTTATATCCGCAATTGCTTTGTGATAACTATAATCTGCCTGTTCGATGTATGTGATTGAGTTCAGTTGCTCCTGTAGCAGTTGCAATTCGGTGCTACTTAAATGCACGGAAGCACATGATATGCCGCTTTCGTCAGAGGTTGGATCTTTCGAAGGTGATGTAAATGATGTGGACTTTGCGATGGTGGTGGTGGCATCTCCCCCGGTTGCCATGCGATATTTTTCGCGTTTATGTACGTAGTTCTGGCTACTGCTGCTGCTGCTGTTGTCACTGGTTGTATTAAAGCTTGTTTGTTCCGCTTGTGATTCTGCAGCGGAATCTGTCGACTGTTCTTTTTCCTCATCGTCGTCGTCGTTGTGTATGATTTTGATAGTTCTTATCTGCGGTATGCCCAGTATTTGTGTGGACGAGTAAGCGAAGTTAGTCTTTTGATCGCGCACATTATCCAATTCGATGATCTTGCGGATTTTATCGGTGAATTTGACAGTGCCAATGAGTATCTCATTTGCCGTTTCGATCATACACAGTTGGCCGATATCTGGAAACGTTATGTTGCGTGTAGAGGCCATTTCTTTTTTTTATTATGATGCCGTACCTTTTTTTTGTTTTAAGTTACTTCAATTATTTGGCCAATCACACTATTATACCTTGTGGAGTTCAAACAACATTATATATATATTATATTATTAAAATGACGAGAACAAAAAAAAAAAATAAAATTGTCGAGTTGAAAGGTTGTTCCTAAATGACTGTACCCTGACAAAATCTAGAATAAATATGTAGCTTTTGTCAAAAATCGATTAATCGAATATAAAGTTTATTTTTATCTTACTACGTCCGGCCTACTTTTTCCAATTCATTTTTAACTAAAAACTAAAAAAATAATTTAGTCAGATGCAAACAAAGTTTGTTATTTCATTTTTGTGCAAAAAAAAACCAAAAACAGAACTTATCCTCGTCCCCACAACAGAACAACACCAAAATAATAGATGGGTAAAATGCATTCCCTCACCGCTTACTTACCAAAAAGCGCATTCCACTTCACCCAAAAACTGCATAAACACTGCGCGTCGCCATCTCTGAAAATTAAACAAATTTTGATTTTTGGACAAAAATTAACAAAAACTGGAGGGTAGCAGATGCTTGAAGTCGATCGAAGAAAACTTTAACAAAACGTAAAATTGAGATTTTCCGTTGTTTTTTCAATAACAGCGAAACTACAAAACAAGGATAATGTTTTATACAAACGTTTGTTTTTTTTCGGCGACGTGCGCTTGCCAAGTCAAAATTTAAGTCTGTGTCAAACCTTCCACTGCAGTAAAACCGAAACAGACAGGGTGATTTAATCACTTTCACCTCTGACTCACCCTGTTCAAAAGAAGTAAACAACCGAACGACAAGGTTGCTAGGTTGCAGTCAGGCCATAAATTCGAAAAATTATAATTTAAACAAAATAATATTGAATAAAAGACTACGACAAGGTCAGCAACGTCAACAACATGACCCACCCAATCGAAGAAGAAGCACGTGGTGGCGGAGGACCGCGCAAATATCCCTTCCGCGAAATGCGTATCTCCGATCATACTATACTGGACACAATCGAGGGTCGCTTTGAGTGTGGACGTTGTTCACGGTCGCGTAAGTTTTTCTGTTACAATTGTTACATACCAGTGGGCGAACTGGAGACCTTGCTGCCACATGTTAAAATTCCCGTCGCGATTGATATTATCAAACATAAAAAAGAAATTGATGGGAAGAGCACCGCAATACATGCAGCCATACTGGCGCCCACACAGGTGCGTATACATACCTATCCGGATATACCGGATTATGCGCTTGAGGGCGATGGTGTTGTGTTGATTTTTCCGAGTTCAACAAGTCTAACGGTGGCGCAACTATTCGATCGCAAAGTGCGTCTAAAGACGGAGGACAATTATGGTCTGCCGGCGGGTCATAATATCGGCACCATGTTACGACGACGCATCGAGGAGGTGGTCGAAGAAGAGGAGGATGGTAGTCGAAGGCAACAAGAGCAGCGAAAGTTCGAAGAGCGGACGTATACGTTTGGTAGGTGGTAATTCAATGTTAATTTGTGTTTTGTATTTTGTATTTTTTTTATTTTTTTCCCATATAGGCAATCTGCCGGTTCGTCGTGCCGTCTTCATTGACAGCACCTGGAATCAGAGTCGTAGTATTTATAAGGATCCGCGAGTACGTTGCCTACGGCCGGTGGTTCTGCAGAATCGTTTTTCGCAATTCTGGCGTCATCAACGCGGTAGTCCGCGTTGGTATCTGGCCACCATTGAGGCCATACATCAGTTTCTGCTTGAGGTACATGTACAAGCTTGGGGTCTAAATCCGCGATATCGTGGCTTGGATAATTTGGAAATTGGCGCGGGTTTCTATGCAGCTGTGCCAGCGCTAGTAGCAACTGGCTTCGATGGTGCCACGACAGCGGCGGGATTAAGTAACGAACAGGAGGCGCCATACAATGGCCAGTACGATAATTTGTTGTTTTTCTTTGCGAATATGTACGACTTGATACATAAGTACTATGATCACAATGAGCTGAAGTCCTATCGTCGACCGATTTAAAGACTCGCTTGCTAATTGTGAGTTCGCGTTGTCGTTGCAGGCTGTCGACTGGAGGTTAAAGAAGAAAACTCGATTTTGCTATATGACGAGGACAAAATGTCTAATAATCTTAATTATTTACATTTCTAATAAAAATTTTAAAAAGTTAAAAGTTTTTATAAACAAATTAATTTTAATAAAAATAAAAATTTGTTACAAAGTTTATAATTTATTAAAAAAAAATATTTTTTCGTAAAAAAAATCAATTCTGAAAAAAATAAAATTTCTTCGAATAAGGGTCATTTTGTGCTGTGCTCTTAACAGCTGATTTAATAAACAAAACAGCTGACTAAAAAAAAACTATCGAAGCAACAACAAACCGCATTGAACTTGCATAATAAAAAAACATGTAAATTCTCTGCACCCGGTACGAAGAATTTTAGATCGAATTGAAAATAGTAAACAATGGCTTTATCACGAAGTCGACCCGACGAAATTCCCAAAGATGCGGTGGTCATTACCGAGGACCAAGCGTTATCCTATCAATGGAAGCTTATCGCTAACTGGGAGAACACAAGCGAAGTGTAAGCGTGCACGCGACAATTAACCACTCATTTTTTTAATTTTTCTTATATCCTCCGAACAGTTGGTCACTTCGCTTTGCGCCCGGTATCATAGGCGGCATGGCGGCAGCAACCGGAATCTACGTAAACAATCACTATCGCTCAAAATTGCGCCTCGGCAATGTTGGTAAATTCACCACATATCTGCCGATCGTTGTTATACCTGCGTTGTTTTCGGTGTTGACTCATAAAACTATTGTGCAGCGATCGATTTTGCTCCAGCCGGCACAGTGTCCGTTGTGTCTGCAGTTGCGAGGTGCCGCATTTCAGGCCGGTTTTGGCGTTGTCTATCCTACGTTGTTGGCGCCTTTGGCTGCCTTCATGTTTGCGACGCGTAATTATACGTACCGCCTGCCATTAATTACGGAACGTCCGCTCGAGGTGTTCCAGTTGTGGCGCAAATTTACGCGCCCGATTTTGCCGGCGCTGGGTGCAATTATGGCCGGTCAGGCGTTAATTGTGGCGTGGCTGACTTACAAGGAAGAGCTGCAAAATTTCCGCTTACGAGCGAAGATGCAGCTAATCGAAAAGAATATTATCGCTGAGCAGGAGGAGGCGGAGATGTTTAGGAGCCACTAGAAGCATTTTATATTGTTTTAGATCAATTAAAAATAAATACGTTTTCGTTGCGAAAATCGAAAAGGTGCGTCGTTAATTAAACAAATTCCTAGAATTGCGTTTAAAACCCGATTCCAGGAAAATTTATAGGTTTCTTTAACTCCTATTCTAATAAAACAATAATGTAAATAACTCCTTGAAAGAACTATTAACACGCGCAGACACGTTGAATAAGCATGAGCTGTGTGGAAGTTATTAAAGAGAACTGTTTGCGATATTTCGTGAACTATTAGAGATATAAGAATTTTTCGGAAAATTAAAGTAAATCAATGTCTTACCAGTGTTCGGACCTTTGCTCCGATCGGAGTATATGTGCTACGCTTTTCGAAAAATTTAAAATCTGCTCCGCCACTCCGCTTTAACTGAAATCTACTACGATTTAAGTTCTTAAATAATATACATTAGTTTCTTTATTTGTTAATGCTATGCGTTATTTTATAGGGAAAAAAGTAAAAAAGTGGACCGAGAAAAAAAAATATGTTGTCAATTTTGTCCAAAATATTTATTCAGTTCTAAAACACTTTCCACTTTTTATACTACGGAAATTTAAGATTTACTACGATTTTGTTCGTCATTCACTACGCCATCGCAATGTTATGGTCCGAACCCTGGTCGTGGTTACCTATTGATAAGATAAGAGAAATTTAATGTTAACTCAAAATGTCTGCTCGAAGTCCCATTTAATCATTAAAGGTGTTCCCCAAAACATTGGGTTTGAGTACTCACTAAAAATGTCAAGCTAAGTCAAGCAAGTAAATAAATTCCGCTAGATGTCGTTAATTTAAATTACTCATACGTACTTAGAATTGTGTACACGTTATATTGCTCAAATCATTTTTGTCACGATTTTGGTGTTGTTAGTTATTAGGTTGTATGTACCGCAGTCGGTCAAATCCATATTCAAGACGTCTCTCTGGTCGCAACGCTGCAAAGGAATCCTCGTCCCTTTAATTTGCCATTATTGGCTTTTATTATATTTTTCTCAAAAAATAAAAACTTACTGAAAACTTATTTTACTGCAGCGAGTTTCGCGAATGTTCAACTGTCATTACAGGAACATTTCGGTTTTCTCGCTCATCAACAACTCGAGTTTTTCTGTAGTGTGATGTTTAGTGAGTGTACTTTAGGTACCTATATAAATAGAAGTATTACATTTATGGTTCCGCCATAATCCAACCATCGTGAAGCGCCGAAAATACAATTTTGAATAAATAAACCTATACAATCAATCAATATTAAACAAATTTCGAAAATTACATTTCATGCGGTTAGGCGCCAACAAAAGCTTCAATACTGACGAAACAAAATTAAATTGTTTTTTCATCTTTTTGAATTGACTGCATAATGCAGTGTTGCTTAGATACTGCTAAAAAAAATTAACAAACAAAATATACTATATAAAAATTTTATAAAAACTGTATAAAAACTTACTCATTTATTATATATGTATGCGGTTTTCTCTAAGGAACACCATTTTTAAAAAAAATTTTTGTGTGGAATTTTTACATTGAAAAATTTAATTGTTAATTTTTTTTTTCCAATTGACACTTTTTTGTTCTCAACTCTTTGATGTCCTGTCAAAGAGTAATTTAAATACATAATATAGCAAGTCAAGTATGTAGTATAGTCAATTTATATATTGCATATATATATATATATATGCATAAATGTATATGCATATATTTTTTATTTGTGCATGGCATTTTTTTATTCAAAGTGGCAACGCTGAATTTTATGACCGCTGTCACTGCATGTTTTCATAAACTTTGCTGTGCGTTTAATATAAGCTCATTGTTGTTGCTTGTTTGTTGTTTTTTTTTTGCATATTTGTTTATTATATAATAAAGGCAATTATTTACAAAAACAACAAAAATAATAATAACAACAACAACAACAACAACAACAACAACAACAACAACAACAGAGGAGACAAAGAGTCGATAAACATTGTCACAGAGAGACAAAAACGGATGAAGTCATTAGTAAACATTAAATATATTAATTTTTGCGTTGTGTAATTAATTAATTAATTTAAATGTAATTATTAATTTTTGAAGCATCATTAAAATTGCAGTGGTTACTGCTATTATTATTGTTGTTGCCATTGTTGTTGACACTGTCAATATGTCAGTTTGTGCGCCAATAAATATGCAGCAGATATTATTATTATTATCCAAACAGGTTGACAGGTCCACGGTATGGCATAAAATCTTGAAAAAAAATTTCTTAAATATTGTAAACATTTTTTCGCACTTCCGAGATAGACAAATAAATGTTTGACGCTAGTACCCTAGTAGAGTGTAGGGCGAGCTCTTTATGAGTTTTTCATAGCAAGTTGTTACTTTCGAATGATTTGTCAAATGCTTGCTGAGAGTTTCTGTTTCGAGAATCAAGCCTGGGGCGTCCCGCATCGAATCCAATCAATAAACTAACGAAAGTCGGACTTAAGTCTCCCGGGATTTTGAGACTCAGGCTTTCAGGTATCGATGGCTTAACAGGCCAGTCGTTTTCGATCAAAAGTTAATAAATTTATGCACACAAAAAAAAGTAATTCAATTGTTATTAAATTAGTTTTATCAAATAAATTTTTTTATAAGCAATTGGCGACTGTTGCTTCCATATTTATTTGTATTAAAACGGTAAAAAACGATCTATAAAAAAAGAGAGAGAAAAAATAGTTTAAAAAGAGAAAATTCAACCCTGGTTTGGTGAGCTCAATTTAACAGGTTTTCACAACTTTTCACACAGACAATTTAAATTTGATTAAAATGTTGCACCGAAATTAGCGCACTTCGAGCCCTTTCAATGAATTTTTTTAATACGACAGAAGAGAAAACTGAAAACCCACAAACACCTAAAAAATAACTGAAAAACTAGCAAAGGAAAAAAACCAACAACAACAAAAATGGTGCACATAATGAAAAGCGGTTCTTCATTAGCGCCGAGCATAAAGGCAAAAAAAAGCAAATAACAAAAAACGACAAAAATCACAAAAAAATTTCAGAGAAATGTGTAAAAAATAAAAAACCGAATGAAAAGCGTAAAAAGAAAAAAATTCGCGCTCACTAAATTAAAAACAACAACTGAATTAAAGCAAAAATCTAGCGTGCAAAAAATGCGACTATGGCACAAAGCAAACAAAAAACAAAAAAAAAAACAAACGAACTTCACTTTACTTTTTGCGCAGCTACTACTACTATTGTACAGCAACAACAAAAACAGAAAAGAAAAAAGCAAACAAAGTGGCAACACTACCAACTGCCTGAATATGCGCGATAAATGAATTTGGCGCGGGCGTTTATTTTTTTCATGCGCAAGCGCGCGCGTGCCTCGCTTCGTCATTGTTTAGCGTTAATTTTGCGTTTCGTCTCGTTTCCACATTTTCCTTTTTTAGTTGTTTTAAAGTTACTTTTTTTTCGTTTTATTTCCTTTTTCCACATTTCACAGCAAATTGAAATGGCAGTGTAAAAAGTGCAAGCTCACGCCGCCGCCCACCGCCACCGCCGCCGCCGCCATCATTTTGTATCTTTGCATTAATTTGATTTTACAATTAGTTGCTTTGCGAAAATCTCAACAAGACTGAAAGGAAACATTACAAAAACAACAACTATCAAAAAGCCACACCACCTAAGCCGTTATTTTTAATTTTTTTGTGTGCCGCCCGCTCGCGAATAAAATATGAAAAAGTAGAAAGTGGAAAAAATTGAAAAACCAACGCTTTATGGTTTTATGCACAGTTGCACGCGGCAACCCTTTAGCTGGCATCCATCATGGCGCATCATCGTCGTTTGGCGCCAAAACCGCCGGAACCGCTCGCACGCTCGTATGTCATTTGCAGTCAGAGGCAGAGTTGCAAAAAGCAAACCGCAGCCATTCCGATATTTTTAAAAAAAATTTTAACCAATAATTGACAATTTCGCAGCAGATTGAACCAAATTTATGACAGTATGCAAATTGAGGAGATTAAAATCAAAAACCAATAAATCCAAAGAGAACATGTGTCAGTATAACACAACAGAATGATTACGTCCAGGGAAGTGACATCAAAAAAAATTCAATTATCAAAAAATTATCAAAAAAAAAAAAAAAATGTTTCCAAGATGGATTTATCGGTTTTTAATTGCAAGCTATTTTAGATAAAAATAAATAGCTTAATTGTGTTTTTTAGAAAGGCTGACACACACGTCGTCCTAAAGTAAATGGTGAACACTTGCACATAAGCTTTGGGTACTTTAAGAGCGAAACTTCATCTTTCTATTTTTGCTATAATTTATTTTAAAATGCAAATTCGCGCAGTTTTTTTTATGGCCGCTTTCTAACGCCGCATACTCTACTCTTCTAAACGTATTTTATGATTTTATTAAAAAACTGTTGTGAATATTTTTCTTGCTTACCTGTTTTTTGCGTTTTTCCTGCCGCTTTAAGATAGTTGCAGGTTCGTATTCCTTTTTTTTCGTTTTTGTGTGGCCGTTTTACGTATTTTGTACGCGACTTTGAGTGCGCGTCACACGAAACAGCCTCAGGTTTATTTCCGCCATTTTTATTTCGACGTTTTTTTCTTCCCTTTATTTCCCATGCTTTCAGTTAGTTTATTTTTAAGAATTTTTTTTTTTATAAAATTTTGTTCCAGTTAAGTTGCACTTTTCAACGTGAAAAGCATTTCAGCGGCGTTGTGGAAATTTTTGTTTTATGTATTCAGTTTAAGTGAAGTAGGAACCGAATGTTTACATTTTACTTGGTATTCTAAGTAGAGAGTTCGAAAGCGTTTTTCAAAGAAGTTTCTATGGTATAATTCAGAAAAAGAGAGTTTCACACTAGGTTCAGGAAAAGGTGGATAGAATCGTAGTTCAGTAAAAGACAGTCTATTTCATCGCCTTATTTAAACATTTCCTTCATGAAACAACTTTTAAATATTTTATAAAAATATTTGAATTTTTAAAGTACTAAAAACTCTTGTCAATTTGAAATTTGCAATATATTTCTTATCCGATTACTCTCCGTCCACACCTTAGTCGCATTGTAGACCGCTCAAGCTGACGCCGCATCAAGTAGCCCAAATTTACAGAATTTTTCTTTTGCACTCTACCACTTCCGCTTTTCTTTGCTCCACTACTTCCGCTTCAAATCGTCATCCGGCCACGTTTTGAATTATGCATTACTCTGCGCTTTTATTGGCCTCTTCATTCGTTTATCGTTTTATTTTGCTTGTCGGGGTTTTTTCGGTTGTTTTCCTTTTCAACGTATTCTTTTTTTTATACATTTCTCGTATTTATGCAATGTTTACATTTTTATTATTGCATTTGCTGCTCCGGCCACTTTGACCCGATCGCCCACCACCCACCACTATTGCTACTGCTGCCCCTCAACCGCGCACTTTCCGTAAATCAGCGGAACATTTTTTCTTTTCATTTCTTTTTTATTTTAACACTTTTATTATACACTTTGGTTCGCCATTTTGAATGGCACAGCACCAGCACCACCAACAGCAACAGCAACAAAATGTTGCTGCTTTTGCGTTCGTAATTTTTAATTCAATTCAAGATTTTTTCTTTTCTTGTTTTTTGCTCCTCTCTCTCTGTCAGCCATTTGTGAGAAAACATGTTTTTTATTAGATTATTTTTGGCTCATTTGCTTGCGCACTCAGCAGCAACGGTTGTCGGTGTTGACGGCGGCGACGACTGCAACCAGTGTTGCCATTCTCACTGTTTTTTATTTTTTCATTTCACACTGCTCGCTTTATATTATTTTTCTACTACTTTTCATTACAAATTGTAACAGAAAATAAATGTTTTGTGCATTTTTCGTGTTTCGTTTTATTAATTCGAAATTCCGCCATTGCTAATTTTTTGTTTGATGAATTTTTCGTTAAAGATTTAATAGAGAAATGTATTGAGATTATTATTTTATCTAATACGTTTCAATTAAGTTTCAAAATAATGTTTGATCTGAAAAAGAAAAAATATCTGAACTCAAAACTGAACTGTCAAAGTCAAAAATGCAGCCTTAAAGAGCAATGGCTAGTTCCATGCCAAAATAACCCACATCTTAACCGTGGTCAATTTTATAAGAATACAAATTTGATCAAAACTTTTCACAAATCTTCGAATAAATTTAAATTTTCATTTAAATATGAAATAAATTTGCGCATTCATTTTAATTTATTTTTTGCTTTTCTTTTGCACACAGCATGCCACAAATTCCGCCGCTTCTCCTATTGAAAACCGCCCAAGTCGAAGAAGAGTCTGGTGGAAAAATGCACAAGTGAGACTTTAGCTTCGACAAAAAAAATAAAACAACATGGCACAACAAATGTATATGGGCTAATTCCTTTTAAAGCGCTGCCGACTGGAAAATTCCGCACACAAATGAGGCCTGCTGCTGCCGTCGCCGCATAGGCACGCTAGAAGTGGAGGCCACTTAACGTGGCGGTGGCGACACTGGAGAAGCTTACGCATCGCGCCACCAAAGCATCTCAAATTTATCAACATAAAAGTTGTAAGTCTCAAACTATTTTGAAGAAAAATGTGAAAAAATGAAAATAAAAATTTAAAACTTAAAAAAAAATTTTGTAAATAAAAATTCAAGATTGAAAATTTTTTTTTTATATTTTTTTATATAATATTTTTAGAAAATTATTCATAACAATAAAAATTTCTAATTAAACATAAACATTTAAACAAACATTCAAATTCAAAAATATAAAAAAGAATTCAAAATTTTTTTGAATATTTATAAATAAACAAATAATCAAAACTTTAATTAAACATTTGAATTGAAAAACAAGAATTAAAAATTGATATACTGAAGAAGCACGCTTTTGAAATTGAACGACTCCTTGAAGAGGTATTTAAACATATTTACACACACACAATCGCATGAAAATGCCATTTAAAAGAAAAGTGCATCAAATAAAATTAAATAATGCGAAAATAAAGGAAACGAAACGAAACGAAAGGAAAATGCAAAGAAAACTGCACAAAAGAGCACAATTAAAATTAAATTACGTTTGCAAAATGTGTGCAAATGAGAGGAAACTACAGAAAAAAACAAAAACAAAAACCAAACAAAAAAACCTCGAACTGGAAAAAGATGGCGACTTGTGTAAGGAAGCTTTGTTTTGCAGTTGTGTAGGTGCAAGGGTCTGTGCGAGTTGTGTGTTCAAAACACACACACATGCATAGCATATAAAGGCGCCGTTGGCCACACTTGTGCACGTGACGTGTGCAACATCACAAAAAAAGAAAACAAATAAAAAATGTATTTTTTGTTGTTGTTTCATTTTCATTTTCAAATTTAATTTTAGTTATTTTTCGCATTGTTTCTAGTTTTGAAGTTAAGCACGAAAATGTAAAAGCATTCACACACACATACACACACATAGACATACACAAAGGCATAAACATATGTGCACACAGACAGACAGACAGACACACATGCCACACGTGCGCCTGGCAGTTTTGTTTAAATTAACGGTCATTAGCCGGAAACGGAAACGGATGCAGGCAGTCAAGTGTGACACATGCATTTGAAATAATGCAATTATTTGTTGTGATTGCCACGTTATTTAGTTAAAAAAACAACAACTTAATTGACTATTTTAATTGATCCCTTAAACAATTTTAGTCAAGTCGAAATCCACACGAAATCACCAAAAGGTGTTTTTTCCGTGTGCAGCTGTCCACCGTAGACAAGCTCTCCATTGAAGCTGTCCATCATATGTGGCGCATTTTATTATGATTAACTAAACATTTGCAATAGTTTAAAATTGCAAAATAATTTACTTAGAATTTTAAATACAAAATTTCAAATTTTTAATAAAAATTCAAAATTTTATATTTAAATTCTCTTGTAATTTTATTTTGAAAAAAAAAAACATTTTTTTGGTTAATACGTGGTTAATTTTTTTTGTTCGCTAAGTAAGACTTATTTTTTGATTTTTATACACTGCAAGTACTGGAAAGTAAAATGTATTTAAAAAAGTGTTCCAGCATTTCATATTTTTTGACAGCTGTCAACACAGAAGCGGACAGGCAGCCATTTTGTAATTAATAAATCATCAAAAACATAAAATTTGCTCTTGGTATATAAAATTTTTGAAATAATTGCGTTTGTTTTTGTATGAAAATCAACAAACAACCACACACATACGAACACATAAAAGCACGCCCGAATACATTAGCATTTTTTGAGATGAAGTGTGTTAATACATGAGTGTGTGTGTGTGTGTGTGTGTGGGTGCGATTTTGTTTAGTTTAAATTTATTGCGCCATTTCAGTTAAAATGACGCCTTGTCAGTTTTAGGCGTTGTTACTCATAATTTAATTGCCCCTAACGTGTATGTTTAAGTGTACGTGTGTGTGTGTGTATTGTGTTTGTGTGAGCGTGCTTAATTATCACGCACGCTATAACAAGCTAATTAAAATACAACTCTGTCAGAGCCACCCACCCATACACATCCCCCATTTAAATTCGTTTTTTTTCCGATCATCCCGACTACTTTCCCCTTCCATTCCTTCATCGTGTCGCTAGGTTAATACGAGTAGAATCAAACTAAACGTGCGTCGCCCCAGCCCGCGCCATAGCGACCGGTTAATTTGTAATTTTATATTTTAATGACATACTCTCAACCCATCGCGCCGCCACTCTCACACTACACTGCCTGCCATAAACAAATATCCGCCATAAATTTAATATATTAAATAATTTACAGCAGTTTTTATTCTCTTCTGCGGAGCGTATTTTCATGATGCCAATTAATCATTTATAAAAAAGTTGTGCTTTTTGTTGTTGTCGTGACAAACTAAGCGTCATTGAATATTTAAATAAAAAATTATTATATTATAAGCATAAATATGCATAATGCAGCTGCATAAAATATACGTTCTTTTTATTGCACGAATTATTAGCTAATTTTTTTACACTAAAATTTATTGAATTTTATTTAATTAAACTGCAAATTAAAGTTTTTATATTTAATTAAATTTTGTGGTATTCTTACAACGAACATTTTTATAAATGCTGCGATTATTTTGAGAATTTGCTGATATTTATCCACAAGTTTCTAAAATATGTAAATAAATTGAAATAATAAAGTTCAAATAACAATAAATTGTAAAATTTCTTTATTATTAAAAAATTTTAAATCGAATTGTAAAAGTTTCATACCACACGCAGACAGACGGACGTCCGAAAAAAAAAAACGCACCGCATAACTGAAACTTTTCGCAACCGACTGCAAGCAACACTTTAAGTACTTCGGTACTTCTAAAACAATTACAAAACAAAACATACACGTGTATGACTACAAAGCCACATACGAATGTACTTTTGGATACGCGACACCAGGATGTGTCAGGGCAAAAGTACACGAAAGTGGATTTCCACGATAAGACGTTTCGAATGGCAAAAACGTGAGACGATCGACGATGACGCTGGCGTTGAATGACGTTGACTGGGTACGGTATACTAACGGCAGAGGAGACGCCAAAACCACAAATCGCGTTTACGACTGAATGAAAAATACAGAATTCATAGTAGAGTATCTCGCTTAAAAGACTTATTTTATATTAAGCCAAACCGGTTTTGCAATGCTGTGTTGACTTTTGACTTTTGCTATCGTTAAAATGGTAAAGATGACGAACGATACCAAGAAAATTACAAAATCTCAAACTCACACGAATTTTCGTGTGTAGACGACAGCGCCTCGAGTTCGATTTACAAAATGATGCTGGAGTAACCATGTCTTAGGTGAGCACAAGACGTTTCCTTTTCCTGTGATAAGTTTCCAGTTACACGTACTTCACGACTTTCCTCTTCCACAAATCAATCAATTATTTTTAGTGTTCTTGAAGAATCCATGTAATTAAATCGTAATTAATTATAATTGAAACTGGAATGCAAAAATAAACAAACTAATATAAAATTCTCAAGATTTTCCAAACTAATTACTTTTCATTCAGCAGGTAACGTGTCGCACTCAGCGCCGTTGGAGAGCACCAGAGACTTTTTTACCTCACACAAATGACATTTTCATTTTCATTTTCATTTTTAGTCATGATGACGTGCAGTGAAGTTGTTTTATTACTTCGGTGTTTGTGTGGTATTCATTTTGAACATGCTGCAGCGGCGGTGGCTGCAGCGGGTGAGGGCGATGGTTATTTTCTTACCTTTTTGTTGTAGTTGTTTGTGTACGTTTTTGCTTTCGCTTGAAATACGTTTAGCTAAAAACGTGCAACGATATACCTTCGAGCGGAATCCTCAAAATGCGGCATCGTTAGCGGCGTCGGCATCCGCGTCCGCGCGCTGCCTTTCCGTCGTCGTTCCGTTGTCGTCTGCCGCTAATTCCACTTGAAATCGACTTTTGCGTGTACGTGTAGCAAAGTGCTTACCGGCACTTCTCCCCGACATTTTCGATTCGTTCGCCCTACGCCCTCGCTAGACACCCACATGTCCCGCCTCCGAAGCAGGCGAGCGAACGAACGCGCGACCTCCATTTTGAAATGGCATTTAAGTCAAAATGCAGCAGCGCTGCGCTTAACATGCAACCCTGCACACGCTACACCAAGCCATGCCACATGCAGCGCCATTTGTGCCGCCATATTGCGCCAGCGCTGCTCTCTTCTTTCGCTCGATCGCTTTTTACCGCTATTACGCTATTATTTGCAGCAGGGTTGCCATGTGTTTTTGTTTGTTTGCTGATGCATAATTTAGCATTGCGCTCTTCTTGGATTTGAATTGTTTTTGCTGCTGCTGCCGCTGCCGCTGTTGTTGTTATTTGTTTAATTTGATTGCGTTTGTGATTGTGTATTTGTTGTAGTCGTATATTTGTGTGGGTTGCCTCTGACATTAAATTAATTAGCACTTTCCCGCTCTGCTCGCCACATTGCGTGCAGCAATTTATGTTTTATTTATTCTTGATTATATTCCTTGGTTGCAACTGGAAATTTCTTCATTGCCGCAGATTTTTCGTATTTCGTTTTTGGCCCTGTTCGTCGAATGCTTTGGCAATTTTTATGTTTGATTGCGACATTTCGCATTTATGACGTGTGCACGAAAATGGCACTAAATTTCACACGGTTGCATTTACATTTTATTTCGTATGTTGCATGGGGTGGGGAATCAAAACACGCAAATCAGCAATATGCGTTTTCAACTTAGTGTCATAAGAAGCGTTCCACTTATGCAAAAATAAGTTCTTGAAACAAATAATTACATTTCTTATTGAAAATTTCGTGCCTCATTATTTTTTTAATTTTCACAAATAAAAAGATTCTTAATTTAATTAAAAACCTATTTTTGCTTTAAACTTTTGCAATCTCTTAAAAAACTGCATTTATAAAATTAAAATCGATTTACCAAAAATGTTAGAAAAGCGATATCTTAAATTTTGGTTCGAAACTTTTAAGCTTTAAAGGTATTTATGCAATTGTTCCTATTTCAAATTAAGAAAAATTGTTTAAAAAAGGGAATCTAGAAATTGCTTGTCACTAAAATGTAAAATGGTACTTTAGGTTTCAAGTAGACATTTAAACATTTATCAAAAGATAGATTTCTCAATTTTTGAATTAAAGCGTCAAACTAGTGTCAAACTACTCGTAGTCAGTTATAAATTTTAATGATAAATTAATTCAATAAAACGTAATCCTGTGATCTAAAAAAATTCTCTTAAACGGTTACATTTTAAACTTAAAAGACAAACAAGTCAAATGTCATAATTGACAGCAAATCTAATTGGACACAATTGTTTTTTTTAGCAAAACAAAAGTTGTACATAAAAATAACAACAAAAACGTATATTCCAATCAATTCGTTGCAATCACAAGTTTCTTATGAGAACACAACAAAAAAAAAAAAAAAACAATTCAATTCGCAGTAAATGAAAATGATGAATAAACTCCGACTCGGGGGCAAGTCGACAGTGAAAATGCGCTATTTTGCTTAACCCAACGAAACAATCAACAACTTTAACAACTTTAACAACAACAACACAACGTGCACCCGCTGCTTCAGCATTTTCGGTTTCCTCCTGTCTTTCCTTTACTAGTTTTTCTTTCCTTTTGCCGGTGCTTGCTGGTTTTCGTGATTTTTCAATTTGCGCCACTTTTGTTTACACATTTTCCTATTTCGATGTTTTGTCGTTCTTTTCTTTTCGTTTCGTTTCGTTTTGTTTCTTTCTTTTATTTAAGTTTTGTAACTGTTGTCGGTTTTGCACTTTTCATTGTTGCATTTATTTGAAATGTGCGCGTTTTCTTTTGTCTGTCTGTCTGACTGCCGCTAGTCCGTCATTTTACTGTCTGTCTGTTTGTTTGTTTGTTTGTCTGTCTGTATGTGTTGGTATTTTTGTCTGGTTTATTAACTTTGACATTTTGTCTATTGTTTTGCATTCGTCATCATTCATTGTTTTATGTCATCATCATCGCTTTCGTAGTTGTTTTCGTTTTGTTCACTTTGTTCGCCATTTTCCTGTTCTTTCTTTTAATGCAAGAAGTAGAAAAAGCCGTTTATCATTTTGCGCATTGCATTGTATAGAGTTGCCACCATGGGCGTTAATTCAAAATTATAAAGGTCATGCGTTGATGTCTCAATTTGAACCTTTGCTTTTCTCTTAAAGGAAAAAATATTATATTAGACAAATATAATAAATTACTTAAAACCGAATTTTTAATAAAAATTATTTAATAAATGGGTTAACCTATTCAAAAATAAACGTTAAATCCAAATCCTTTAAAAACTCTTTTTTATTCAAAGAACACTTTTAAAATTATCAAATCTTGTCGGAATAAAATTTGGAACAAAACTTTAAATTGTTGCTCTTCTACAACGCCCATGGTTGCCACCTTTTGTTGTCCGTCAGCATTTCGTACTCACGTTGTTCTTGTTCTTGTTCTTGTTCTTGCTCTTGATATTGTTGCTTTTATGCCCAAATTCACTTAATCTTTTCTTTTGTTCTTTTGTTTTTTCCCGACATATTTGCTGCTTGCTGCTGTTGTTTTTGTTTTTGTTTTTGTTATTGTTTTTATTTATATTTCTTGTTTCTTTTTGTATCTTGTCGTTTTGTTCGTTTCTCAATTTGGCACTTGCAACAATGGCGCCCATATGCCGTTATTCCATCATCAGGCGCTTTTCTACTTTTCTTAAGTCACTGCTTGAGTTAGTTGTGTGCTGAGTTCGTTCCTTCTGTCGCGCCTGCTGCTGCTGCTGTTTGTTGTTGTTGTTTTTGCACTTGCTGATGCCGGTTTATTGTTCAGCACACGCGCCTAATCCTGCTCTTCGTCTTAAACTTCCACTGCCAGCGTCTGATTGTTGATCTTCCGCTTTCTCCCTACTCGCTCGTCTTTGTCTAACATTCGTTTGCCAACTTTTGGCGTGTTTATTTGCGCGAATGTGTTTTTGCGGTGTTGCCACTTTTCTATTGAGGATTTTTTTCATTCTTTTGGATTTCCTCTGCGTTTCTTTCACCATGCTGAAAAACCAAAAAAGAAAAAAACAACAACAATGAAATAAGCAGTCATTATTAAAAAGTAATTTTCTTTAAATTGTGGCCCGCACTTTGAGAAATGATTTTCCTTTGTTTGCAACTACATACATACATACTTCACTCTCTTTCTTCCGCTGCTTGTTGTAATACTCTTGCAATGGATTATCTCTAAAATGACTTTTCTTCTTCTTCTTCTTCTTCTTCGACGTTGTCGTTGTTGCCGGCGTCGTTGTTTTTGGAAAATTTCAATTCATCATGTTTTCGCAGAAATTTGTACTTTCGAAATTCTTTGAATTTAATGACAATGTAATGACTTTGGTAAATTATACAAATTATGGCGATTACTCTCGCTCGTATTTGATAATGCCAAACCAAAAGTAAATAATTTTCTTGTTGGAAATAATTGGCAAATAGCATTAAATTTGCTTTTATGACTTTCGCTTTTTGGCTTTTGATTTGCAGTAATCAGTAATAAAGCAATTACAACAGCGAAACATTGCAACAATTCAAAATTTAGTCTCGTCAGGATTTGAGCCTATGGCTGCCAATCAATTTTCTAACATTTAATTTAAATATTTTAAATTTTCGTTTTTCAAATCATTTTATGAACATTAAATTTTTTCATTACACAATTTTAGTGTTCAAATTGACTGCCTTTCAAAATTTAACTACTAAGTAAAATATGCCTCACTTTTCTAATTTAAGCCAATCCGGCAATATTATTAAACGAAGAAAGTGTTAAAAGTGCTTTTACTTATTTGCCAACTTATCGTGGGTAAATATCGAATTTCTCATTATTTCGGGTTCTTTTGATTCGGAGATTTCAAGCGTTGTTGAGCATTTCTGTGTCTATAATAAATTTACAAATATGTTTCAATCTAGCAAAACTTTAAGTTGGGAGTGGCTCCCGCTGACTCATTCCCTTTTTTTAACCATGTTAATCAGTCTCACTTCATAAAAAAGAGTTGCCAATGCTTTAATTAAAAAACGTTCATTTTGAATCACGCACACAAAACGCGTGAATTCCCGCAAATGTGCAATTTTCATAATTTAAAGTAAATAAAACGCCAAACGCCCACGCTTTTTCGACGGCAAACAATTAACATTTGTGTAGCAATTAAAAAATATTTATTAAGAGGCCATTCCAACTTCATTTAATATAAATTAAACCAAGTTACGCGCGCATTTTTAAATGAATCAAGTTAGCTGGTATTACCAGCTAAGTTCAAATAAAGATTATGTTTATTAATGAGGAAGTTAGTACAAGACGGATTTGATTAACTGAGTGAACTGGACAGACTTTATCGACTCGATGGATTGGATGAATTAATTAAAAGTTATAATGAGCAAGTCTAAGGATCATGACGAAAATCCTCCAAAAGAAATGTGTTCCACTTTATTTCGATGGTCAGTACGTTGATAGATGGAACAATGAAGTCTATGAGCTGTACGGTGATATCAAACCCAAACGATGTTTAGCGCATGGACAACATCTCAGGTGAAAGGAGCAAATGGCCTGATAATTGCCATAGAGAAGATATAAATGAATAACCCTTATTAAATAACGTAACGTTGAATCCAAGTGAGTGACTTTGGAATGGCTGCTTTGCTGGTTTAATATTTTCCGAGCGCATTTTTAATTAGGCTAATTAAATCTAGCAATGAGTCGAATAACAAACACGCGGCATTTTATTTAAATTTGTGTTTAAAGTGCGTTTTATTTAATGCTAGAATTACATTTTAATAGCAATTGCACAAACAACAACAACAATAACAATAACAACTATTGCCAATAACCATTTCAAAATAACAACAATGTTTAATCTGCACTGTTGACTTTTCAAAATTAAAACAACAAAATCATGTTAACGTTCAAAAATGTGCATTCATGTCCGACATTAAACAATTAGCATGCCAAACATGGCCAATACGAGTATATATGTATGTATGTATGTATGTATGTATGTATGTATGTATGTATGTATGTATGTATGTATGTATGTATGTATGTATGTATGTATGTATGTATGTATGTATGTATGTATGTATGTATGTATGTATGTATGTATGTATGTATGTATGTATGTATGTATGTATGTATGTATGTATGTATGTATGTATGTATGTATGTGTGTTTAAAGTTTAGCCAACGGCGCGGAAAAACGTAAAAAGTTGATAGGAAAATTTCAAAATCTGCAAAGTGAAAATTGGTTTCCGTTATTGATAAGAGTTTTGAATGTCACAATTTTACCGCCATATATGTCGGCATTGATACCGTCGTGAATTTGTAGGCGCGCAGGACATTGCTCCTTTCGGCGCGCATCATAAAGAACAGTATCATCTTGCGGTAGGAGAGATTTCCATCTTGCCAGTTGTTGTAAAAGGCCGCCGGCATTAACTTGTCGCTCTATTGAATTAAAAATTCTTTTTACGTAAACAATGTTTTTTTCTAGTCAACTTTTTCGGTTAAATTAGGACAAGCTGGGCCTACCCGTTCCACATACATTTGATTCAGTGTGTCGAGTCTATACACTCCATTCAGTCCTTTAAGTCAATTCAGTCCATTCAATTCATTTCGTTAATCCAGTTCTTTCAGTTATGGATAACCTCTCAATATAAAATTTATTTAGTTTGTCCAGTTTGAATATTTTTCCACGCAAGATTGCTAAACTTGTCCACTTATGATGACGGATCATACTCACCGCACTCGTGAATTCGCTGCCATTGTAGCAAATAAACAGCGTGAATACTAGAAAGGACATCATGCCAACCGAGTATTTAATCGTATGGGCGAGACTAAGCATCACCATTGACAAGCCAGCCAAACAAATGGCAATTGACGATGTGGCAAAATTCATCAGAAACGAAATGTTGAAGATTTTGTTAATCTCCTTGGAGAATCTAAACGAAATTTAAACAATTTAAAAAATATTTGTGAAAACCAAGCAATCCTAGTCAGGCATTACTGTAACTACTCTCCAGAAGATGTCATTAATTGGGAAAAGGTTTGTGAAAAGGAATTGATCGGTGACTTCATCGTTAGACATAGCAAACAACACTCACCGCAACAGTCGTTGGTGATAGATTATCAATGCTTTCAGCTGCGGATTCGCAACACTTCGTCGCGCATCCAGCGACTCCAAAGCATTCGCCAAATAGTCGAAATGCATCTGCATTTGAGTGATGAAAAAGCAGAGCATAAATTCGCCGGCCATTATGAAGGCAACACCCGTAAGCGACGATTGCAGCTGGCACAGATACGCCGCAATGAAGGCGACAAGCGAACGTCGATTGTTTGCGTGCTGCCACGGATACCAGGTGTTTGATTGATAGCGAAATTTGAACTCGAGCTCCGGCTGCCAGAATTCGTAGGCGAACTCGATAATGGGCAGAAAATTATAAAAGCAAAAACAGAATATGAAGAAGATGGTGGTGCAACGCATCAGGTGTTGCGATTTGTGTGCATAGCGTTGGACGCGATATTGTTGCGACGAACGCTGCACTCGGACCGTGGGTAGAATCTCCTGCAATTCGACGAGTAACGTCTTAATCCGGCGATCGTGCCAAAAGAGGATCCACATCTTACAGGCAGCGACCAGCGTTAGACCCATGACGCTGCCCGCCTCCGAGATGAGCGCCATCAGGTGTTGCTCTTCGTCATGGCCCTGACTCGCCGCACGCCAACAATAGATCAACATACCGAAATTTTGATAGATTAGATTGACGGCGCCAAAGATGAACCACAAGCGTTGCAGCCAGTTGAGATAGTTTGAACGTTGCGGTGCTGGTGCGCCACACAGTTTGTAGGGCATAAGCATGGCCAGGCGAAAGGCCAAGTTTGGATATTCCATGAAGTCGTGCAGGATGTAGGTGCGCATATTTCGCTTGAGGTCTCCAATACGTTTTGCAACGTTGTGCGTTGGTCGCGACAGCTTTTATACAGCATGACATGGCTTGGAATTTGGGAAAATTGATTGACTGACTGGCTGGCTTGAGTGGCCAATCTGACTTCTCCTTTGATTTGCCATTCACAAAGCGGCCGTCATACGCAGCGACAACATTTGCTGTCGATTATGTCGGTTCGAGTCAAAGGATATTCGCTTTTTCTTTGTTGTAGTTGAATGTAATTACATGTGAAAAACAAAAAAAACAAAAAAATGCCTCAGGCTATTTAAAGTGATGGCCAATTATTTACTTAAAAATGGCTTCATCAAGGAAATGATTGCTCAATTTAACGTATAAAGTATAAAATGGCCAAACTGCACTGAAGAGAATGCATGGAATACATCGAATCTAACCTAATACATACAGACAATTTATTTTAATATAACTTTCACCAATATCAAAAATTTAACATGAAGAAAGTGTTATTTTAACATTATATAAGTACAGTGACAAAACCGATCTTTTTTAAGGTAGCATGTTAAATTAACATTGGGTCAACATTTTATATTATTAAATTTTGATAGAATTAAAGAAAATTAATATTACTTTTAACATGTTTATTAGTGTTGAAATATATTAACAAGAAAAGTGTTAATTTTACATGATTTTCTTACTGTGTCTAATATCTGCTAAATTACCAAAGATATCGCCAAAACCACAAATTTTATACGCGAAATGTTACTGACCTCGCTCTGTTACCTACATACACACACACACACACACACACACACACACAAACGTTCACTTCCGCTTTGCAGGTCAATTGCCAAATGACACGTGATTATGTTAATTTTAGCAATTTTTTCCATTTTTTTATTTTTGTGTTTTGTGCTTTTTCTGCCTTTTGACACTGTTGTTGTTTTTGTTGTTGTTGTTAAAGGTATTTTAATTAGTGTTGCGGTAGGTTATCGGTCCGAATTTTTGTTTGTTTTTCCTTCGGTTTTTCTAACTTGTTTTTGGCTTCTCCTCGCTTGACCAAAACAAAAAACAACAAAAAAAAGGGCCGAAGTTACGTTTTTGTTAGCTTGGCATGTTTTTTAGGCGCAGCTATAAATTAAGTTGACACCTTGTTGTTTTTTTTTTTGCATGGACGGGTACGCGGGGTGGCCTGAGCAGATTTTGTGTAAATCTGTTAAAGCGAGCGAATTGTAGTCGCCGGCGTGCGTGTGATATCACAATTTAAACTAATTGTGATTTTGTGTAAATCCTGCGGAAATTACACTGTCAACCGGAAGTGATTGTGGCGCCATTTAACATGCATATATATCATCGTGCGCATTTCCTTCCGCTGTGGCGGGATTTTCAATTTTTCAATCTGCTTTTTTTAATCGAATTAATTTTTAAGTTTGAGTTTTTGTTAAATAAGAAAAATTTAACTTTGATACAAATTTTCCGATTTAAATTTTGTTGAAATAGAAATTTTTCTTTCAATTTTTTTCTTGATTGTAATTTTTTCGAAGGGTGTAGGGTGCTTTTTAAGTAGGCAACGACTTGAACCATCGATGTTATTCATTTTTATTTTTTCACAAGCATTAAAATTAATCCGCTATTAAATTATATTACTTACACACACACACACATTCACACATACTTTAACAGAAACACAAACACACACAGTCACACATCCGCAGAGGAGCTCATAAATAATTCAGTCAATTAACCTCTTTGCATTGCAAAATATACAAAAACAACAATACAAAAACAAATAACTTTTACTTATGCACATTAATGCAAGTGTGTGTGTGTATGTATTTGTATGTGTATATGTATTTGTGTATGTGTATTTTTCCATTTATTAAAACTTGCATACACGCAATAAAACGAAAATAATTGAATTTTTAAATATAAATCGAACAGAAATTCACAACATAAATATTTTAAAATACTCTCACACACACACACACACACATATATGTATATATGTATATACGATTGCATTTTAGGGACAAATTGCTGCACTCAAATTTTTGCAATTTTCCGACAAAAGAAACAAATGAAAGTCATTTATAAAAGCCACAAAAGACAAAAGCGAAAACCCAAAAAGAAAAAGAAAAAAACCAACATTGCAAGAAATGCACACAAAAACATTAAGAAAAAATTTGCAGCGACAGCAAAAGGCCATACACACACACTAACACACATACGCATACACATACACACTTACAGCCGATTTATTGTATATGATAAAAAACACATTTTTAGACTAGAGCGCTTCTTGCATTGCACAGAACTCAAGCTTTAAGTTTAAAATATACAAAGCGAAATATTGTTTTTGTTTTCTTGATCTAAACCGAAAGCTGATCCACAGTACAATTTAAATTAAATACCCATACAAGTACAAATTTACTTTTGTTAAACAAATTATTTCGAGTCAAATTCTTTCAAAGATGAAAAGATAAATCGAAACAAATACAACACATAAAAATCTCCAGAATTATGTATGAGAACTTTCAGACTTTGATAGAGTAAGTACTGTACATTGCTTAGAATGCAAAAATGCGAAATTGATATGAAAATAAAACTATGATGACGATGATAATGATTCGAACGATTATGTTCATGGAAAATGTGGTTGGATGATGATGATGAAGCTGATGAGTGTATTATTCACTCACAAACATACTCATACTCATACACATTTCAAATATTACAAATATTTTGGCAATGACCTATACACGCGAACACACACACACACACACACACACACACACACACACACACACACACACACACACACACACACACACACACACACACACACACACACACACACACACACACACACACACACACACACACACACACACACACACACACACACACACACAAATGCTGTCGGTCGCATAACGACGCATTGTTCTGTCATTGTCCCTGTAAGCGCTTTCATGAAATCGACATCAAGGATAGCAGCGATTGGCTCGAAGTTTTTGTGGCGGTAGATTGCAGATTAAATTTCCATGAAGAGCGAACAGAAAGAAAGCAAAAAAAAAAAAAAAAAATTAAACCTACTGGCACTGAATTATTTTTGCAGTTATTTAAAGGGTTAAGTTACTAAATCCAGCAAACACAAATCGACTGTCAATCTTCATCATTTAATATCAATCAACTAAAACATCATTTAGCTTCAATTAATTGAGTATCAATCAATCATTAATTATAACTTAATTAATTAATAATTTATAATCAAACAATTTTATGGAATTAATAACAATTTACGTAATGACGAAAATCGCAAAGACTTCTTTGAAAGTTGTCATATGTCATTTCTAAAGATTATTGCAAAAAAAGAGAAAAATTATAAATTTTAAGAAATATTGTAACAAAAATTATGAATAAAAGAAGGAAAAAGAAAAAAACAGAAAAAAGGCGCTGCTGCAACGCGACGAAATGAAATAATTTCCATTCGGAACGCATCCGCACTTTGCATACTTAATTTCCATTTAACTTTGCTGCACAAGGACTACAACAACAACAAAAAATAACTTCAGCTCAAACAACAACAACACACAATTTGGAAAATTTCCGTAATGGATACTACGGCAACAACAAAAAGCAAAAAACAAAAAAAAAGAGCGAGCGCAAAATTCGCGCCATTCTTCCACACACACACACACACACACACATACCACTACACTGCGAAAATTTCGTCTGTTAATTTTATTATTGTAATAAATTCATTAAATTTTTAAACTAATTTTTGATAAACACTTTTTGTATAATAATTTGACATTTAAAAATTTTAACTTTTTAATTTAATGTTACATAATTAAACTTATTCGACTTAAGCAGTTTTTCCTTATTGTACTCGGCTCTTTGTTGTTGTAGTGGTTTTTGTGTCTTTTGTCGCTGCTGGCAACTCTGGCTAGTGTGAATATTAAAAAAAGGAAAAAAATATATATAAAAAGAAATGTCAATTTTACTGCACAGTGTTCGGAAACGATGAAAAATCTGTAAAAAAATGTCGAATTGGCCAACATTTAGAATATCTAAAAAATTTTATTGTTGTTTTTGCAAAATTTAAAAAATGTATAATTATTTAAACTGTATGTGTGTATAAATTTCTTTGATGGGTTAATAAAAATTTTCGAACATTTTCGTACACTGTGCGTAGAAAAAGCTGTGCAAAAAGTTGGCACAAAAGTAAGTGCGAGTGACACTGAAACTGTGTTTTTTTGTCAATGTTGTTTTTGTTTTTGTAGTTGCTGCTGTTACTGCTGCATAAAAATGCAAATTTTTTTTCGAAGCATACTTTCGAGGGCAAAATGGCATTCACGCGAGAGCGCACACTAAATTCTTCCGCTTAAGCGTTGTTGTCGCTGCCGTTGGGCTCTGATGATGACGATAATAACAAGGACATTGTATTGACAGGCAACAACAACAACAATAACAACAAGAACAATAAACAACGATAAACAGCTCTAAAAACAACAAAATTATTGTAAGAGGAAAAAAAAACACATTATTGCATGCATCAGGAATGCTGGTGGTGCTTCAAGTGGCATCATTAAATTTCTTCCATGATCAGTAAAATATGCACAAAATGATTTTTTTACAATTTTATATAAGTGAATAAAAAAAATGTAATTGGTATATTTCGATTAATTTTAGATTGTCTCAATTTTGTTTAATTTGGCTTTGCGCAGCCCTGGTGTACGCTTGCAATCATGACGTCAACTTCAGCCAACATCGATGTTGTGTCATTTGTAACACAGCAAAAACGATAATTGACCGCTTAAAAAAAAAAGTTTTGACAATGCGAAATATTAAATACAATAAAATTATATTTTACTTTTGCAAAGTTTTTAACACGTCAAGGTGATAATTGGTGCCATTCGAAATGCAATAAAATTATCTTTCAATTGATGTCAATATTGCATTATAATACATTTTATTTGTAGACCAATAAGAATGAAATGCTTAAAATATAAAAAAATCACTCATACGTCAATCTTAAAAAAAAAAATTAAAATTAAGAAAATTTATTGCGAATATAACAACAACAATCAAAAAAAATTTTAATCTTAATGAATCCAACAGGTAAATGAGTATTGCTTACTTTGGTATGCCACATCTCCCGCAATAAATTTGTTATGACTACTTCATCCATTTCCCACGAGAAGGCGATATTTCAGCAATGAAATAAATTATTATTTTTGCTGAGAATTTGATGGATAAAGAGTAAAAATAAAAAAATTAACTAATATTATTGCCGGAAAAAAAAATGACATTGCATCCCCACATGCATTCGATAGTAAAAGTTACTCATACGTAGAGTGTGCCCCAAGATATAAACTCGTTTAGTATTTTATAAATTCCTAATACAAACAAATTAAATGAATTCTCAAACTAAAACTTAATGCCCTAAGCATAAGTTATTTTAATAGCTGTACTTTTGCAATAAGTTTGTATACGAAAATGCACAAAAATGTGCATTCAAATGTACGAGTATATCCTTTTTTTTCTGCATCCTGCATTCTGCTTCCTGCATACAAATTGTACAGATGCCAAAAATTGCCTAAACTACACTATGCACATAATTTGTTTGGTCTTAACGAAAAGTTTTCCAAACATTTTCATTTTCATTTTCATCATACATATATGAGTACGAGTATAAAATTGCCAGGAAATTTTCATAATAAATTTTGCATTATTTGCAGGGAAAGCGAAGAAACGAAGAAGAAACTTTGGCTGTGTCGATAAATTCTCTGATAATTTATGGGCATTAATTAAGCAATATTTGGATGGTGCGGAGGAGGCGGAGGAGGCGAGGGTACCAAAGTCCACAAAAGCCACAAAAGCACCAAATTCCGAAATTAAAATAGTTTGTTGCGTAATTGACCACGCAACCGTAGAAAGCAGAGAGAAACCAGCAGAAGCAGCTGGTAATTTGGCCACAGGATGCCCAGAGATTATAAATTGATAAGAAATGAAATAAACACCTGTCGACGAAAGTTTGTTTCTTCGCTTCTCTTCTCTTCTCTCGCTTTGTTTGTTCGTTCGTCTGTCTGTCTGTTTGTATTAATTCAATGAAAACATCTTGAGACTGTATGCCTGCGTGTGTGTGTGTAGCACTTTCTTAATTCCTGTCCTAAACACACACGCATAAACACATTTCAAGTAACTTACTTACGTAAACACATTTACACATTTTCCCTCAATTTTCCTCTTCCTTCGACCACGGGAAAATTTGCATAAAATCCATAAAGCCTGGCCAGGCCCGGATATGCGGCGGCCGTAGCATTATTTATTTTTATTTCCATTAGTGTGTGTGTGCGTGTGTGCATGCGCGTGTGTGGTCGGTGCTTACAATTCAAAATTTAAATGTAAGCAAAATGTAAACATTCAAATTACAGCTTATTACCCAATAAACAAAATATCGCGTTTTCGAATTTACAAATAATTTGCTTTGAAACTAAGTTCAGTTGTAAGCTGAAACATTCCGTGAGCATATTGAAAAACTTTTATTATGAACATTTTTAATAATATTAAGCAATTTTAAAATTAAAAGTATTCAGATAGAAATTCTTGTTGGGTACTTGTAATGTCATTATTGTTGTTGTTGTTGCTGGGTCCTAAACATTAAACATTTATAATTACGTTTTAATTGAAATGCCTCACGACTTTTGAGTGATTTTCCATTTGCATTTGAAAAGCCTTTTCCTTTGTAGTTGTTGTAAACTGTAATTAAACAAGATGCCTGTAACCCATCATTGCAAGAGGTTATCGGACACTAAACAAAAACAATGTTCAAGAAATTATGCATTGAAAAGTGCAGGGTGCTTAAACGCTGAGTGTGTTGAAAAAGACGATCGAGATTGGTCACATGAAATACGCCATTTTACACTACTCTAAAAAATATTACAGTTAAATATTTTATATGTTTTAAATGTAACATAAAAATGCTTTTGTTAATAAAATGTTTAGACTTTTATGGGAAAGCAAAGTTCTTAAATGAAGTAAAATTATCAGCACCAGAAAATTCTGTTATCAAAATAATTTCCTGTGCAAGTTGTAAAATTTAATTTCCTTTCGTTATTTGTAAATGTTGAATAATAATTAAATGTCAGCAGATTTAATATTGAATTGATGTACCTTTAACATTTAAAGTATGTAAGTATGTAAGTAAGTCAATATTGAAGTGAAGTAAAATATTTAAATAAATCTGAAAAGGAAACGGATATGAAAACTGCAATTAAAGCATACAACAACACAAACGCATGTATGTGTGTATATGAGTGTGTGCAAATGTGGTTGCCATAATATATATTTACCAAGCAAGAAGAACTCACTAACACTTCCACACACACGTACACACAAACATAAAACACAATACAAGCACATCGCCGCTGTCGCTGTCGCTGTCGCCGTCGCTTGTCTGATTGATTTGGAGTACAAACTTCAAAATGTTCGTAAAGAAATTTACCCGAATTGACAGCAAAAGCTTCTGTGTTGTGTCGTGGCAGGCAGCACATTCATTTTGCTTGCTCCACAACCACATATTCACTTCACCCGCTCGGCACAACGACTCTCACGCCCTCAGCCAACGCACACGCAAACGAGTGCAGTTTCCATGTGAAGAATCAACTTTTAAAATAACAGTTTTTATTTAAAAATATGCAAATTTTTTTTTTAATTTTTATCAGTGACAAAAAAAAGTGTTACTAGCAGCACATACATATATCATATGTAGCTCTTATCCGGACGCCGCATTTTTAACAATAGTTTTACCACGCCTCTTAATTGGCATTACAAATGAAAACAAACTGAGCATGGCGTATGAGATAAAAGTAACTGCGGACAAATATTCTTTTCCAGAGCAATTTTAGTTTTCTATTTTCTACATACTCGATATAACGTGGAGTTAGCCTTAAGCAAGTGCATGTGTGTGCGAGTATATGTTTGTTTTTTGTTGTATTTTAAGTTTGTGTTGTGTGTTTCAGTACTTCTTTTTGAGGTGCTCTCTGTACAGTTGTGTGTGTGTGCGTGCGTGTGCTCGTATGTGTGTGTGTCAGTTTGATTTTGATTGTATTTATTTACTTTGCGCAGCAGTTTGACACAATTTCTTTGATTTGCAATTTTCTTTATAAAAATTTATTTATTTGTCAATATTGAAATTGAAAGCAATATTTGCATACACAACATTTGACTCCAACCCCCGCCAAACCCCGCCAATGCTCGTACACAGCGCAATTTCACAGTTTCACTTTTGATCGAGTGTGATTGTGTGTGATTGTGTGTGTGCGTTGTTTGCGTGTGTGTCGTGTATTTTCTGGTATGCAGCTGAGGGTGTAAATTGGGCGTAGACTGCGGAAAAAATGTGCAAACATTTTAAAATACTTCCTAAAGTAGCTTCAGAAGATACTAAATTATGCGGTTAAGATCTTCAATAGTCTGTTTCTTTCAGATCCAGGTCTACAATTGTTCCAAGTTTGAGCTTAACGCTGCAGTCATTTCGCTGTGAAGCGGTAACAAACAAAAGACAACTTTAAGTTTTTTTTAATAAATTTTCAAGGCATGTTCCGCAGTTTTTAGTATAAATAAAGTTTTGATTTTTTTATCACCTTCGATACTCTTTTATGGTTACGCCCATGTACCGTGTGAGGCTTTTTTTGCCCGTCTATATTAAAGTGAAATTTTCGGCTCCGGCAATTTTGGTTGCCGCTTTCCTTTTGCTTTAGTTTATAGCATCAAAGTAAACGGAAATTATGGTTGCTTGTTTGAAATTAAACCTTTTTCCAGATTTAAGTACCAAATATTTTTTTTGTGAACTTAAAAAGTTTAAATTTTCTTATCATAATTTTCACAATATTTACAAAAATGTCTAAAAAGAAATTCTTTTCATATATCAATTTCAATTGTTTTTGTTGTTGTAATAAATCTCATGTGAAAATGCATAGCCCAATTCACAAAAACAACATTTGAACTCAATTGTTTAGTCCCATAAACAATCGGATATAAATTTTAGGTTTCAATGGATTTTCTATTCGGCCATTAAAATTTAAAATGAAATTCGAGGCATACTTTTGGGCGTTAATAAATCCGCTAAATCTGCTGAAATCGCAAATAATGCAATAATTGTTGCAGTATTCATTGCACTAAGCGCTCCACTGCTCCGATTACATGTCTCGAACGGCTAATGACGAAGCTCTTCACAACTCACCGCTCAACTGGTCGATGGTTTTTTTACTGCCCCGACTGCACAGTACAACGGGTGGATGATGGAACAAATTCAAAATAAATATTTAATATTTGAAAATTAATGACATCACCAAAAAAGTTATTTTAAGGAGATATCGACGGTTGAAATTTGAATATGAAAAATTCTATAATAAGTGAAAGCTTTTTTAACATACTCAAGTTTAATATTAAGTAAACTAAATCAATTTTTTTAGGAGATATCGCCAGTTTAATCAGCTGAATTAAATTTTTTTAAGATATTATCGTTTAAGGCGTTATAGCTCTAATTTTTTTGGGATATAGGAAAAAATGGTTCATAAAATTATAGCTGGCACAAGTACTTATCGTATGACACATCATTCGTATCTTATCTAATAAGTCAATCGATTTATTTAGGTTTTTTAATGCTTTTATAGTTATATAACATACTGATAAATATAACATGGCATACTTTTAAGCGAAACGAACAGTTTTTAAGGCGGCGATTTAGTAAAGGACAAATTTTCGAAAGGAAATCGAACACTTTACAACTCATTTCATTTATGAGAAAATTTTGCTTAGTTCAAAAACCCATTTCAAGTTTTTTGCAAATTTGTTTACCAAGTAAAAGTACTGTGCATTATGAGTGTACGAGTGTATATGTGTGTGCGTTGATTAATTAAAAGCCAAAACGCGATGCGCGCCGCAATTATTCGAACATTTCAAATTAGCAACGAACAAAACCCAATTATATGCACAAACTCAACCAAACCGAACGGAACGGAACCGCACTGCACCGTGCCGCACCGCACCGCACCATACCGCATCAAACTCAACCAATTGAATGCGCAAAAAAGCGAAAAATTAAAAAGTGTTGCATACTTTGGGGGCGCGCGCTTTTCTTTTTTATTTTAAATGCCGCTAATTTGGCAACAAATTGCAGTAAAGTGTATTTCTCTGTTCGTGTATGTTTCGTATGCATGTATGAGTGAGTGATTATTTGCACTAGTCTGTGTGTGTGTTTGTGTGTATGGGGTGGGAGGGGGGCTGCTTGTGGTAAGCAAATTTGCGCAATTCGCGCAAAAGGCAAAATATTTGCGAACAATTGCCTTTGGGCATTAAATTTACACATTACCCACACAAACACACACAGGCACAAATGCACACTCACACAAACTCAACAGTAGGCAGTGTCTGAACTTTTTTTTAACATTTTAAACGAAACATTTGAAAAATATATTTTAAGCTTTTTTAACTTTTAAGATTGTTTTGAAACTTTGAAAAAAATCAAGTTGAAATTTTTTAAACAAAAAGAAAAAAAAGAAAAATTTTAAGTTTCATATTTGGAGTTTTTATAATTTCCTAATTGAAAAATAATAATTTTGGCGCGTATTTCTGGAACAGCCTCACCTAATTACAATATTTGTTAAATTACACGAATTACGCTGAAAACTATGCTTCGAATTTGGACGAATTTATTGCGGTTTGGTTTGCTTGAAAACTATTTCGCGCAATCTCGATTACGGACCGTTTGACATGCTTCCAAATGAGTTTGTTGGCTGCATTCGAATAATCCGATTGTGATATTTTACAAAATCGTTTCCAAACTAATTGAAAATAGAAATTATAATTGAATATTAATTCTTATCAATATTATCACTAATAATAATTTTGCTCTGCCACGCCTACTTTTGGTGTTTACAATTAATGACATTAAAAGAATTTTTTCCGAGCAGTGCTGGGTACACACGCAAAACATTTAAAAAAATTGTGAATAAGTCTTTAGTAAACACAACTGTAAATAAATAAACAGTATAAACCATTAAAAAATATATAACTAACATCGTCGGTAATTGAACTACAAATTGCAGTAATTAACTGTAAATTTAACTGTCACAGATCGCATTTTATATTTACTATTAATTTTTAAATTGTCAATATTTTAGACTCGACTTTCTTAAAATGAATATTTAAATAAAAGATATTTTTTTCAAAAGAAACAAATTTTAGATAACTAATCAAATTTTACTGTTTTTGTAGTTAAAATTTGTTTCATAGAAAAACAACAGCAAAATACAGTTATACTTCCAAAAATGTTGTTTCAAAAATTTTTACTCAAATTCCAGAATATATTTCGAGCATATGTCTTTAATTGCTTTGAACTGGCATCTACACCCACATGCCCAACACACACACACACACAATTGCACACATACATATTTATGCTCATACACCCCTTAGCGGCATGCGAAAGTTCACACTTCTAGTGTGGTATAATTTGCGCGCTGGTCACATTCTTGCGAAATTTTTGAATTTAGAATGCTCACGAAAAATTGGAGCATACCTCTGCGCTGATTCACAACACTCGCACGCATGTCAGACTGGTTTTGAAATTGAAATAAATAAATGGAAATTTTAAATATTTTTGCTTGATTTAATTAATGTTAGTTTTAAAATAAATATGAATATATGAAAATATGAAAATGAATTATTTTTTCAAGAAAAAATCGTCACAGCTTTGATTATCAAAACCAGTCAAATTAACGCACACGCACAACCCCAAAAAGCAATTAAGCGCGTCGTGTGCGCGTGTATTAAGAATAATTTGCGGATTGCAAGAGTGCAAGTACACACACTCATCCACAACACGCACACACACACGGATACGCATGACTGCGCCTAAAAGGTGCACACGCAGCAAATGCGCCTGCGATGAGCATTTTCAGGCGCATTTGTCGATTGAGCGACGCAGCACTTTCACATTTCCACACATGTCAAATTATCATTTTGTGCGTCGGTGATTTATGCATCAGACTGGTTTTGTCAAGAAGTGTATATGCATATACAAATGTACCTAGAACAACATTAAATATTGCATTTATTTGCTTATAATGTTAAACTAAACTATTTTAAATATTTCTCTTTCTTAAATATGTTTTTACTCTGATGCATCTTAAAAAGAAATACATAAACCAGTCTAATGCGCAAGTTCGTTTGCTGCTGCCGCACGCCGTGATTGATTGAAGCGCAACCAGGTTTTGGTTCGGTTCGTTTCCGGTTTGGTTTGGTTTGATTTAGGCGCACAACGCTAAATTAGCTGCCGAGGTTGCACGTTGCACTGATTTACATTTATATTTTGTAGTTCCCCACGCGCACTCCCCCGGCCCGTTCCTTAATACAACATCGCAAGAGTGCAGCTTGACGCTGTTACCCACAATTTATTACAAGCAGATATCTGCTGTCGCTTTGGAGTTATGATGTGCCCAGGCTTACACCAATTTGGTTCTTATTTAAGGACTTACACCGAAACCGAAATCTTTTGTTTATAAATTTGTAATTGAAATTTCAAATAAAAAAAATGGCGGCATCTTGCGGATATGCTGTGAAGCATCTTTCTTTAAACGTGCGTTTGATCGGTAGATGACGCTGCTCATGTTATTAACTATTATAGTTGGTTGTCTACTGTATAGCTAGATGGCGCTACGTTGTTTATTAGATAAGGTGAGGTGCGCCGTAGAATTTTAAAATATGAAAGAACTCCTCCAGGTGGTATCCTCTTCAGAACTCTAATGAACAATTTAAACGTTAAATCTACTCCGCCGAGATGCTTTGAAGGAAGAAGGACCTTCCTTATGTCCTTGACAAGCAAAACGAAAACCGAAAAAAAAGGAAGCACCACTTAAACCAACAGAAGTAAAAATAAGAATATAAGTAACATAAAAGAAAGAGGAAGCAGCAAAGTAATACAAAGCAGAGAAAGAGGAAAAACTGCCGCTATTTGTTGCTGTTGCTCTTGTGCCACTTTCTTCAAAAAAATCTGTGTCCTGTTTGTTTTGTTTGTGTATGTGTGTGCATATGTATATTTGCTTATGCGTTCGTGTGTGTGTGTGACAAGTAAAAATCGGAACGCAGCAACGAAACGCAACACGCCTACAAATGGAAAATCACTTTTGAATGCTAAATTTCGCTTTTTTTTTGTTTTTTGCTGATGTGTGTGAAAAAAAAAACACGAGCCAAATTCTTCTTCAAGGATGAAAGCTTCACAGGCAGACACACGCTAGCAAGCAAATTGTATGCAAATAAGCAGTTGAGTTTCAAAAGGACATATTGCAGCAAATTTAAATTTCATTAATGACCATTAGTACATTTACTTTCCAACAAAATATGCTTTATTTTGAGCATATTTTACTTTTGAGTGCATAAATTTGCATATTTTGCTAAGGAATCAAATTTCCAACATGTAAATAAGTACTTTGAGTAAATATTTTACAGTTTTAATGTGTTATATAAAATACGTAAATTTTTTCTAAAATTTTTTTAGAGCATTTTTTTTTAAGTCTTTATATTCATTATTTTGTTTTTCATACAAATGCCGAGTTTTACAAGTGCGGCACTCATACACATATACATTTCCCAATTGTTGTCAAACATATGCGACGAGAGCAGCATACACAAACAAACTCACGCAGACAGCCGCAAAGTAATTTGTGGGCCAATGTTGTCGCACACTCATGCAGAAAATACGAAATGAGACTTTTTGCCGTCGAGTGTGCATGTAGAAGTGTGTATGTGTGCGTGTGTGTGTGTGTGCTTGTGAGTGTGAGTAAGCCTGTGTCAATAAAGTATATTCTTGTGGCATTTATTTAGCATATTTTTAGGCTGCCGAACGTGAGTCTACGTCGCTTGTTTACTTAAAAAATGGAATTATTTGCAAACAGTCTTAAATAGCAAATGTCTCTTTAATTTATTTATTTATTTATTTATTATTTATATTTATTTATTTATGTTTGTAATTTTGTTTCCAAGCAGATCGGATCGACATTCGTTTTTTATACAATTTACACAAGTGGACAAGAACAAATCTAGCAAACGAAATATGCGAGTAAAACAAAATTATAATCTAGAATAAATTTTACTTTAGATTATTATATACAAAATATGCAAAATATGTAAAATATGCAAAGTATAAAATAAATATATGCATCTTATGTAAAGTATGCAAAATATGTTGAATATTCTAGAACATAGAAATAAAAACCATTTTTTAGTATAAATTACTTGCAAGTTTACTAAATGCTATCATTGCATTTAAATTAAAATTTCTATTTCGTGCACTGTGTGTGTGTGTGTGTGTGCATTATATTTCGGGCAGCATGTGCGAAAATGCGCCTTTGTGCACAACAAATTCCCCAGTCCGCAGGTCCGAGATCTACCAAAAAAAAAGAAACAATCCCCACAAATTTTTTCCGCTACTAATTTCGAAACAAAACAAACTGCAACAAAAACAAAAAATTGTACAAAAATAAATCCAAATAGAAGTCAAGTATTTTTGCGCTCTGCTTAAAGCCGGCGGCAGCGTTAAAAACCGCATTAGCAACACCAGCGAACGCCCGCCGCCATGCGCCATATGTGCAGCATGTGAAGCAAAGAGTATGCGGCATAGAGTATGCAGCATGCGGCGCTATTATCCGCTGCAAATGTTTTGCGCGCTAAAAATGTTCCGGCTATTTCGAGATGCGGGCAAAAAAAGCGGACGAGCATTAAAAGCAAAAATGCAGAAAATAACGCGCGATTGTAAATTCTTTGAGGTTTTCTGGTTCTTCCTAAGGCTGCAAAAGTTCCGACTTTGGCTTTGCTGCTGACAAAAGCCAAAAAAAAAACAAAAAACAAAAACCATTTGAATTTGGAAGAAAGGTTTTTACATTTCAGCTCCACTTCACTTTTGGATGTGAAACTAGAAGAGAGCGGTTATATATTGAAATTAAAACAAAGGGTGTTTCTTTCTAGACTCAAGGCGTTTGAACGTTTATTTCTTTCCTCTTCTGTTGAATAACAATTTCCAACCGATCTTCTCTAATTTTGCTTGTGTAAATAAAGCAGTAATGTAAGCCCACCTTTGGTGTGACATTTTGAAACCCAACCGAAATGAGGTTTGTGACATTTAAAAGAAAATTTTATTTCTGAAATATATTTTTGTGAAAATTCGTTGGTCAAAAATTTTTAATTTTTTTAAATTTAATATCTTAACAAGTACAATTAGTAATATCAATACAATAACACAGCCGGTTTAAATTCGTTTGATGAATGTGACAATTTGTTCCACCGTTTAGTCCCATTCGCATTGTAGTGAAATATACATCGGACATGGAAAGACATTGGAACTCACAGTGGAATTGATGACCATCAGTTGCAACATCGGCGGAAGAAAAAAATCCTAAACAAAAAAATCATTAGTGTGTCTCATTTTTAATTAGGTTCCATGGAAGCTATTGCCGATAACGTTTATTTTGACAGTTCTGTCAAACATCATTTTGTATCTCGAACGAATAACAACACGAACGATTCGTGTGCAGTGCAGGCGAATTCGTTTCGAAACTCTCGTGAATTGTGAACGAAAGAAACGCTTCGTTCGAGTTACAAAATGATGCTGTCAAATCCGACTTAAATAAAATTTTCGAGAAGGTACTTACTGGGTGAAAATGTAAGCTATTACACGGTGCATGGCAGCACAATTTCAAGGGAACACTACGCTGCGGATTGTATATCACAGCGTTCCGACAAAGATGCATTATCTTTTTACAGTCCTCCAGTTGGTCAACCTCATGCATCTTTCGACTGCGAAAGAACACTTCACGCAAATGCGGCATTTTGCTAATAGCCCGCTCTAAATCCTCCGCATCCTCCCAACGCATGGTACCGATGAAATTAAGCCGCCGCAGATTTCGGAAAAGAAGGAGTTCATCGTATGGCGTATAGAAACGAAACTCATAATTATACGAGAACGTATGCAGACGCTCGGCAAATGTCGAGTTAACAAACTGCGCCAAAATAACGGCCACGTAACGCTGATGATCCCGACAAACGGATATCTTACGCAGGCGCTTCATACTTGTCAGAGTGTTCGGGCATATCAACGCCTGCATTACATCGACATGAAGACACAGCTCCGTCAGCGTATCGCAAAAGAGTAGCTGCGTCAAATAAGCGACGCGCTGAGCATCTAAATTGATATTATCGCACCAATGCAGCTCGAGACGTTCCAATGCGGGAAAATGTTCAGCAAAAGTTTTGCTCGTCCGGCCCGTCCAGTCGCTATTGTTGCTATCGTGTGTCGTAAAGTTCGCTTTCAAAGTTTTCAACTTCGTGAATGGTTGTTCCAGTGCTAAGATGCTTACCAACTGTTCACTGTCGTTTAGTTCCAATTCCTCGATATTGCTGCAGTTGAGAGCGCCTACAAAATCACGAAATCTATCCGCATCGTTCTCGAAGACGTATTGCAACGACACATCCCTCCAAGTGATTTGTTTGCCATATTTTCGTCGCCATATTCCGGCGATGACGGTCCCAAAATTCGGTTTAAGATTTTTCAACTCGAATTGCTGCCTCAAGTCGAGATGTTCGAAAATATGCGTGAGGCAGTACTCGTTAAGATCTTCCAGCAACATCGCTCGGCCTATTCAATTAAGATCCTTATGGTTGAAATATTTTAAAAATATTCAATAATATCGATTTAAAATCCAGTGCGTATACGATGTCTCCAGCCTATGCAGAAGAGCAGAACTGATTTTAGTGTTTTGATTTAGCGTTTGTTATGCCAAAAATGTTCAGGTAGATTAAATCACTAAACTATCTGTTAGATGCACTACACTGCTTTAGAAAATCGCAGGTCGACCACGTGTTTAGGTCCTTAAATCGAGGGCAATCTCTACAAGTAAAACTCTACTTTTACCGCGAAATTTAAATGGTCAGTTTAACTACCTGAAAATTTAATTTTAAAACTCTCCGCAATACCTACAGAAAAACAACAACAAAATGTGACTATATGGAAATTCACACGTGGCCGTATGGACTGTCCGTATCTTTAATATTGTATCAACATTTTTTGTCCAAAATTGAATATGAAATATAAAGTTCAAAATTAAAAAAAAATGTCATTTAACAGATTCATGGGTGTAATGGTAATGTAAGCCCATCTCTAGAGGATGTTAAAATATTTAAATTTTTTTCTTTTAAAAATCATGTGAAATTGATAAAGCTTGATAAAGTTTTTCATTAGACAATAAAACAATTAAAAGAATTGAATGGTTGCAATAAAACACAAGAGAGAATCATGTCAAACATGATCGTTGAGCACAAAAGTGCGGAAGTAAGGTGCCCAGACTCACAGCCAGATAGACAGACGGACAAATGACTTTAAACAATTCAGTGTTGCTATTGTGTGCGAAATTCGTTTGTACTTTTTCTTTTTTCTATTTTCATTTCTATTCTTTTATTGTTTTTTAAACTTTTTCTTATTCGAGTGACTTTTATGCGCGTAACACGCAGTCACGTTTGCCCAATAAACAAACAAGTGTACAACAAATAAAATAAAATATAACAACAATAACAATAACAACAGCAGCGTAGCAAAAACAATAAAAGTACATGAAGAAGTTATGAAGAAAATACACTTTGGCGGACACAGTGTTGCATTTTAAAGACTTTTTGATGTGTACTCGTCTTGCGCGTAAATTTGTTTTTCATATCTGCGTTTATATTTCGTTATATTTGAACACACACAAACGATACTTTAAAATTATGTATGTATGTATGTATGTATGTATGTATGTATGTATGTATGTATGTATGTATATATGTATGTATGTATGTCTGCTCAAATATTCAAATTGTCAGAAATTTGTGTATTTCGCGGAGCACGTCGCTATAATCAAAAATTCATATCGAAGAATTTTGCATGTCCGTCCATGTCGAAAATAAAACTTTGTGTCGAAATTTGTCGCGGAATATGACGGTCAACGTCGGAAATGTTGTGAGAGCTGAAGCCAACAATAGTTGTTGGTGGAAAAATAAGTCTGAAATGTTTAGGCTTGGGCTATTTTACTGCAGGTGAGTGTATTAAAAAGTTGTCTTCTTTCTCTTTGCGAATTTATTATGCAATCAGCTGTTTTTGATTGATTTTTTTTAATTAAATGAAACTCATTTGACAGTTTAATTTGTTGAAATTTATTCTAATGCATACATTTTAGGTTAAATATTATTAACACAATTTCTCATTTATTTCTCAATGCTTCAAAATATTCCGCAACTATAACAGAGAAAACAAATACAGCTCAACAATCGAGCTAGGAAAATCCCCTGTCCCCAACTGGTTACGCCCATGAGAACTAATGCTGAATCCCAACTCGATATGCTGCAGAGACAATAGACAAAACAAAATTTTTTTTTTTGTAAGCAATTCATTTTTGTAAAATGGAAATTTAAAGACAGTTGGCAGCCCTGTTTACATGAAATAGGTTTTTTTTTGTAATATAAGAAATCTTTCGGTTTACTGAAATACAAATCTCTAATATGTACCTGTACATACATATAAATATAAAATGGTCCTTTCGCGCTTTTCCAGCGATAAGCGAAAATTGTGCGTTAAAAAATTGTGCGTTAAAATTTGAATTTCTAAAGATAACGGAAATTATTAACGATGCCGGAAGTAAGGAAAGCACGTGTTGGCAGAGGCGAAGAGAAGAGAAGAAGAATGTGCGTGAAAAGGTCGTTAAAGAAATGCATTCATTCGTTCATTCATTTCTTTCATTTATCCATTCATTCTTCATTTGAATAAATTAGCGAAAATATGCGGTTCTCTCGACTGAATTGAAGTGCTTCAATTTGCATGTTTATGGGTGTAGGGTGTAGCATAAAAATAAGTGTTTTTATTTTGCGTAAGAGAGCGTTTTCAGCTTTAGACTGGATAAAAAGCTGGCCACCTCAAACAGAATAAACTTTTTAATATCTAATTTTGATTAGAAACTGGAAATAAAGAAGTATATATGAATTTTTTATAAATAAATTCAAATCTTAAATTTTAAACAAATAAAAAAAACATTCCAAAATTTCATTCTTAAGTCATAACAAAATGTTTTAATTAATAAATTTGATTCGAAAATGAATAAACTAAGCATTCTTGACTATGGCAATAACATAAAACACAACAAACAGTCTTCAACGTCCTTTATCAACCACAATTGTAAAATGGTACACACACATGAAAAATGTATGTTACACACGCTCGGGCGACAGGCATTGTCGCCGGCGGCAGCGTCGCCACACACGGGCTCCGACTGCTGCTGGCCCCAAACACCGAAAATGGGAACATAAATTCTCATTTAAATGCAAAAATTCCGCACTTGAAATAAATAAAATTTTATTTATGCAACTTTTGTGCGTCAAGTCGAACAAAAAAAAACAAAACAAAAAAAAGAAACGTAAATATTTTGCATTTATTTTGCGGAGGTAAGAAAATAAATCTAAATAAACAGTGAAAATATTAAATTAAATTTTACATGCAAATAGAAATATTCTCGAGCAAATTGGACAACGTTGGACAAAAGTGGTTAGCAAGCAAATAGATCTGTATAACCCAATGAATACATAAGTATAAACATGCATACATAAATATATACATACATACATACACTCATACATCCGTACATGTAGTTGAAATGAACGCGTTGACAGCGGTTGTCATAAATGAGCGCACAACAAATTTATTTAAAATTCATTATTTTATTCCGAAATGAAGTTATACGCCGCTGTCATATATTATGGCGGTCTGCCTCGCTTTATCACATATGTATGCTACACCCGTGACCAAAGAAATGGCAACACAAAAATACATTTCCATTTGAGAAGAATTTTTTCATATAAGTATAGCAGATATCAAAACCCATTGGATAAGATTGCGGATTTTAAGTTTTTGACCAAGATAAATCTTTGGTTATGTTCCTAAACATTTTAATCAATTCGTAATTATAGCTTTATTATTTTATAAAATTAGTTCAAGTCTGGAATAACTGCTTTAGCCCATGGTTGAATAATAATGTTATGAAAGTGGAAATGGCAACACAAATTGAGCGAACTCACCTCGATTTCTGCCTCATTTCAAAAATATTGAAAAAACAAATAAACTTTTTAAAAAGCTTTAGACATGTTTGGTACCATTCGAATCGTTTCAAAATAGTCATTCTTTCAGGTGCAACGATCGCTTGAATAACAAATTCTTTTGATCATTGGTGTACTTGATACAAGTTATCGTCGGTATCTGTGTGTGGGGTAACAGGAGAGGGTCGCAGTATATCCCAACGCTGCGTTGACAGTTTTAGAAACGTAATTTAAATTGCATGTTTTATTTACCATAAACGAATTGCCTCTCTGTCGACCTCCACATGCCCGCACTCACACCTCCACACGCCACTCTCTCCTCCCAACCACCCACACACGTACACACACACACATTTAACGCGCTTATTTTCTGTGTCAATGGGTTTTTGTGTGAATTTTATGAATATTATAGAGCGCCAGTCTAATGAAAAGTTGTTGCCAATGCGTCGTGGTCAAACGGCAATTTGTGAATTTTGTATGCGCATCTAAAAATTGTCAAAAAAAACAACAACAAAAAAACAAAATGGACATTTTTATGCGCCACAGTCGATGCAGCAGTTTGTCACAAGGTGCTTTTAAATAGAATAAATTTCCTTTTCTGAATACTTCTCTTCTAAATCTATCGGATGTGTTCATTAGTGTTGGTCATAATCTGTTATAATTGAAAATCAAATATTTTTATTTGAAACTTTTAGAGTTTATTGTTAGTTAAAATTATTTACAGCAGTTAAAAATTATAAATTTAAATAAACTGAAATACAATTAAATTAAAAGAAGTTGATCGATCGATCGATCAAGAGAGCGTTTTTTGGGAGTATGCGCACGAATCCGCATGATCAAATTTTTTGAAAGCAGTACTTTTTGCATTGGGTACTAAGATCCTTTTTATTTAAAAAAAAGCTTAGGCACTGCCAAATAATCGCATCGGTTATATAACAATTGCGGCTGCTTTGCGACCACCAACGAAGTCGTGTCATCGTTCCACATCTCAATAACAGAATCTTCGGCCGTACCTACGTACAATTTATTATCCAAAAATGCACAACTGAGACCGAAATTCTGAATTAGCAGGGTACCTATCAGCGTCCATGCATTTGTTCGAGGGTCGTAACGCTCAATTTTTGGATAAATATCTTCAGTGCCGCACACATACAAATATTGTAGGTTGGCGGCGATTGTAATCTCGGTGTATTTCCGTTGCAACAATCCGCATTTGATCCAGGAATTTGTGGTCTTATCATAACACTCGGTTGAGCGATGTTTGACTGTACGATTTCTTTGGCCACCGACCACGTACAGACGTCCATTCAGTCCTGCTACACAGGGCGACTCTCTTATGGTCTGCATGCTCGGCAGTTCCGTCCAGCATATTTTGGCGGGATCATAGTATTCTGCCGTTTTTGAATTAACCCCGCCAACCGCATATATACGACCTTCGTAAACAGCAACGCCAAGTTTTGAACGGCTCGACCTCATTTGTTGGAGTGGTGCGAGAGCTTTTGTTTTTGGATCCAAGACGTACGCTGTGCGCAGTCCGCGGCCGTTTACATGCGTTACGCCACCAACTATAATTATTTTATTGTTGTATAGAGCTGTCCCATAAAAGTTGATCTTGAAGTCAATTTGTGCTAATGACAACCAATCCTTGGTAGCGGGACAAAATTTTTGGATGTGGATTGTGTCCTAAAAGAAATTGAAAAATACAATAAAATAAGGATTATTCTCGGGTAAATACGTTTTGAATCGCTTTGTTGTTATCATGAAATATTTAAGCTATCCCATCAAAAATTTGCTTTCTTCAAGTACTTACATCAATTTTTGTTACGGCGACCAAATCTGAATTACACCATCTTCTCGTCTTGATGTTGTACAATTTCTTTTGCAATTTTTGCTCTAGAGCGAAGCTCCAGTATAGGTTCCTTTTTTGCCAATACGAAACGCAAAGCTCACGATACATCGGAAAAATTTGTAAGAATGATATTGATTTAGGCAACAGATGCATACGAATCGTTGAAAGTAGCGATCTTAATGCCCCGAATCGTTCGGATGGATCGTGCTTGATCCAGATGCAAATTGCCTCGAGGCTGTTTAATTCGCATTCGATGGCCAAATCGTCGGACTTCAGCAAATTCATCAAATCGTTATAGCTTATGTCTAGAAACTCCTCCTCTAGATAAATCTTAAATAAAAATGTGTATATGTATTACAATTGGGACTACCTCGAAGTTAAGATACGATCAAAAAAAAAAAAAAAACAGAGATGCTTTAGAGTTATAAGAGTAATTTACCTTCGTGAAATGTTCGCGACTGTATTTCTCAGCGAAAACTTGCAAATTTGTAACGGACAGCAGTTTGGAAAATCTGGCCACACCCAGGCAATTGGATGGTGTCAGATGGTACATCATGAATTCTGCACATTCGATGACGGCAAACTTTAGTTGGAACATCACAGCCGCGCTTAGAATATCCGGGGCCGTCTCCTCAGTAATATCCAAACGACAGCAATATAAAAATTTCGCAATGGCCCGCAGAGCTTTGCCATTGACTCCGGGCAACGTTATCGTTTGACTATGGCACTCGCTCATGCCATTCGTAAACATGGCGCGAAAATAATCGCTCGTTATGCTCAAAATGGTGCGATTGCAGTGAACGCTGTCGAATGGAGAAAAATTCGAATCAAATTCTATTACTAAATATATCGGTCTGCAATTGAAGAAGACCTCTTAAACGTTTCGACTTACCTTACACCATCTGCGGACACCAGCTCGACGTTGCACATCTTGTTCTCCTCAAAAATTGTCTCCATACAACTAAACAACAACTTGCCTTGCTTAACGTTGGGACCCATGAAAAAGTTGTTCGCGTTTTTACACATTTTTAACGAATTTGAAATTTTTCGATTTAAAGAACTTAACTGAGCGTTTAGATTCTTGGAATTTGAATAAAAAGTTCAACTTTTTATCAGACTTTTCACGAGTAGTTCGAGAAACTCAATCGAATTTTAGATTTGCTGAACGGAGCGTTTAGATTGTTCTGAAGAAACTGTTTAGCATTTGGAAATTTAAGTCGGTTTTATACGAAATTTTGAAATCAAGTCCTCTTTTCAATTTTGATACGTTTAAGTAAACAGATGCGAAGGTATTTGCATACCTGCATAGAACCTATGGAAATGCGTTCTCTAAAAGTTCGGTCCTTTTTTCGGTACACTGGTACGGAGGTATTTGTATTTGTTGTTCAGGTAATTCTAAATTGTTCACGGTCCGGATTATTATTGTTCTTAAAAGAGTAACTAAGAGGTTTACATAATTTTTAAAGACGTTTATATCAATGTGTAAAACAAGATGGACGGTAGGTACCTGTGGCTAAGAACATTTCAATTTTTATCATCTACCCGGGTTGAAAAGAAGATAAACGAGTTGTTAACTTTAATTGCCACATTTTTTTTAAACAAAGTCAAAATGTCCTTAGGTGGATCATATAAACTTTTGTATTGATATTATTCTATTATTCTATAAAACAAATTTTTTATTTAGAAGTTCGAATTTTTATTAAACAATTTTTTGAAAACGAAATCTTTTAACTGAATTCCTTCTGCACTTGTGTGTGTGTAAGTGTTGCCACAAACATTCGCAAAACACAAACACAAACATACACATACATACATGCAGACAGCGTTAAATAGTGCAACGAGCGCGAAACTAGCGTGAAATTTGATTGGTTTTGGCATTTCGCTCGCTTGTTGCACGCTTTCAAATGTCAGTTTCCGGTTCCGTGTGTTATTTTTCCCTTACTCGCATCCACTAAATTTAACGTAGATATCTGTGCGATTTTTATTTCCATTGTTGTTGTTGTTGATTATGTGTGTTTGTGATCCCATTTAATTTTGACTCTATCTGTTAGATTTAAAATTTCAATATTTGTTGGAATTTCAAAAAAGTTCTTCTTTTTTGTGTTTGATTTTAATTTTTCGTGTATTTGTGTGTGTCATGTGGTGTTAGTGGTAGTCGTGAGCTGTGCATGTGTGTGTGTGTGTTCAAATATTATCGCGAAATTTATGCTATCAATATGTCATATAAATTTACACTCTTACATTTATAAATATGCAAATTAATTTCTATTGCTATTAAACAATTTAAAAAAATATATTCCAATTTTTTGTTTACTGTTTTTTTTGTTGCAAATTTGAAAAAAATAAAGATATGAATGTGCTTTAAAAAATTTAAATAATTGCAATCACTCTGATTAACGTGAAATTTTTAAATAAATTGAATTAAATTTTTGCGAAACTCAGCATTGAGCACAGAAAACAGAAAAAACGCGCCAAGAATTAAAATTTAATTGAAAAAAAAAAGTTTTTTTATTTAAAAAAAAAAAATACAAATAAATAAATGACAGCTTATCGTCGCTTGAGGAGCATAAGGTCTTATCTGACGAAATGTGACACTTGTATGTGAAATTCGATTTCTTAATTCTAGCTTAGTTACAAAAAAAATTATATAAAAGATATCGGCAGAAAAAATAAATTCTATAAATTTGGTATCATTAGACATCGATTTATATTTTACCAAAATTTGTATAGATTCTTAACCATAAGATTTTTAATAATAAGTGTCAAAGTAATAGCTGCATAAAAGCATAACAGCTATAACTCCAATTCTATCGAATCAATTGTGAAAACTTCGTTTAGAAGATCTTAACCTCATCTAGCTAACAGTTATAACAGTATCAAGAACACATTTTTTACAAACTATATTTCAAAAATTAAACAGTTTCATTGTCTTTACCGGGAAAAAGTCACTTAGGCCATTTTGCACCTGAGGCGACATTCTGAAATGCAATAAAAATGAAATTAAATGTGAAATGAATTAATTCTCAAAATTAAAATGCGAAAAAAATTGTGATGAATTAACACAACTTTTTTGTTGTTGTTGCTGTGGTTGTTGTTGATGCTGCCATGTAAATACTTAATGCCTTTATGAAAAAAAAATAAAATAGCATTAAATAATGTGGTGAACAATTTCAAACCAACTCAGCTCAGTACAGAAACAAAAAAATTTCCATGATAAAATTGTTGCTGGAATTTAAAGAAGTTATTAAATATACTTAAAAAAATAAGATTAAATGAGGTATAAAGAAATAAAGAAGTTAAGTAAAATGGGTCAAATTGTTAAATATGCAATCGCTCATTTTTATTGCATCTTTTCTGAGGCAATTAAATCTAATACAAGTAACAAAATGTGAAAGATTTTTTACTTTTCATAAATTATTTATTGTTTTAATGGAGAAATAGATATTAGGTAAATATTGTATTAGGTAAACTATTTCCAGGTAGTGGCGGCATCATAAATGAGTCGAAAGATCAGCGATCATAAGCCAATAAAAATGTATCGTTATTACGAGTACCTGGTCTCTTAGGCCATGGTCGAGATTATTTAATTATTTATTATTATTATTATTGATCTCAATTAAGGTTCAAATACAATTATTTAATGGTTTTATTCGAACGGCGATTAATAATTTGTACCTAAAATCAACTGACCGTACCATGGTATAACTGTGAGAGGTACCTGCAGCAATTGCCAGCGTGGTTCAATTGTCAAAATAGAAACTCCAAAGTTATATTTTACATTTACTTTTTATTGTTTCCTTTGATGTTTTATTTGCTTTTGTTGTTTTGGGTTTCCTAATAACGGATTTTGATAAGTGTTCATCGCTGTCATTAATTTAACTTTTGACTTAAGCAACATTTTTCTTTGCTCAAATAACAAATTGCATTTAATTAATGAGGTAAATGTATTGACAAAACCTGTTAATTGAATTTTGAAAAAAAAAATTTGTTTTTTATTGATAAAGTTTTTCTCGTTTGTTCGTTAAAAATTTATTTTTGTTGTTCGGTATTTTGTCTGACAATGCTGCCACATAATGGCAAATCGTGTGCAGTGATGCAATCGACTGACATTTAGAAAGCAATACCGTAACCGCAACCACAACAACAACAACAATAACGCAAATCGTTGCAGCAAGAAATTCGAAAAATGATTTGGAAAATTGACAACAACGCATACCGCAGCCGTATTGGCTGCTGCGTATCGGGTTGGGGCGGGCCAGTGCGGTGCGGTGCGGTATGGAGGTTACACATGCATATTTATTGTCAAAATAATTGCATTACAAAAACGTTAACAACAACAAAAACAACAGGTCGACAACAATAGCCAAAAACTACGCATAACAATGCAACAATGTGTCGCAGCGCTATGCAGCAGCGTTGCCACTTGTGGCGCGGGTTTATTTTAATTAAATCATTAAAATCGAATTGAGTCTGCGGTCGATCGATTGTTAGACGGACGTACGGACGACAAGGGCGTTGACGGTTGGGCGTGGAGCGGGAAGTCGGCAGTCAGCGGTCGGCCAAAAGTTATGTAAAATGACCCTAAACGGTGCTGGGGTGGTGGCAGCCCCTTCAGAAGGCGCCAACTGTGCACGCCGCTTGCCGCCATTTTTAATTAGTTTTTTGTTCAAATTTATTTATAATTTTTAATTGGAAAAACTGCAACATAGGATGTGTTCCTTAAACACGTGAACAAGAATGGTCAGTTTAGAAATTTAGACAGGTATAAATATGAACTACAAAGTAGGTAAAAATTTTGAATATAATTGTTGCGCTTTATGGGATTTATAATACAATATAATACTGCATTTGTAGGGTAAAATGTACGGTATACATTTAGAAAATATGTACCAGTGTATAGGGATATGATAGTTAGCCATTATATACATAAGGTTTACAAAAAAATACGGAATAGAAATAGGACATGAAAATAGGGTGTGGTATAAATGTTGGGTGTTATATACGGAAAACAGGGTATAAATGGGTTCAAAATTAGAGTTAAAATATATATAAAAATAAATAGAATGTATAGAAAATATGTATATATAACAACATAAATATTAAATTTACATTCGAAAATTTGAAATCTACATTACAATTTTTTTGGAAATAGTACCTAAGTATACCATAACGTCTTACATTAAATCATATCAGTTCGACAGTTTAAATTTTATTAAATAAATTAACATGATGTAATTTTTCGACATTTTAAACAATTAAGTTTTATTATAACAATATAAATTTTACATTCTCCAATTTTAAAATGTAAAAATCACATCTGCAAAATGTTGATTTCAACGACTTTTATCAACTAAAAATTAATGTAAAATATACATAATGAATATCAATATTAAGTAAGGATCATTGTTTAAATTTATAATTTTTTTATTAAATAGTGAATAAAAAAAAATTAAAAAGAGAAACTTTTAAACATTTTAAATTCGAATTTTAAAACTTCGGCTGACCTAATTAGACCGTCAATTGGAGCTTGAAGTGCAAACGAAAATAAAAATTTTGCTTTGAGCTAATAACGACTTTAAAGGAGCGCGCTCAAAGACATTTCAGCGGCGTAATTAAAAATACGCTGACATCCCGTTGCGCGCCAAACACAACAGGTCGCCCATGCCATATTTTACAGTTAATGACAGCTTTAAAAGTAAACGCCCTCTCCCACTCCCGGCGCCTGTTGTTTATATGCAATATAAATGCGCGCTAAATTAATAAAATTTTGAGAGCACATTCTTCTAAAGAGTTGCGCATTTCTATCGAAATTCTGTTTAATTTAATCCATCTGCCTCCTTTGCCACGCCCACAATTTATTGAAAAAGCCTTTAACGCCAGCGCTGGTATCGTACGTTGTATCGCATCCTTTATGCGCACATTTTGCGCTCATTAAATTGTTGCGTGCCAATGAGCTGCAGTTTCGGTCGCTACCCGCTGCCGGCGATTCAGTTTGCGTGCCACGGCTCTGGGTATCAAATCACAGTACTTGAACATTTGGAAAATTTTCAAACTTTTAATAGTCAACATTTGAAATGAAATTTTTTAGTGATAAATTTTATTAAGCATGAAAAATCATTTATAATAAAATCTCTTCAATTAAATACTTAAGCGGGTTTTACTGTATCCATATCATAAGCAACAAAAAATGAAAGTGGATTTATATATTTAATGAATGATATTGTATATAATTGTTGCGTGTTTGTCCATGTCACAAAGTACCGTGTCCTTGTTCGGCAGTAGCAAAGAGCAAAAGAAGTGGCAACACTGAAATAGTGTGTGCGCCCGTCGCCTCGCGACCAACTAATTTTCAGTGTTTCACCTTAATAATATGCCAACGACAACGACAACAACAACAGCAGCAGCAACAATTGCTGTCAATGCTGTCGCGTTGTTGTCGTGATTTAGTGTTGCGCCCCATTTTTTAGCGCCCCCCTACAGGGCCGGCATGCGCCGTTGTTAGCATAGCATGTGCTGGAGGAGTTAAAGTGAGTGCGTCGCTTTTTTTGTCACGAGGTTGCCAAAGTTTTCGCCGCTGAAAAGTTGCTAGTTAATTTTGCCAACAATTTGAAGGACGCATATTTTAAGTTGAATTTTTTCTGTAAAATATTTTGTCGCGCTACTTGACACTTTCACGGTGCAGTGAAGCAAGAATTCGAGTGCCACGTACAAAAATGTCGAAATTAATTAAGAGTTAAAAAATAAACAACTTTTAAACATTTAAATAAATTTAAATTATCAAATTTAGGTTTTACTTGCGAATTGAGATAAGACTGTAATTGAAGTAACAACCAGTGACCATTTTAATTCAACCGTTAAAGGGGCGTATTCGCATGGGCGTAACAGGACAGTGATATTTTTTTCTTTTCTAGTATGGATTTGTTTTATTTACAATACAAAAAATGATTTTGTTTATTTTAATAAAAATGTAAAATACAAAATTTCGGGCATGTATCTCAAAAATAAATATTTATATAACGTTATTTAATTAAAATTATATTGATAAAAAAAATTTGGGTGGGAGGTAGAGTAGATTTCATCGGATTTTGCTCATTTTTAAATTTAACTTGCGCATGGATAATGGAAAATGAGGGTTCATATACCAATTTTCACGTTGTTATCTCCTAAAGTACGGCATTTCTAAAATTTTAGTTATACGAAAAGGCGTTTTTTTTTCATTTAAAAAAAATATTAATAAAATATGTAAAAATGTATATAAAATATTTTCAAAATAACAAAAATAAATTTCAGTTCTGAAAATTAATTTTTTTAAATGGCGGACCATGTATATATGTATATACAATATTTACAGCTTAACAAAAATTTCAACTAATGGTTACTTGCTCTATAACTACGTCTGGCTATTTTTCGTAAGTAACCAAGTGATTTCACAATAGTTGGCAACGCTGATGTGGCTCAGTACAGTATGGGTTAAACACGCGAGCGAGTCACGTCATTCTCCACGATAGAAATATATAACAAACCGCCTAGCAAAACAAACGAACAATTAAAACGTCAAGTGACGCTAATTCGAATTTGCGAATTTTTCGAGTGCTGTAATTATTTAAACAATTTATAGAGAAGTGAAAAGTTGTATGTGAAAAACAAGAAAAATCATTTCATGTATATGGCTAAAACAATTATTGCGCATGCCCAGAACAAATCCTATGTACTTTGTGCAAAAATCGAAATAACCAAAAATGTTTTCTAACATATGAACGTGCGGTGTGACAGCTGTTCAGTACCTCAGACAAGTGTTATACAGTGTTATATAGTTGAAGCAAAAAATACAATTGAAGTTTTTCGCCGGCAGGAAAGATTATTTGTTTGCGCTTTAAAGTAACCAAAAGGAAACTGTTTGCAGATAATTACGATACTAAAATTAACCGTCAAAATTAACGAATTAACAATATAATTTAATTACAAAAATTTATTGAATTTTTGAAGAAAATTTTATATATCGTTGAACCTAATCAAAACATTCGAAGCAATATATAAAGAAATAATTTACTCAGTTTTTTATACTCTAGTTGTTGCTGTATCATCGTAATTGTTAAAAATATAGACATATTTAAAAAAATTTGCTTATCTGGACTTATTAGAAATATTCATACCATGAATTACATTCGTTTCCTGCATTTTATAGTTCATTTAATTGGCATCTGTTCAGCATATCGCGCCCTTATCTATCTTATCAGTTTTGCAAAAAAAAAAATCACTTGAAGAATTCGACCCTCTCTATTAAGATACTATTTATTTTACACGTAAAATATTTGTTTCTATTGTGTTAATTTTGTGCTTGAATATTTCCAAAAAAACTCCCATCTGGCTACCTTACACAAACCATCAAGCTCAAGCACTACACAAAAAGCAGTTGGCAACACTTTCCAGTTGCACTGATCGCTCGCGCTGCGCCAGTCATTTTTTTTTGATTTTCACTGAATGAGTTTTTACATTGAATTGCTTTTTATGTGTCGATTTAAACCCTGAACCTACTGAACGGTAGCTACGCACGCTAAAGCGAGGATAAAACGTTTATAAATAAATAAATTTGTAATATTTTTAGCGGCAACTAAACATTAAAAATCAATTCTTCGTTTTGCCGTAGGACAAGTGTACATAGAAGCCCCCCGTGTAAGTGTTTCAATAGTTTGTCAAAATAAAACTTAACTACGTGTCAAAAGTGTTAAACGCTAACGCTTGAAAAAAGAAAACGCATAAAAAATACAAATTTATAACATTTGTTAATAATACTCGACGTATATTTTGCTTTTTTCTTGCAGTTACTAAAAAAGTATAAAACAAATATGTCTGAATCGGAAGCAACCAACTCGTCCGATAGCGGCTCCGAAGACGAATCGTTGGGTTCGAATAAATCGCAGCATAGTAATCGCTCGCGTTCCAGATCTGTTGCATCGCGCTCACGTTCGCGCTCTAAATCCGCATCGCGTTCACGTTCGCATTCGGCCGCCTCTGAATCTGGTTCAGATGCCGGCCCCAATCCGCGTCGTAATAAGCGTCGCGCACGCGACGACGATGATGAAGATGAGGATGATGTCGACTCCGAGGAGTATGAAGATGCCGACAATGACAACGATCGTCCGAAAAAGAAGAAGAAGAAAGAACGTTTCGGCGGTTTTATTATCGACGAGGCGGAAGTAGACGATGAGGTCGACGATGACGACGAATGGGAGGAGGGTGCCGCCGAGCTGGGCATTGTGGCAAACGAGGTCGATGAGTTGGGTCCTACTGCGCGCGATATTGAAATACGTCGACGCGGCAACAATTTATGGGACAATCAGAAAGAAGATGAAATTGAACAATACTTGCGTCAGAAGTACGCCGACGAGCCCATTGCCAAGCGTCATTTTGGCGATGGCGGCGAAGAAATGTCCGACGAGATAACTCAGCAGACACTGTTGCCCGGTATCAAGGATGCCAATTTGTGGATGGTCAAGTGTCGCATTGGCGAGGAGAAGGCCACAGCGCTGCTTTTGATGCGTAAATTTCTGACTTATTCGAATACGGACGATCCATTGCAAATTAAATCGGTTGTGGCTCCCGAAGGTGTTAAGGGTTACATTTATTTAGAATCCTTCAAGCAGACGCACGTTAAGACCGCCATCGATAATGTGGGTAATCTGCGTTTGGGCTTTTACAAACAAGAGATGGTGCCCATTAAAGAAATGACTGATGTGCTGAAAGTGGTCAAGGAGCAGGTTGGTCTCAAGGTCAAGCAGTGGGTGCGTCTTAAGCGCGCTCTCTACAAGGACGACATCGCACAGGTCGACTACGTGGACTTGGCACAGAATCAAGTACATCTCAAGCTCTTGCCACGTATCGACTATACGCGCATGCGTGGCGCATTACGTACCACTGTCGTCGAGACAGATGATAAGCGCAAAAAGAAACGTCGCCCGGCTGCTAAACTTTTCGATCCGGAGGCAGTGCGTGCTATTGGCGGCGAAGTCCACTCAGACGGTGACTTTTTGCTCTTCGAAGGCAATCGTTATTCGCGCAAGGGATTCCTCTACAAGAATTTCAACATTTCGGCGATTTTAGTGGATGGTGTTAAACCGACGCTGGCAGAATTAGAGCGTTTTGAAGCACAACCCGAGGATGTCAATCTAGAGATACTTGGCTCGGCCAAGGATGATCCAACGTCGGCGCATTCATTTTCGATGGGTGACAATGTTGAGGTATGCGTTGGCGATTTGGAGAATTTACAGGCGAAAATTGTTGCTATCGATGGCAGCATGATTACGGTTATGCCCAAACATCAAGACCTCAAGGATGCGCTCATCTTCAAGGCAAACGAATTGCGTAAATATTTCAAGACGGGCGATCATGCTCGTGTCTTAGCCGGACGATATGAAGGCGAGACCGGTCTGATTATTCGCGTTGAACCGACACGCATTGTCTTGGTCTCCGACTTGACCAATCATGAATTGGAAGTATTGCCGCGCGATCTGCAACTCTGTTCGGACGTTGCAACTGGCGTCGATAGTCTCGGTCAATATCAGTGGGGCGATTTGGTTCAGCTGGATGCACAGAATGTCGGCGTTATTGTGCGTCTCGAGCGTGAAAACTTTCATGTGCTCGGCATGCAGGGCAAGGTCATCGAATGCAAGCCAACCGCATTGCAAAAACGTCGCGAAAATCGCAATACAATTGCGTTGGATGCCGACCAGAATCAAATACGACGTCGCGATATCGTCAAAGTAATGGAGGGTCCACACGCAGGTCGATCGGGTGAAATTAAGCACTTGTATCGCAGTCTGGTGTTCTTGCACTGTCGCATGTATACCGAAAATGGAGGTATTTTCGTTTGCAAGACGCGTCACTTGCAATTGGCCGGCGGCAGCAAGTCGAATCACGGCCAAATGCCCGGTCCGTTGGGTGGTTTAGGCTTTATGTCGCCACGCATACAATCACCGATGCATCCGTCGGGTGGTCGTGGTGGTGGCGGTGCACGTGGCGGCGGCGGACGCGGTCGTGGCGGTTTTCGTGTGACACGCGATCGCGAAATTCTCGGTAAGACAATTAAAATTAGCGGCGGCCCGTACAAAGGCGCTGTTGGCATTGTCAAGGATGCCACCGAGAGTACCGCGCGTGTCGAGCTACATACTTCGTGTCAAACCATATCGGTGGATCGCAACAATATTACTATGGTCGGCGCTACTGGTAAACCGAGCAGCGGTGTTTCGGTGTACGGACGTACACCGGCGCGCACACCGGGCTATGGTTCGCAGACGCCAAGCTACGCTGCTGGCGGTTCGAAGACACCTCTACTGGGCAGCCAGACACCCAATTGGGATTCGGAGGGCCGTTCGACATATAGCGGCACAATGACACCGACACATGACGGCAATATGACGCCGCGTCACGATGGCAGCATGACACCGCGCCAGGGCGCTTGGGATCCAAACATCACAAACACTCCGGCACGCAACAATGAGTTTGATTATACACTCGAGGAGCCGAGCCCAAGTCCCGGCTATAATCCGAGCACACCAGGCTATCAGATGAGTACACCATTTGCGGCACCACAGACGCCGGGCACTTTGTACGGCTCCGAGCACAGCTACAGTCCCAGCTCGGCCACATCGCCATACCCGGTTGGGTATATGAATACACCGTCGCCGTCTTGCTATGCGCCCAATACACCGATGGGCTACAATCCGCAGACACCGGGCGCCAGTTTGGACTCGCCATTCGGCGACTGGTGCACCTCCGATATTGAGGTTAAGATCCATACACACGATGACGCCGATCTGGTCGGTCAGACTGGCATTATACGCACCGTTTCTAATGGCGTCTGCTCAGTGTTCTTGCGCGTGGAGGATCGCAGCGTTTCGATTGTGAGTGAACATTTGTCGCCTATACCGCCAGAGGTTGGCGGTGATTGTAAGGTGATCTACGGTGACGACAGGGAGGCTGTCGGCAAGGTTATGTCGCAGTCGGACAAGGACACATGCCTCTGTCAGATCGGCGATGAGGTCAGACTGCTGCCGATCGCTTATCTCTGCAAGATGACCCCGAGCGAATAGGTTCGACATGGCCATGAGTCGACAAAGCAAAGAGTCAACATCGCAGGCGTCGAATTCTTTTTCATTTATTTAATATTTTCCGACACATTTTTAAAATGTTTAAACATTAATACAAAATATGATATCTTATCTTGATAAATGACTTATGTAATACCCGACTTTATTAAACGCAAAAAGCATGAATATGAAATAAAGATGCAATCAAAAAAACGTAATCAAAAGTTTTAATATTTTTTTAAATCAAATTTAAATAAATCATTTTCTTTTAATTGAAAACCTTAAAATACAACACAAACTTTTTTTTTATAAAACTATTTTATATCAATATGAAATAAAAAATATTTCTGATTTAACGAGAATTATTTTTTTTTTAAATCGTAAGAAATTTAACTTCGGCTATGATGAAGCTTGAATACCCTACACCAATTTAGAGGAAACAAGTTTTTTCATGTGCTCATCTACAAAAATGTTCATATTGCAGGACATTTTTCATATGTCTCCATTAGGAGTGGGCGTAATTCTTATTTGATCACGCCTATTTTTATTGTCATTAGTTTTGTGGTATGTATCTCAAATGTTTCATACCAATTTTCAAATGGATATCCATTATATCCTAATTAAGAGAGTTTTTTTAATGGGGTGGTGGAAGTAGACTAGATCATGCCGAGTTAATGGATGATGATGCTCCGGCAAAGAAATCATTTAATGCGGATATTTGGCTTTTCGGTGGAGCTCAGTTATAAGAACCAAATAATGGGCAACCTGGCATCGCTTGGCCAAGTGAACTGGCGTCAGTGCGTGCTACTGATGCGGCTTTTTGGACTCTGTCAAGATCGACACAAAGTTATAATGACCATCTAAGTAAGTAGGAAGAAGTTTCGTTTTATTTTGATCATCCTAAAAGTTAACATCTGCATTCAAAATTAAAGTACACAAATTTATTAAATGATACTTTGATAACTCTAAAATTACGGCTGTAATCGCTGGGACGTACAGATAAACACGCAGACAAACTGAAATACGGTCATCGTTAAATCTAGTTGGAACTCAACGCTGATCATATAAAATATATATTGTTATATCTCCACACCTCCTTATGAGCGTTACATATGCAAAGCTAAACAAAATATGCCTAACAGTCCGCTAGTGCGCGTGCTGTAGGCTATGTATAGAAAACTACACTACTGCCAAAATTCAATCTCACAGATACAAAATAAACAAACACAAAACAAATACAACCAGTTGAACAACAAAGCGAGAAAAAAAAATGAAAATTGCATTTCTTTGTGTGCCTTTATCGCCGTCAATTTAATTTAAGCGACGGCTGTGCCGGCTTATCAGAGGCCCAAAGCGTCGGACGTTCGTTCATTCGGCAAACACAGTTTTTTTTTGCCATTTTCAAAATTCTCAAAAAAAAATGTTATCAAAAAAAAAAAAAAAAACAACAACAACAATTTAAAATACATTCAAACAAATGAAACAACACAACAATTTATGGAATGAAATTTCCGTTTGTTGCTCCATTTTCGCGCTATTGTGTTTTTGTTGTTTTGTTTGGTTTTTTGTTGTTACTGGTCTTTGTCGTCCTTTCGGAGCACCTTTGGATGTGGGTCGAAATTCAGTAATGCACAAAAAAGTGAAGTTTCTACTTGAGAGCAAAAAAAATGGAAAATTTTCTCGTTTTAAATATCCGAAAAAAAAAAAATTAATAAAAATAAACAGAATTTCGCCCACGTTTCGCGTAACTCTTCGAAACCATCCGACGACGATGGCGATGAGGATGACATCTCCAAATGTCACACCGTTTTTCACGTGAAATGACGGTTGTAATGTAGCGGGCAGCAACGCGTAGAGGAACGTCACGGTTACACAACGTAATGTAACAGTAACAGTAAACGCAAACGGAAACGGAAGCGGTAAGGCATTCGTCAAAGCGTGCACAACACCTTCGTGCATGGGCGCCGCAAGGGGAGCTGAAAACCAACGGCAAAAAAAGACAATCTTTATTTTTTTAATAACAATAACTACAAAAAATTTGGTCCAAGTCACCTCGCCATAGACGTCACAACGATTACGGCAGGGGGCGGGTATTACGAAGAGGGTTAAAAGGTGAGGGTGACGGAAACGGCAAAGCTTCCCGGAGAATTCTGCTGCTGCTGCTTCGAAATGAAAATAAAAATGCCAAAGAGCGCCCAGTTGCGGAAATTGTAATTTTTGTTTTTGTTATTGTTGTCGTTGTCGTTTGCTTGTATTGTTGTTTTTTATGTTGCTGTTTGTTTTGTGCGCTCGCGCTCCTCCTCTCTGCTCTGTGCTCTTACGGAATAGCGGTACTTCTCGTTATTTCGTTTAATAAATGATTGGAAAAAGGAGACAGCGCTGCACAGTACTTATGTTTAAGCATTCTTAAAATCTGTTGACTTTTGATTGAGGTTAGTACGCTAAATATATAATAAAAATAATAAATGTATGTACTTTTATATATAATATTTTTTTCGGAACGAAAAAACATTGAGATATTATCTCAGGGCATCAAATGCTAAAGTTTAGTTATCAGGAAATCGCAAGTACTGTGCTACGTCGATATATTGTATTTGAAAAAATGCGCATCGCTTTTGTTGAATTTATGCGGTCGGAATGTGCGGTGCACAGTAGCACCCCTATGAGGGTGCTTGTGTTGTTGTTTGTGCGCTGTATTGTGTGTAATATACACGCATGCCGGAAGGATACACGCAGCGCGACATGATTAATATTGACATTCTCATGCCGAGTCATTTGTGCTCTTTTTTTTTCGAGTGGGTTCACTATTAAAAAAAAAAACCTTCATACAAAGCGATATGCAAATTCTCGAGAATTAACAAAAAATTTATAAATTTAAATAATTTTTTTTAATTTTCTTGCACCTTTTCAAGTGGCAAAAATCGCCAACAGAAAATCATAAAAAACTTTGTTTTCTGTTTGAGGGAGTTTATAAGCGCAAAAAAGGGTTGACATGCTTAAAAGTGTTCCAAGTGAAGTGACACTGATTCTCTTTTCTGCATACACTCCCAAAACTCACATTTGACACAATCGCATCTTGTCACTTTAAGATCGATAAAATTGAAAAAAACAACAACAACCATTAAATACTTTCAACACGAAAATAAATGTTACCGAAAAACACACACACACACACACCCAAAGGCGACCTCGCCCATTTGTTGTACGCGTAACATTTTGCACACAAAAAATAAAAGAAGCAGCGTATAAATATGTTGTGGCATTTAGTGGCCGGATCTGTTTGCAGCCACATGCATTCGAAGAAGAAGAAAAAAGTGCTGAGCAGGTCTACTCCAGCCAGTGGCGTATACGAGTACCGAAAGGTGATTCTGATTCACTTTCAACTTATTCAACATTTAAAAATAAAAATACAATCTAACGATATTTTTTTAATGGCTTTGTCCGATCTTGGGTCCTTAGTCCAATGGTTGGTTTCATTTGGAAAGAATTTGAGAGACCTGATAAATTTTCGAGCGCCGCTACTGTACGATACATCGCTTCTCTGTGCTTCCGATGCAATGCAATCTCGTTGCAGATACACAGACACCGGCAAAGTGTTCGTTTGCTTCGGCATGTGGGCTTCAGATAAAAGGGAATCACTTTTTATCTTTCCTTTTTTGCATTTGAATTTTTTCACACCTTTTATTTTTGCCAACGAACGAACGAACGGTTTAACTTGATTTGCTGAGTTTTGTGTCCGGGCGATGGAACATACTCCCTTTTAATGTTGCACTCCAAGAACTGGAGCAATTTTATTGCCAGTTGGAAAGCAACAACAAAAACTAGAAAACAACGACAAAATATAACTACGAACGTAGCTACTTCTATTAGATAAATTGCAGTTAAATTGAAACGACAGGTTGGCTTTGGTGCGGAGCGTATCTTTTAATCTGGCTACAAAAGGCAAAGATCGAACAGAATTAAGCGTTTCAGAATCGATTTCATACATACACGTATACGATTATAAGGTTTATATGTGTGTGTAGCAAATTTACAGACACACACAGTTAAACGAATTTATTGATTTAAAGATTTATTGTTTTATTGTTAAATTGATTTACTGATTTATTGATTAAGTGGTTTACTTATATTGTACAATATTTTCTGAAATATTTGTGGAAGAGTTTTAATTCAATTTTTTTTTTATTTAGCATATTTGAGGGAACACATTTTCGACAGTATTCACTTATTAGCGTACTCACACAAGCCGGAATTATTTTATTGAATACATTTTTTTATTGTGAATTAAAATTTTTAGAAGCTTTCCTTCATATAAAGTTATTAACTGTTTTTTAAATAAAAAAAGAAATGAACAAACAAAATGAAAAATTTTCACACTGACTTTTTATGAATGTCGTAAAAACCAAATATGTACCAATAAAAAACGAAATGTAAACAAAACAAAACAAAGCAAAGTAAAGAAAACAAAAAATATTGCATATTTGCAGGCGTTGATAATGGCATTTTTTTATTTTCATATTTGTGTGGGGTCATTTAAATTGCTTAAACAAATCTTGAGAAAATCCCTCGAAAACAATTCAAAATAAATCTCGCACACTCACTTACACACACACACATAAATAAACAACATATACAATATATACATATTGTACATACAGTAATATTACACACGCAGGACCCTCAATACAAATAAGTGAAAGAAATAAAAAAGAAAAAAAAAGCGTTTGGATGCCCAAAGCGGCTCAAGGCTAAAAGTCGGCTTACACGCAACTATAAATGCGTAAATAAGTGTGTTCGTGTGTGTGTGTGCAATACTTAAAACGTATGCACACAAACACATGAACATATATGTACGTTGCTATAGACGAGAACAAAACGTCACACACTGCGACAGACAAACAATTTATTGAAATATTTAATTAAAAAAAATATCGAATTTTGCAAAAAAATTATAAAGAATTTGTTGTTTATTTTTTATTTTATTGCACATTCATATACATACAAACGTCAAATGAAACTATTTGAAAAAGACCGAAAAGAAAATGGCCACTGTGCGAAGCAACGGACCGGAAGGGCAGACATAAATAAGTTCCGGCTCAAATTCTAAACTCAAGTGGCGGCAATAAAAATGGCATAAAACGCCATTGCCTCCCCCGCATCCGGTTAAGACGGACCGACCCCAGACGTAGCGTACTCACACATACACTCTCATAAACACACACACGCGCGTAGATTTAAGTGCGCGCCCGCGCGTAATAATTTGCAAATTTAATACAATTGAAAGAAACACGAGCGAGCGCGCGCGCCCATTCACGCCTTCATTGAACCAAATCGGCTTTTGGTTGCATATTTTAAGGCGCGCACTTATGCCATTTGTTGCATACATTTAGGCGCACCATTGAGCCGCTTTACGCGACGTCGCGCGGCTTTACGTTTATTGCGTCGGATTATGAAATGCGTTATGCGCCATTTTACTTTTCTTTTGTTTTTTTAATACATTTTGTGTGTGTGTGTGTCGTTTTGTTACTGTTACAGCTTTTAAGCATTTCCGGCAATGATTGCCCAACTGGGACAGATTCAGTGTGCGCGCCCGTTGTGCCATCGAAGACACCGCCTGTCATATGTGTATGTGTGTGTGTGTGGGTGTGCGTGTGAGCGAAAAGTGCTAACTCAAAAATTATGGGAATTTTTGTTGTCGCTGTCGCTGTTGTTATTGGTATTTTGTTCTTGGTAATATCGTGAAATCAAAGATATATAAATGAAAACATTTTCTCTGCTTTGTTTGTTTGTTTATGTAATAAAAATTTTTTTTATGCACTCAATTTAATCAGTAAATTTATTTATTAAATTATTTTTTATAGGCACGTTTTACCGTTTAAGTGCCACTGAGTTAGATTAAATTAAATTTGCAAATTTTTACACAAGTATGGCATCAACATTTTAATGTAAATTCAAACATATGAATATGACTTTGAAGAAAATAGGCAAATTATGCAGTTTTATGCAAAATTATGCAATTATGCATAAAAAAGCGACATTTTAAAAATTATTTGCTTTAATATATTTTAACTAAAAAGAACATTTTCTCAGTTGAAAATTATAGGGCGAAAGATATTCTTAAACTCCACAAGGAGTCAACGATTACGAAATCTAGAAAGAAAGAGAGAGAGAGAGAGAACAAAAAGATTAAAACCGAAGACCGAAAAATGTAAAAATTGAAATTTCAACAAATCAGATGAACGGAAGCAGTAACTGTATTCATGCAAATATTTTCGTATACGTGTGAGGGGTTATAAGCGTGTTAGGGTGTTCCTTGGTTGTATTTTCAATATTCAAATAAAATCTTAAATTTTGTGCCATTGGCGAAAAATATGCAGAGATAAGTTTGAGATTAAAAAAAATGGAAAATAAATACAATTTGTAATAATGCTTGTACTATATGCAAGATATGCAATTTATGCAATAAATGCAATTTATGAAATATATGCAATACATGCAATTTATCTCTGCCAAAAAGTAAAATTGAAAAATTCAATATAAATGATAATTCAGATTTACCGACTACCCTAATCCGCATGTGTAAACTAACACCGAAACAGGTGGTTTACGCAAGCAACGCACGCTCGCCGCAAAACCAGTTGATTGAGCTGCCAAAAGTTGCCGAAAAAAGGGACCCAGAAGAATGTTTGCAAAAAGTTTATCAGTGTGTGTATGTGTGTGTGTGTATATACGAAAAGGATTTATGGCAACCTGGGCAGCACACGTACGCCCATACAATCATACAATGACTTTAGACTGGTTATACCAACTAACATAAAAATTTATAAATTTTTTTTTACAATAATTTATTAAAACTGCTCATGGAGATTTTTAATTTGTATTTAAAATTCAATTGAAGGATATTTATTTATTAGTTTTAAATTTTTTTTGAACTCAAACTTACTCGATTTTACAAAGCAACATAAACAATAGAAGAAGAAAAGAAAACACAAACGAATTTCGACTCAAGCCACATAAACTCAAAATAGATTCGAACTGAAGGATCTGCAAGGACCTGCTGCTGCTGCACTGCTTTTAAGCAAAACTACTTTTTATCTCAACATTTTGTAGTATTTCTTTTACTCTCGACTCTATCTCCAGTATATACGAGTTTGTAGTGTTTTTTGTCTTCAGTCTCACGGAGATGGCAATGGCAATGGCGATGACGACGACGATGATGATTATTGCTATCGTCAAAGCAGCAGGATATGCGGCTTAAGGATATGCAAATTTGCATTTTTTTTGCTGCTTTGTTTTGGTATTTCGAAAATTTGTAGAATCCTTTCAAATGCGACTCTGTTTGGCTGTGTTTTTATTCTGTGTATATGTTTCGTACGTGTAAATGTGTTTAAAAACATTTTTGGCACACATACTCATGCATACTCCCTCATACCCAAATGTTGGCGCTTAGGTGCCAAAGACTATCGTTGTTCTCGTTCGGTCCTCCGTTCGCATCGGTCCTCATCGTCGTCTCCATTTGACCAAAAATGTAATTTCGAGTGATTTAATGGATTTTTCAAGTTGCATATCCTGTGCCTGCAAGGACATTTAATTGCTCAGTTGAGCTTATGCAAATGATTCGCATTTTCTGCATCCCACTCTCCCCTTATGGCGTTCTTCTACATATTTGAATTATTTTGGTTTTTGTTTTTTTTTGTTTTTGGGAATTTATTGGGTTTGGTTGCGCCTCTTTCAACCCTTGCTGGCTGAAAGTATGCAATTTTGTTTAAATTTATTTTGCATACTTTTAGGCATTTTGCTTAAGATTGTTCTGTTTCGACCTAAATTTATAAAATAAAGAACGAAAGAAAGGCAAGTAGGGGAAAGTGGTCCTTAATTGATGGTGTCACCTTTTAATTGTTTTTTTTTTAAAGGAGCATATCTTAAAAAATGTCTTTATGCAGTTTTTACATAAGGTGGACTTTGTGTAACTTATATATATGAAAATTTTAATTTCTTTAAATTTTTTAATTTCGCAATGAATTTCAAATTAACAATTCGAAATTGATATAAGGATGACATATAGATTACTTCTGTCAAATGGATTACTTTATTGAGAACCGATACGACAGGGGGTCTTTAAAGCCTCCTTGTCATTATGTCGTTAATTGATGAAGTTAATTGATTTTTAGAAATTTAAGTGAACAATTTTCTGTAGTATAAATTTCAATAGAATTTTTTACCGTTTATATTTGAGCAGACGCCATTTTTCTTGTTGTTTGTGTTTATTGATTTAACATTTTTGACATGGTGTGGCACGTGTGAGTTTTTTTTCGTTGCCTATTTTTAGGCGTTTCTGCGTGCGTTCTCTGTTATCTAACTAACATCTGGTGTCTGGTTGCTGGTGGGCTTTGTGGGTGTGTGCCTACTATCCAATTTCATTTGTATGGGTTTTACTTCGTTATGGTGGATTTCCTTCTACTCATAAATACTTTCTTGGCAGCATGCCCCATTGGCACATTATGCTGCCCCTTAGGTGGTGATGTAGTTGTTGTTGCTGTTGCTGTTGATTCAGCCACTGGCGTTGTAATACCCAATTGAAAGTTATCGCATCTTGTTAATGCTTTAATCGTATTTCCATTCGCTTGACAATGCGACTATTTTCGGAATTTTCAGTCGGTACTTTTAGGAAACACGGAGTACACTGAGATATGTTACGGATTAGTTCGAAACTTTGCAATCTTATCGGAAGCGTTTCTCTGTGTATTCGAGAAAAGGCGAAATAAGTTTTTTCTTATCATCGCCGCCAATTGACGACATTAAGTGAATGCGAATTATTTTAATTTTATAAAGGCCATAAATTATGCATTTAATTTATTTCTTAGCTTAAAATTAGCCTACATTGATATCGTCCCCCTTAGCAAAAAGTGTAAGGGGCTAACGCATTGATCAGGTACTCGGTTATTTGTTTAATTTTGAAAAACTTCTTCTGTAATAGGATAAGGAGCTATAAACTGGTCAAAATAATTTTTTTTAAAGGCTGAAGTTAACAAAAGAATTCATGTTAGATTAACACGATATCATGTCAAATTAACATTTACATATTGTGAAATCATACACTTTTTTTTTATATTATACAAATATTTTAATTCATCTTATTATTTGTTTAAATTTATTAAAAATATTTCAATGTGCAATTATTTCAAACGAAACAATAATTTTTTTTTTGGGGCTCTGATGTTATGCAAGGGGGACGATATTTAAAGCTTACCCGTGCCGAAATGCTGTGATTGCGATAATGTTCTTTAGAACTGATAATACAAACAAAGGCAATTGAAGTTTCCATAATTCAGGTATAAATAGTTGCTGAACTCATTTATACCACCGGAGTACAACACGTTTAACGCTCGCGCCAACTCGCTCAGTATGAAAATTCGTAAGTGTGCAAAAAACAAAGAAGAAAACAACTTAAATATTTTAAATGTATTCGAAAAAGCGACACCAACAAAATTATAAATATATATATATTTATATAAATATATAAACTGATATAAATATTATATAAAAATAAGAATGAAATTATTAAAGAGTGACAACCATGAAACCAACAACAACAACAGTGTGAAAATTAAATTTTTCTTTTGTGACTTTTGTACATTATTAAGCAGCGTATAATTCTCATGAAACTCAAACAGAGAATTCCTACCAAATGAGCGAATAAAAACTGACAAACTGAGATTTTCGGTCGCTGTCCAAGTCTTGTCATATTTACAGTATTAACTGTAAATTGCAGTGTTAAAGATAAGCTTACAGTTTTTCAATTGCCTTCAGGTAGAAATTACAGTTTCATTTTTAATTTCTGATTTAAAAGAATACATTTAAAAATTTGAACAGTTTTTTTGTTGAAGTATCTACAGTCGTTTGAAAAATAAAAAACTGTCAAAACAGCGTTTCGTCTTACAGTCAATTTTTTACATACTATTGAACACTTTTTATACTCTTTACCGTATATTTAATATAGATAAAAAAATAAGAAATTATTTTTGATTGTTTTTAGTTTTTGTCCTCGCTTTGGTCACTCTGGCGTTTGCCGCTGATCCTGACTGCAATCCGAATGGTAACAATGAACCCACCTGTACGGCCGAAATAATTGGCCTCCCGATCCGGAACTTCTACGATCCTACGCGCTATTGGGTTTGCCAAGACGATTACAGCGTCGAATCGGTTCGTTGTGTAGACGCGTACCTGTTCGACTCTAGTCTAGGATTCTGTGTTCACAATAGCGATTGGGAATGGACACCAAACTGTCCAATCGACAATTGATTTGATTTTTTTTTCCAAATGATTTTATATGTCCGACAAAATGATGTAACTCAAAAATCACTGAAAATGTAAACAAACGCGAAATTTAAGACTTTTCTTAAGGATATTTGAAAAATGAAATATTTAAAAAAAGTTGCTTATATAAAAAATATTTAATCAACAGGAAAAAATAAATAACTACTTAATATTGCTTTCAGAAAAAACTTTGAAACTTTCCATACATAATTATAAAAGTTGTGGCGCACGTGCATACTTTCAGGCGTGCTGCGACGGCATCTTTTAATTTCTTCTGCATATTGTGAAGTCGCCTAAGCGCAGAGAGGTCGCGGGTGGAAGCAAGGGGGGTTATTATGTGGCATCAAAGAGACATTGTCGTAACGCTGCCAACTGACGAAATTAAGTCGTTATTATTTGTTTCGTTGCTTACGTTTTTTTTTTCCAAATGTCAATGAACGTTTGGGGAAATCATAAGAAAATCATATACAAAAACAAAAAAATAAAAAACCAAAAAATTATGTTTAAACGCAGCGGTAAAAAAATAAATAAATAAATAAATGAAAATGCGAGAATGGCCTAAAAGTATGCCAAAATAAATCTACAAAAATGGCAATAACACGTACAAATGCGCCGCGGTGGGAACACAAACACTTACACATACAAACATAAACACCCGCACCAACGCACACACATACACACACAGCAGGACGGAACTCTTGAAAGTCGGAATTCGACTGTTAGATGTAAATTGCAGCAAATTTGAAAGGATCAAGGCATCCGAAAATTTGAATAGCAGTTGCGAATGCTCTCTACGTGTGTATTGCGCATTTGAGTGGTTTATACGAAACAAAACAAAATGAAATTTAATTTTTTTTACTATCATGTAAAAACTTTTAAACTTTTATTTCAAATTTAATATATTTTTATAAGAAGTTTTTTTGGATATAATTTGTCTTATATAAGTACATATATACAAGCTCTATTCATTTAAAGAAAATTTTGTAGTATATACACCCTGAACCCTACAAGTTTCTACCTGCTAAATCAGCTGTTGTTATTTTACATGTATAAAAGTGTGAAAACTAGAATTTTTGTATATATTGTATAACATTTTTTATTTTTTGCCATTAATTAAATTTTTTTATTTTATTGTATTATATCAAGTATTTGATAACATTTTGGTGTTGGTGTAATCAATATCAAAAATTGTATTTCAAACAAAACCAGTCTAATTTGTTTGCCATTGTGTGCGTGCGTGAAAGTAAGATGCGTTCCCTGCCATATTGAATTTTGAGTTATCCCTCACGTTGTGCTGCCGTCAGGATATTTCAAATACCGAATATCGTTGCGTTGCGTTGTGTTTTGTTTTTGTTTTTGGATTTTATGTTTTTGTTGCTTTTTATTTTTGCATTTGTTGTTGCGTTTTTTTATATACACTACTCCATCGAGTGATATGGCCATTTGCATAAAATTGGTTTGTTTTCAGTTTAAAGTTGAGAATATGGGACATGGTTGTTGTTGTTGTTATTGTTGTTGTCTATAGTAAGGTTTAAGTTGTCCCAACTAACAAGGTTGGATATTTGTTGCATTTCAATATATTCTGTTTTTTTTTTGGTAAATGCAAGAAACGCTCGCAAGGACGAAATATTATCCTCGAGTGTATTTCATTTTGGGTTTGTTTGCGCTGTTTCCTATGGAAATTCCATTAAAAATGTTTGCTACGCTCTGCTTCTGATGGATTCTCGATAGCAGCTAGTTTTGTGAAATTCGAGCGAGCATACCAGCGCACGTGCAGGGTGATGTCCTTAAAAAATGCCAAACGGAAAAAGAAGAACAATTGTGATATTATTTTCCAGCGTTATAATATTGAGGATATTGAAATGATCTAGCATATGGTCTTGTATAAACCGGTACTAATATATTAAAGAAGATAACTTCGACAGAATGATGGTTCATGTAAGTATGAAATTTGGATAGACCCTGTACCCACGCACTTGAATGCCAGCGCAAAAATGCTTAACGCAGCATTTTCGTTCGTTCGTTCGTTGGCAAGCGGCGGCAGAACCATTAAAGAGGCCCCTCCAGCGCTCAACTTACCAAACACCGGCATTGCTACCTGATGATGCCAGGTACACACCTCTCCACATCTCCACCTCTTCGCCACTCATTCCTGATTACTGGCTTTAACTTCAACGTCACGTTTGGGTTATTTTTAAAATAATTCCAACGACAAAAGGGAAAACCTATAAAGACCGACATGCCGAGAAGAAAGAAGAAGGAGAGAAAGAGAGTGAGATAGATAGAGAGTTATCAAGTGCGGTAGAGGGGCTGAAAAGAAAAATTCGAAAAAAAAGAATTATATGCACAAAAAAAAATAAAAACTTTTCCGAGTAAGGAGGCATACTTTTGGGCGCAAACAAGCATAAGTAGAGAGCGACCAGCATGAGCAAGATTTTAATAATAATTGCGTATGTGTGTGTGTTAGTGTGTGTGTGTGTTGTATGTGCACGTATGCGTATCGTGCATAAATACACATGCACGGCCTACGAACAGAGCGGTTTAAAATTAAAATTTTTTTTTTAAATGAAACTTAAAATCGAACAAAAAAAAAAATTATATAAAAAAATATTAATTAAATATATTTAAAGAAATTGTAATAACAAATATTTAAACAAAGGGATAACGTCTTTGACAAGACGTTTTTGTTTTTGTTCAAATAAATCATTTTTACATACTGTGCGTGGGTGTCATGATTTTAGTCGCCGGTACTGTCATTCGACGCATGTCCTTTTTCGAAGGATTTACCTCTTTCGACAATTCTGCACATTTACATTTCAGCATGAAACACACACACACACACATACACACACAAATTTTTAAATAAAATATGAAATTATTATTTTGTGCAAAATCAACATTTTCCATGCTCGACTCGACTCGGCTTGGTTTGGGCTCAAGTGCAGTTATGCTTTTATTCATTCACATACATACATGTACATTTATGAACACATGAATGTATGTGTAAATGCTAGTGTGTGTGCTTCTCCTTTAAGTCGCTTAAAAATTACGTTTCAGCAAGTTTTTATTGCCACATCATTTTTCTTTCGCATTTTCATTTTTCAGAAATTCGAAGTTTCCTTGCTTTTAAATTTATATACATACAAACGTACATATTTTTTTCCCAATAAATTTATTTGCTTGATTCGATTGCAGTTTAAGAAAAAATTGCCTTCATTTAGAATCTTATATTTAAACCACATCGCAACAAAAATTTGTGAAGTTTTGTTGCAAAATTTTGGTTTAAAAACAAAAGATTTAAGCAACGAACGCAAGAATTTCGAATTGCATGCACAAGTGTGCGTGAGGCATGGAAATTTTATTAAATTATTTATGCAATTGTTGAACGGAAAACAAACAGAAACAAAAGTGAAATTAGATTGTTTAAAACGCATTTTTTAGGGCGTGTACTACTCAAGAGTTGCCAAAAGCTTCAAAGACAACTTTAAAAGCTCTGCTTAAATGCAATACTACTCGTATTTGAAATCAAAAAAAGTTTTATGTATTTTTTTAAAATGTCCTGGACAGATATTAACATAGACAAAACATTGTCCAAAATTTAATCAGCCGTTGGCTTTTGAAAGTTTTTTTGGTGATAAAGCTCAATTACAGCGAAAGTTTATCAACAGATTTATTTTCTAATGATGCAGTTTTGCTCCTTGATTAAGTTTTGATTAAAGGTAACCTAAAAGTTGTTAACTACGAGCGGGTTTAAATTGAATTAAAAATATCCAAAGATATATGAAGTACATAACTACAAGTACAAGTAAATACAAGAACAACAATTTTAATTTGAAAATATTTCAACTCCTCGACTTTTGGCAAACACTCACACACATACACACACATAATTTAATGCAAATTCCTGAAACTTAAGTTCGTGTTCGAAATGTCTGTTTGTCCGTCCGTCCGTTTGTTCGTCTGTCCGTTTATTCGTTCGAGGTGTCTACAGCGGCTGCTGTCGTCGTAGCGTCGTGTTGTTATCGCTACACAATTTGGCGCTGCCTTGCAATTGTACTCTGGAGGGCAACGACAGTGACAGTGTTGGGTGCAGCTAACGTAAATATTTGGCAAGGACTTAAAAGAAATCGGCACATAAAAGAAAAGGTTTTATCCATTTGTAACTTTAACTTAACATTTTAACAAATCTTTAAAGAGCGCAAATAAATAAAACATAAAATTTTTCTATTTACATCATTTAAATCTATTTGTATTATTTAAATTACGTCATGTTTTGAAATGATAAAATTGTAATTCTCAGTCGCGTTGAACATTAGTGAAGTTCTTAGAGCACTTGGAAAATCTAAAAGCTTTGCCAGAAAACACTAAAACTATTTTTTAAGAATTCAAATCTCAAGTGTATTCCTCAATCGTATCAGATACATACAAAGTATCTCGATACATTCAGCGGGGTCCAGCACCGTTCAGACGCACTTTAAAGCTGTTGCCAGAATTTTCAATTTACAATGGCCGCTGTAGAGCTGCGTGGGAAAGTTAAGGGTGGCCGAAGGCGGTGCGTAGGGTGTGAGTCGAGGTGCGGCTATTTGGTTTGGAGATAATGTGTTTTTCTAGACAATGGGAGGCAATTTTTTCTGCTTTTCGACACGACGATGAAGTTCTGAAGGGGAGCAAGAGCATTAAAGTTGGGAAGCAAAGTGGGGGGCCAGGTGAGGAGCCGTAATAACATTTGCACAAAATTCCATTAGTGAAGGTGACAACACTGGCTGCCGTGTATGTGTGTGGTGTATGTATTTATTTAGATGTGTTTGTGTGTGTCTGTGTGTGAAATAAAATGTGCTTGTGAATGTTTACCTTTCGCACTGTGCGAACGTTCGCTTTTTAAATATGCCTAAATTTGAGTATGAGGTGAGAAAAAAAGGAAAAATATTTTCTTGTTTCTGTTTTTTTTGTATGGCTTTTTTGTCGTACGACTTTGTGCATTAGTGTTGGTGTCGGGGACAGCGATTTATCTTCATCAGTTGCCATCATCATCTTTGTGTCGTTTTGCTTGAAATATCCTTTGGCCATATTCAACAGCCACTCAAAAATTTTGCAAGAGGTCCTTTTTGCTTTTTTTTTTTTTGTTTTGCCTCCGACTGTCCTGGGGCTTTTTTCTGTTGATTTTTCTGAACTCTGGGCGGATGTTTCGTAAGGGAGGGGGGGGGGAAAGTTCCGGATACCCTTTTTTGCATAGGCCAAGTACAAAAACTTTTTGACACTACGCATACGTAGGAGAAAATTGCTGTCATTTTTTTTGCTTTTGCTTTTCGGCTTGACTGTCATCTCTTTAACACTTTTAGCCTTTTGCATTTTGTTGTGTGCTTTTGTGGTGTTTTTCTTTTGTCGTTGTTTCTGTTGTTTTTGTTGTTTTTGTTGTTATTGTCTTTGTTTTTCCTTCCTTTGTTGTTGTTGATTTTCTTTGTTTTTGTAGTTGTGTGTTGTCATATAGAATTACTTCCTGTGTTATGCCCAACTAAAAAGGAAATTGCTTTGTTTTGGCTTATGTTTATATTTATACAGTACTGGCCAAAAAAATATAAACTTTTTTTTGAAAGAAAATATTTTTGTTATAAGCAACTACTGATCTTTGCATTATTATAAAATCATTTTTCTTTTTTCTATCATGTTTGAACTTTTTTTTATTTTACAACCCTGTCATGTATTCATTATTGTTTCGAAAAGGTACTGAAAGAAAATATTTTGAAAATTTCCATATTCTGAAGTAAACTTGAGATAACATCAAGAAATCTGTATTTAAATTATCAAAATTATTTTTATTTTCAATTAAATTTTTTAAAGAGAAAAGTTTCCGCAGAAAATTAAAGTACACACTCATAAAACCTTCCGTAGTAAAGCTCCCTATTGTCGAGTCTATACATATTTTATGGTCGGTACTATACGTTTTGTTTGTTTGTACTTTTACTTATTGTCGAAAGAAAAGATAGTTTACGATGGCTTCGCTCAACTGTGTTCATTTCTTCATATGTTTATTTTCATGCTTTAATTGTTGCTAATTTTAGAATAGGTTTTCTTGCGCCTTAATTTCGTAAATACTTTTCAGGCAGTACTTTGAGGTGGGTCCGCATAGCGGCATACGTCCATGTCAACCGAACAGATACATTTAACCTTGTGATTTGGATAGTTAGATATTAGTTTTAAGTTTAAGAAGAAAAACATAAATAAGTTCGAAACGAAAGCTAACGACATCTTGAGGAAAATGAGAGCTTTTGTTAACGTGCTCTTGCTTAAACCTCTTTTCAACAACTTCGAAGTCAATTAACTTAAATATTTATGAGATACTGAACTTAATTGGTATACATAAATTATAATCACTTCATGTTTGTGTATTTTAAAGATGTGTCTCTTATCTTTGCATAAATTAAAAAAACTTTGTGTGCGTGTGTGTGTTTATGTGTTTGTTTTGTTTTGGCTTTTTCTATTTTTAGAAAAATAAATTAAAAAGTGCAAAGTTATTTTAATAATTCGCTCATTATGAAAGTTCCATCATACAAAGATGACTTAAGTCACTTTCGAAGTAAAACAAAACGTGAAGAAGTGCTCTTCTGAATTCCTCCTTTCGCTGCGAATTCCACGCAAGGACAGACAACCCGTACATTCATAAATACTAGGAACTTCAGGCCACCCGAGTATGACGACGACGTCAAAAAGACATTCACCCATTCCCATAGCTTCAAATTAATACACGAAGAGAATTTTTGTCAAAAAGAACGACTGCAGAAAACGGTTAAATTTTTAGTAATATAAATTTAACTAATAATTGCAGTTATTAAAATTGCTTTGTACATTGGCAAATTTGCATTAAATTTTACTATTTTAAAAAAATTCAATTATTGATATTGTCAATGCGATTACAGAGTTTGTTGATTCATCGAATGCCTTTTCGTTTGGTAGAAATTCTTTTCAGTGCAGCACACATAAATGCATTACTATGAAATCTGCTCAACATAAACACATACTCATACATACGAGTATACCAACATACTCGTGCACATACATCTGTATACAAATATAAGCTGATTTTGTTGTTGTTTTTTGTTTTTATCTAATTTTAAACAGGATGAAAGAATAAATTGGTTTTGACGCATGAAGCCAAAATTGTAAAATAGCCCAGCAGAAAATTTATTAAACACTGAATGAATGAATGTGATCTGAATCGTTTTGGACTGTAATTTCAGATTTTATAATTTCACATTTAAATTAAGGTGTTTAAGTTCAGAAGTAAATACTACGCTGGGAATGTATGTAAAGACACTTTTTCTGATATAAAAAGTCGGTATATTTCAAGTATTTAAATTTCGATCAGAGTTTTATCAAGTGTTAATTGAAACGTAAAAAATGAGGGGTAGTTTATCTTTTTTTACTTCTGGATATAATTTATTAAATTGATCTAGGACTGAAATTCCATAAAATTGCAAGTGAAATAACAGCTAAATTTTTGTTGTTTTAAAACCAAGCGAAAATAAATGCCGTACATTTGCAATTTTATATAATAGATAAAAATTTGCTGCTGGGTCGGAACGTACACCGACATCGCGCACATACACCCCCGCTAACACGCACCCACACACACGCGCACATATAAACAAACACAAACAATTTTACCTTTTTAGCAGCAAACACGCTAATAAGCGCCACCGCTCGCTAAAATCACAAAATGCGAAGCTCGCACCAAAAATCGAGCAGCGTAACGAAATTAACATTAAAAATTGTATCAAAAGCAAAAATAACGAAAGGATAATGCAAAGTGATGCTGGGTGCGCAGCGCTGCGCAGTAACAAAAGGAGTTAATGCAACAGAGTCGGCTCGCGGCTGGGTGCGGGCACGGGCGCGCTTTTGACAAAAGTGAAACAATTAGTATGTATGTCATAAAAAAATTTTAAATTTAAAATTTTTTTTTTAAAGTTAAGTTTAATACGATTTGAAGGTATTAATCGATTGGAAATATCTTTTAAATCGCAATTCTCCAATGATCAAATTAAATTTATTTATTTAATTAACTTTTACGTAGTGATACGCAATTTTTCAATATTTGGTTTATAGGTTCTCCAATTTAATTTTTTACATGCAGCGGAGCCCTTAAGAAGCTGCCGCAGCGGCGGCAATGAGCGAATACGTTAAGATCAAAGCTATTTTTTGTTATTAAAAAAAAATAAGCGAAAAAGTATGAAAAGGATTTTAATATGCGGCGTATGTAAATTTAAGTGAAGTAGCGTTGTTGTTCTTGTTGTTGGTAGTGAGTTTTTGTTGTTGTTGTTGTTATATGGCAGCAGTTCAAAATGTTAATTCGAAATTCAGTGTTTTTTAAATGGGTTTCCCTATGGTTTTTTACGCTGGCATTTCTCCAAAGTGATTTGATATTTCATTATGCCGTCGAGATTTGTTTACAAATAATTAAAGTTAGTATTATTTTTTAATCATAAAATTAGCATTTTTTTCATACTCGTATATGAATATACAAAAAAAAAACTAGACGCACGATTCGTATACAAATCCTGGTATTAACGCATCAGCCGCCAGCTTCGCTACTCAATTTTTAACGGAAATCAGCGAAAAGCTTGCTACCATAACAACAACAACAACTACAACAACAACGGTGACGACAACAAGGACATGTCGCAAGGAATAAGCTGGTCGTCCTGACAGCCGCAGCAGCCAGCCAGGCATGCTTAACACACTTGGAGCCGCAACAGTGAGACCAAACAAAAACAAAAACAAAGAAAAAGTAAAAAAAAAAGTTGAAAAAAACAACAACAACAACAACATTTTTAATTCCCTTAATACAGGCTTCGTTGCTTTCAGAACTACCATTTGTGCTGCCAAGGTCCCTGACACATGCCTTTTTCATTTGTTTGCCATGCCCTACAAGCGGCGAGCTGGACTGGTTTGATTTGCAAAAAAATTAAAAAATTTTAATCGAAGTTTTAATATAAAATAAATATTTTTTGTCTCAACCACCGTAGCAAGGTGTAGGCGGAGTTATTTATGAGATTTTCACGTTTCGAGTCGAAAGTCAATACAATAACCTTCGTGCTACTCCGTCATCAAATCCCCTTTTACACTAGGCAAATAAACTTTCGCTTCATACAAGTTTGCGTGAGAGAGAAGGGGAAAGAGGCAAAGATAACGGCGTGGTCGCCAGCGCTATAATGAAAACAGAAACGAAAAATTGCTTGCCATGAAAATTGCCCGGTGTAAGAGGGAACTTAAATTATAAGCAAAAGTGAATGTCCCAACTCCGACTTGAATCGCATGTAGCGTGAGCGCTCGAATTTATTTTCGCTTTCAACGTGCGGTGGCATCCCAACGGCACATATTGCCCAGCTCAGTATTTTGTATGTGCCATAGTACTTACTTATACTTATACATACATACAATATATAAAAATAACATTTATTTTTTGAAAAAACAAAGAGAACAACAACAACAAGAACAAGGAGAGAAGCAACGAGTATTAACGAAGAACGTGTCATTAATCACAAGAATTTTGGATATTTGCATTAATTTCGGCGCAACATTCGTTCATTAATATCATTTATTTATTTATTTACTTTTACGCTTGTAAATTTGTTGTTGTTTTTTTACTCTCCACTCTTAACGATCCGAGTCGGACGCACAGGTGTTTGGCTGGACACATTTTTCAAGGGTGACCAGAGTATGATTTGTTCTTAATTCTTGAGCGTTGTTTGCTTTTTTGCTTTTTTGCTATTTGAATTTTGTTTTGGCGCTGACGCGGGATTAACGTTAAATTTCTCCTTCTTTTATGTTTATTTTGGTATGTGTGGAAAAGACGCCCTTTTTTTAAATGACACATTCTATTACGTAGTCTGACTGCCTGCCTCTCATCATGCCGCTTGGTTGCTGCCCTCTTGCACCGCCTGCGCTGCCTGTGCGCTAGTATAATAAATGAGCAGTGCCTGCGAAATTGTTGTTAAAAGCGGATTATTTGTGTTCGCGCGAGAACTTTGCCGCGCCGCTGCTCCTGTCGAGTGGCAACACTCGCTGGTTGGCTGGGCTGGCTGGTTGGATGGCTGCCTGGCATCTATGACTAGTTAACTACGTGACGGATTAGGGATGTCGTTTAATTCTATAAATTTCGAAAAACATTTTTCAACCGCCAAATGAAATATGTACTACGCACAACTTTGTTTTTGTTTTTGTTTTGCTTTGTTTTGTTTTGTTGTTGGTTTTTGTCTACTTGGCGAAGGTTAATGCTGGGCGTAATCTTCAAATCTGCTGCCAAGAAATTCGTAATGTTTTAAAGTCGGGAATTTACCTTGAAAAGTTCTTAAATGGGTATTTATGACGAGATTTGTTGAGGTGCTTTGGCAGATGCTTTCATTTTTTTTTGGAAGTATTGGTTATTTTGTAAGTAGTTATAGGTAATTGCAAATAGGAGCAAATAATTATAAGTAATTAGTAGTTATGGTTACTTATAATTACAAAGTATTTTTTAAATAAAACTCTTAATATATTGCAAGTAATTAGAAGTAATTACAAGTAATTTAAGTATACAGTAATCTTATGTACTTTGTAAAATAATTGAGATTATCATAAGTATGAAATTTTAAGTTTTTTTTACCGATTTAAGATAATTATAAGTGATACTATGTAATTATAAGTAATTTTCAGTAATCTTAAGATATATTGTGAGTAAGAACAGTAAATAAGTAAGTAAGCAAACAAGTAAGTAAGTTTAAGTAAGTAATTCTAAGTAATTATGAGCGATTACAGCTAATTTTGAGCAATTCCAAGTAATTATAAGTTATATTAAATAAGCATTAGTAATTTTCAGTAAAGTCAAGTACTTTAAAATTGCAATTAAATTTAAGTATTTATAAGTATTAGCGATAAAAAGTAAGTGTTGGTCACAATACTTCAAAATAAGGAGTAACCAATTACCACAATTATTAAAAAAGTAGAGGTAAGTAATTTAAAGTGATTAAATAATAATCACTTGCGTTTTTAATATAAGTTCAGTTATGCGATTTATTCTTTCACACTCACAATTGAATTTAAGTAATATCTGAAAGTTTCAAATACTTGTTAAATTTGTTTATTTGTATTTACTTATATAAATTAGCTATGTAGAGATGTCAGCTATGTGAAGCCGTTGGATATTTAAAATTCCCACAAGTGCGGCCATCCTCAAAGATTCATCATTGAAAGCGTTTTGGGAAATGAGAGAGCAGAACTTTCCTTTGAAAATACATCATATCCAATTTGCCGTGCAGTCAATATTGATTAACGCTCTTCCACGTCGATTCGGACCCTGCTCAACAGTTTCGCACAAAACGCTTTTCCCATGCTGCTTTATTTAGTTTTGGATTTGAAGCGTTTTCTCACTCTTTGGCATACTTTTTCATATTCGTTTTTGCTGGCGATAATATTTTTTTATGGAGGATAACTCAAAAAACGATACGATATAAATTTTATCTTTTACGTGATGCGAATTGATGGATACAATTCGTCTTGGGTAAAAGATAACAACCACTGGAATAGCCAAAATAACAACAACAACAACATAAACAGCAATAATAATAACAAATATCAGTTACAAGTCAGTGGGCAATATTGTACAGTGGTTCAAATAAGATTTATTCTCTAACAAAATAGAGAGAAGAAATTAATGAAATAATTAAAAATTTTGTAAAATGAAAATGTGAAAGATCAAATGAATTTCTTTGAATTTTTATAATATTATAATAATTAAAAAATATTAAAATTCTTATTTTGCTTACTATTTATTGAAAGGTTTTATGAAATCCAATATTTACTGAAATTTGGCAACCTCTCATATTAAAAAAAATTTTTAAAAGACTTTTTTTTTTTATAAAAATTCAATACAATATTTATTTTTTTAATGAAATTTGTCAACGTTGCACAAATGCTTTTAAGCAACGTTGACGAATTTCATTCTTTTTTTTAATTTAAACCACAGTGCAGTGTAACCGCACCGTCTGTATATATGTAGTATCTCAGTGTACATTGTATCTCAATGACTGCATGCTGTTTTCTTTGGCAACCCCAGTCGAATTTCGCAGTTACAAATCCGACGCTTTGTATACGACGACAACAACGACGACGAACGATGACCACTGCCACCACCCCCTGGATGAGGTCGATTTTAATCCAGCCGAGCGCATAATTATTTAATAGGCTGACTGTGCAGAATCCATCCACTTACGAAGCGATACAAACACACATACACACACGCATGAATACACAACACACACACACAACAAACACACACATACGTACATATCCTCGAGATGTGGGCTGCCGTTACTGGTCAAGGCTGCGCAAAGCCAACTGCGTATGGAGGAGAAAGTGGTCAGAGAATTTGGTTGAAACACTGCAACAAATGCAAAGATTCTCTTGAACTTCTTCGAAATTCGCCAACGTTGCAGAAGTTTTTCATGCAGCGTTGCCAAATTTCAGTGTGAAGTATTTATTGGTATTTTACAGGGTAATATAACCGATAATTTGACGAATTAATTTAAATGAGTTTTAATAAATCCATCGAAATTGTATTTTGCTCAGTGTAGTAACTGAAGGTGTCATAATGACCACTCAGCTGAATTCACTAATGGCCGCATTTCATAAATTGCTTATTCATGCTGCTTAGCGCCCGGCAGTGCAGTGCAGTTGTTTTTGTTGATGGGCGGTGGCGGTGGCGTTCGCGTCGACGGGCAGCCACAGGAAATGCAGTTCATCCGGTGAAGGATTCTACGTGGCGGGCGTCGCTTGATCATGGCAAGGCGGGGGAAAGGAATAGTTTCCAATTGCGTTTAATTCAATTATGATGGAGTGTGCAACATGTGTGTGCAATGGTCTGCATTTATAACTGTAGTCATTTGCTCAAATAGCTTAAGTCGACTAAGTTTTGTGTGTGTGTGTGCTATTTAAATGTGAAAGTAAATTTAATTTTGAGGAGCTTTGAATTTAAAACCGATAAGTCCATATATTTTTAATCGTTTATAATTTGAATATTAAAAATTGTAATATTTTACTAAGATTTAAATTTTTTATTGTTTTTAAATTTTTTTTACATTTTTTAATAGATTTAGTCGATTTTAGACTTTTCAGCTTAAACAAGTATGCTCGTATGCGTCTGTATACATACCAGTGTAGGCGTGTGAGTACTCGCATTTGTATTTGTATTTGTGTCTCTCCGTGCATCCGTTCGCAATTGCCTTTTAATATATTTTATTCGTAACAAAATTCCTGTATCCTTGCGGTGCCAACACATATCCTTTGAAATTAGTAATTAATGAGATTTGTGTGCACTTGTGTGTGAGTGTACTCTGCAGATGTGTATGTGTGTGTGTGTGTTCCTCTAACGAAAATCAATTTCTGCACTATTATAGTAATCCTCGCAGGCACAAGTAATTCACTTGCGTTGCGTACATTTTAATTGAATTTCCAAATTGCAAAATTGCTTAAATTAAATTTCTTCGCTAGCCACTGAAAATGTTTCCAAATTAAGGCGAATAGTTTAAAGTTAAACTACATTTTTACAACATTTTTTGTTTGGTCAAAACCATGTACTCTTACATTTAAAAATGTAATCATGTTGGATGATTTTGATGTTTACTTCAAATGATTCTGAATTTAGATTGCTTAAAATTGAAAACTTAAATTTTCCGAGAAGCTCCTTTCTTGATGAAACGAATTTAAATTTAAAAACGTTTTCTATTCAGAGTGACGATGAAATTTTAAGCGGCTGCCTTATTGCTTTATATTCTCCCACCGAACGTTGCAATCTCGATTTTGTCAAATTTCTTGACAAACACATGAAAGTCCTGGCTCTGGCCTCTTGACCACATTTGCAGCGCCGAAGAGTGACATTGGAAATATTTGCACTTGTCTACGGCAAAAGTCATAAAATGTGCAAAATTAAATTCTTGAAATCTGTGTCGACATTTCTGCATATCGAACTTTCGTTCGTTCGTTCGCTCGGTCGTAGTGTCTAAAGACGACAACGTCTTGCGCAGGGCGCTTCCTTACCATTATCCTTCTCGAAAGAAAAAAATGTGAGTGTAGTAAAGTGTTCTTTGTCAGGAGGAGATTTTCCAGCAATAATTCTCTACAATTACCAAGTCAAATATTGAAGTCAGTCTTTTATTTTCGTTTAACGACGGCCATTGGACATACGCTGGCCATGTTGAAATTTCTTCAGTGGGCTCTGGCAGCAGAACGGCAGGACAACTGAGGATTATATTACGGAAATAAATGTTTCTGTGTAGATATTCTTTCGACCAAACACTGCGTAAAATTTTCCATATATACAAGAATGTTGTCAATAGTAAAACTACTGCAATTTGCAGTAAAAATAACTAAACGGTCGAAATGACTGTAATATTTAGCTAAAATAACAACATTGATTAATTTTAGTTCAAATAAGAGTTTCAGCACTGGAAATGTAACTTTTTTCAGATTTCTCTTATGGTTAAAATAACTGCAATATGTGGTTAAAATAACTTTAAGGTAAGATTTACTGTAATTTGTAGTTAAAAAAAAAGTTTAACAATTTTTAATTTTCTTTTGAATTTTTCTCGCTGTGTATTCAACAAAGGGTCCATCAAGTGTTAAAATGAAAGCCATCAGCTGGCGGGGCACGGTGCATTGCGACCGTGCGACAAACGACAACGGCCAGCAGCCTCAGTCGGCAATTTCCCTTCGCCATTTCTAAACTGGTGATCTGTACAGGAACTTTACTTTAGTGTCACTTGGTCCAATGCTCCACTATGACTTTACAGGACTGCAAGATGACGCTGCTCACTGGCCGTGGTTGACGTGAACAGGCAACGGCGATTTCGTTGGAGGAGACAGTGCGGCGCAAAAGCGGTGGTCGGTCATATTGGCATCAGATGCCAGCAGACAGACAAACGTCACAGTACTTGGTTGAACAAACATTTATAAAACGGGTGCTTAAAGTAGGAGTAAAATACATTTTTGATTCGAATTAAATTTTATTAATAAGTCTACTCAACTAATTTTTTTCAGACTGAGCTCCTGTATAGAGTAAAGTCTGCAATATATTATAGCACAGATTAGATCTGTAAGATCCACCTATTACGAGTATTTACTCATTTGAATACATGGATGCACTTTACGATTTTATACTATACGATTTTTTGTTGATCAACTTTTGTGGTCTGTCAAATTACTTTGCGTCCGGTCTGCTACAGCTACTGGAAGAGAACAAATACAATAACTACAACAACATAAATAAATAACGAGAGAAATTACAACCCGAGCTGTTGAACCAATTTTTGCATTTTCTTTCCCTTCTCTTCCCTTCACAAGCAGAATGTCCTTGCGTGCCAGGACACTAGTTTGTGCCATGAGAAACGAGTAGAAGCAGATAAAGGACAACAGAAAAAAGAAGATCATATAAAAAAGGAAAAATTCAAATTATGATTTGTTTTTCATAATGATGCTGAAATTGCTTTGTAATAATATTTAAAAGCTGGGCGGGCATCTGGGCGCGCAAAGGGACACACACAAGAGAAGCGTATAGCAGCGGCGTGGCGAAATTATATTTCATAAGATTTACAAATACATGAAAATTTATTAAAAAAAATTCGTTTCAAAAATTTAGAGAAATTTTTTTTTAACAATTAAAAATAAAAATAATAAGTTAAAATAAGAAGCTAATAAAAAAAGATTCCTAACTAAACTTAAAAAATTAAAAAAAGAAAATTTTTTTGTTGTTAACAAACAAAATTTCCAATGGACAACAAATTTTCATTTTTATGTAAAAAACTTGTTGTTGTTTTTTATAGTTACGCCCCTGTCGAAAAAGAGTGAGAGAGAAAGGGAGCTCAGCCAGCTAACTCTAGACTGACATTTAATATATTTTGCACAATGAGTGCAAAACCGACCGACCGACCGACAGCCCGCCAGACAGACAGACAGACAGCAGAGTGACTTTAAAATTGCAAAAAGAAAAAAAGCAAAAAAGAAGAAATACGTAAACGTCAGTCAGAGGCAAAAATAAGTAATAAGGCTGCCAAAGGATTTAATGATGCTATAACTTGGTATATAACTTTCGCTCTTAAAGTCAGCAAGGACAAGCCGAGCAACGAGTAAGCGAGCGAGCGAGCCACCGAACCACCGAATGCAAGCAAGCAAAAGGACGATAGCATGGACCAACTGTGGAGCAGGCACATTGGGCGCAAATATTGCAGTAGTAAAATAATAGAGTGCAGCAGTGGCTGGACATGATGACAAGCAGCTAAAGCGATAAACGTTCTTCAATGGCAAACACACATACACAGGACATACACGGTACTTTGGAAATGGTTCAAATATGTCGAAATAAAATAAAATTAAAATAAACAACAAAAAGTTAAATTTGAATTTTTAGCCGCCTAAAGAAAATCGAATAAGCACAATCTTAAATGCAAAAGATTTCCAGATTTTAAAGATAATTATTTACTTGCTATAAATTAATCCTTTTGGCAACAATGTACTGTGGAATCTTGATGCTAAGGATTGTGTATCGTGAATTCGTTAAGTAAGAATTAAACGAGAAACTTTAATTGATTTATAAGTTGGCATAAGTACTACAAGGAAGAAAAAAGTGAAATACAAGTTGAAGGGTATGCACAAAAAATCGTATTGCCATGAATGCGTATACCCTACGCGCCATCTATTTTAATTATGATATTAAAAGTTATTGATTGTTCTATGTTTTCTAATATATATAATATCACATCTTTGCCCATTACAAGTTTGTCACACTCCAAAGTGACACATTCTGTGTATTCTGCCCGAATAAGACATTTTGTGAATACTCCAATGAGTTGATAAAATTACAAATGGACTCTTGTGCGATTCGAAATAATTCAGCGAAAATTGTGTCGATTTGTATGGTAAAAATTAAATGAAAATCATTATCCAAATAATGCGCTTAAAATTGCAGCGGAATTATATTCCACAAGGACACCGAAGGACACGAAAGGATAAAAGTTTGCAATGCAATTCGAAATTAGTTGGGCGTATACGATTTCAGGACATAAGTAGCTCCTATAAGGATTATTGTAATTTGATACCGGGCGTCATTAGGCAGGCGATTAAGTGTTAAGTGATTTCCTGTCGATGAGGATACTTCAAACTGCTGCGTTAAAGTCGAGATAGTAAATAGTGAAAACACTCAAAATACGTTTTAAATTTGATAAAATCAAGGGTAGGGTGCATTTAAAGTTGATGACACTTAATCAGTTTTTCACACTGAACATAAGAAATTCAAATAGTGAGCCTGGTATATGCGCCATCGATTATTTTTAATTAAACACATTGGCCTGACTCATTTAAGTTCGTCTTAGCCTTGTAAACTTCGTCTCCCATACAAACGTATGCCTCGTAAATCAGCTGTTTTTATTTTCTATATTTTATCAGTCAAAATAAAATGAAACGGTGTTAACACTTTTGTAAACGAAGGTTACGAGTTTATATTATTTTCGTAATTTATAAAATTTATTTTTGTTTGTTTGTTTTCATTTTACATTTACTTGTGTATGTGGAAATGTTACTTAAAAATATTTATGTATAAGTATAAACGAGTATGTTTTACAGTATTTGTTTGAATACTTTTGTGGTATCGTTGATTGACCTCATTACAACAAAATTCTTATTTCAGTCTCTGATTAATTAATTTACTAAATTGTTAAAATGTCTTAAAATATGTTTATTTGTATTCATAAATTTCCGGCATTGGAGCGATGGAGGACAAGGACTTCGCATGGGGCACAGTCCACGTACGTTTCTTATAATGTGCTATATCATCATATTGCTGGACTGTTAGGGCACTCTCAGTTTCCGAATGAGGTCGAATTTGCACAGTAAAAACTTTATCACCCACAGTAGTGCTGAGCACTGACATGTCTAGTAGTTCCTTTTCATACTAAACATTAAAGACAGAAAATAGAATTGTCAAAAAATCAAAAAAAATTATAGAAATAACGTATAAAAATTAAATGAAATCGTTCTTACGTTAGCCCAAGAGTTTGTATAATCATCGAAACGTTCGAACGAACATTCACATTCATCCCAGTCAACCATACCGTACACATGCAAAGAACCGTCATGGACGGTAACCTACAAAATAATTAAATTGAAAGAGAATAATTTATTAAAAACTAAACGGACTTTTGTCATTAATAATTTAAATCTAATATTAATTTCATGTAAACCTTTTGCCATAATTCAATTTTCGTTTACTTACCGTGGAAGCGGAACGTGGACGATTTAACGGAGGATGCAATGTCCATTTGTTCGTTTTAGGATCATAGCTCTCAACTGATCTGTGATAGAATAAACTGGAAGCGCTGCTGTCGGTATCTCTTATTCGACTACCGGCAGCAGCGTAAAGACGACCTTTCAGCACGGTCAGAGCACAGTTTCTACGTGTGACGAGCATCGGTGCCAGCTCAGTCCACGTTTGGGTCTTTAGATCGTATCTTAACGTGAGGAATGTATACGTAAATCATTTGTTATATATTCTTGTTTTTTCAAAAAGTTCCAAATTGCAACAACATACCGTTCCACGGTATTCAGATCTAGCTCATTATTATCTACGCCGCCCACAGCGTAAAGGCATTCGTCCATAACCGCCACATTGAAATTCTTGCGATTAGTGGGCGTTGGTTTCATTTGCGTTAGTGTCTTTGTAATGAGATCAAAAACCGCGATATTGGAATTTTCTTGTCCGATTCCTCTTCTCTTGTTTCTGTCCACAATTATAAGCTGATGGTTGAATACAGCGCTGGAGTAAAGTTCTCGTCTCTGGTGGATTTCAGCTAAAATAGTCCATTTTTCGACTTCCGGACAATACGATTCCAAAAAGATGGTGGGCTAAGTATATGAAGAAAGGAAATGGAGTTGAAGTACTTTTAGTATGGATTCTTACATGGATTTTTAAGGCGTTCTTAAGTTTGTAACAAAAAGTTTCCTTATATACTGGTATATATTCAGTTCTTCCATATACATACCCCGGATTGAGACACTATCAACATTTTTGAAATTATCCACTTTCTTGGTTTATTGTACACCGCCATCTCCGTTTCCTCGTCTTGTTTGAAAATTGTGTTGATCAGCTGCTTGCAGCCCGCTCTCTCACAAATCGGCATCACAGCATCGCGCAAGTATTCCCGATTCATAAATGGCATTCGGAGCAGTTCAAAGAGTTGCGGTATATATTTGGAACGTTTTGTCAGGTCGTGATTCACCCAGGCCATGATGCCATTGTAGACATCATGTTCCGTTTGCACTTTCACATCATCGCCAGAGACTACTGCACTCAATAGTGTGTCGCTTATGTGCAGGAATTCTTCACTTTCTTGTATCTGACAGGTGTACAAAATAAAAGGAAACGTTTGTGATAAGTAATTTGATACATAATGCATCGCTTAAACATCATAAATACTTGACAATGTTTTTAGACGCACCGTCATAAATACGCCCATTATATATTTGACGCACGCCTTAAATAAACTTTCGAAATTATACTCTTCGGCTTCGGTCGCTATGCCCAGACAAGTGGTCGGCTCCAACTGTTTCATGCGGTATATGGCGCATTCTTCGACTATACTCTCGAACTGCAGCATGGAAGCGTTGTGCATTAAATCCTTTACATTGGAGTCCTCGATTTCGATTTTTCCCGTATAGCAGTACTTGACCATCGGCACCAAAGCGCTGCCATATACTTCTTCCAGGGTTACTTCTTTTGCGGTCTGCTCAAGCATATTGGCCGAAAACATCGCGGCGAAATAGTCACTTCGCTTCGACAGCATTTCTCGGTGACATGCGACTCTGTGGAAGGGTGGAAATTCAACTCAGTAACTCTAACAACATTTTTTCTTTTTTTTTATTGAGATAAGACTTTTTTTGTATATGTATGCACTTCTTTTATTTATTTTGGTTATCTGCTGCTGCAGTTTCAGTTGTTTTTCAATGGAAAACTACTGAAATGCATTTCTGACTTATTTAACATTTTTTTGTTCCACGTGGCTTTTATGTGTTTTATTTGTGAATGGAAAATTTGCAAACGGTTATTTGAAAATCTAGCAAACTAAAAAAATTCCGAAACTCACTTTCTATTATCCTTGCCCGCGATCAAGATCACATTGCACGGTTCGTCAAAGTTTTCCAGCGTCACCAAACGCCTTTCTCTTTGCATATCGATAACTTCCTCCTGAGGATCAGCGCTCTGGTCGATATTTTCATTTTCTTGCGTAGACGACATCTTGTAAAGCGGAAACAAAGCGTTTTACTTCTTGCTTGGAAATGTGGAAAACAAGCACTTTCACCTCAAATGGCTTTCACTAACTAAATGCGTTTCCAAATTCAAAACGTCAGTTTGGCTCACCAACGCTGAGAGATAGTGAGACAACAACATATGTAAGTGTGGGTTTATTTGTATACTCGATTATGTGGCTGCAACGAGCATAGGTTATAGGTAATTTGAGATGAGTACTCGAACTTTTAGTTGGCAAAAATACAAACCGAAATTAGTATACTTCAAAAACAATTATTAAATAATTTCGTTTTAGATTTTTCTATTTAAAACTTTTATGAAATAATTTCGTAAATTTTTTTAAATTTTTTAATCTCTTTCTTGAAAAATTAATTTTTTTTTTATTTATTCGCATTTATGAAAAATTCGAATTTTAATATTTGTATTCGATTACTCTATATATCGAATAATCGAACCATCACTATTGGCTATGCATGCATGCACGCATATTTTGTTGTTTTTCTTGATGTACAAATAATGCATTTGGCGCTACCTACTGTACCGTCCGGAAAATCAACCCTGAATGCACGATCTGCATCTTTCCTTGTCTTACATGGAAAACGAAACGAAATGAAAACTCCGGGAAAACTCGCACGTTGAACAAAAAAAAAATGTACATATACATATATAGAAACCTTTCTGAGTATGTTAAAAACGAAATGCACAATTAACAAAAGATACGACATACACTACTTTTACACCGAGCATGTGTCTGCATTAATAGAAGAGATTTTTGTACGCTTGAAGGTCATTCGAAGAATGAATGCACGAGGTTATGTTGCCGAGGGGGAGTTTGTATGGAAGGTGGAAGAAGTTTTTGTTTACTCTACTTACGCTTATTATTTACATTTACATATATAAATATACATTATACATTATAAGAACAAACTCAATGTTGTAGGGTTAAAAAAAAAGGTTTTTAACAAAAGCAATCTTTTATTTTCCTGTGTGCTCTCGGTTGTTGTCTCATAACTTATAAAGTTCTCAATTGGCTTGAAATGATGATCTAAACTTAATTTTTTTTATAAAAATGTTAAATTGTTTAATTGTATAAAAATTGTATTGAAAATTTAAACTAGTAAGTACAGTTGTACAAACTAATCCAAAAGTTATAGGCTTATAACAATGTATTGTCAGTTTAAAGCTGATATGAAACCTTTCATACGATACATCAATTTTAAGTCAGTTGTCCCTTTGTAATGTTTGAAATATGCCGCAATAAATAAAAGGTGAAGGGAGTGGACAAATTTCCCTCTTCACCTATCTTTGAAAATATATAATGTTAGCTACAAAACATTAAATTATTAACAAAAAAAAAACAACAATAGTTGATTGTCAAATATCGAAATAGGATAGAAAAATAATATAATAATAAAAAAAAAATGTTAAATAAGTTTCCATTTAATAAATGAATACAACTACAAACGAATTTAGTTAAATTGAGTTATTTAAACATTTTCAAAGACATTTCTACAAAATACAAACTAAGATTAATTTTAGAAACGATTTAAAAAATTTGTTTCTGCTTCTGTCGGAGTTTCTTTTAGAAAAGCACAAAATGCATTAGTGCCTAAAAGCATGCTGCACATTTACACAGAGTACTTCCCGACTTAAACTCAAACAAATTCCAACGATTTGTAGAGAAGAGAAACAAAAAACAAACCGAAAGAAGGAAATTCTTGCAAAATTCAAACGCCGCAAAGTATGCAATTAAATTAAAACATCAAACTAAAAAGCTTTGCTCAAGCAGCATGCAAACGAAACACATACATACATACATTCAAGCTATGCGACGCAATGCGCCTAAAAGTCTGCAGCATATGCAATAAAATTCACCGAAGCCGCGTGCCAACCCGCTGAGCGCTTTTTAATTGGGCGTTCATCATAATTAGTATCATTAAGCGCGATAACTCCGCTACACTTTTACGGTCAAAACAAACGACGACGATGGCGCGACGCTGAGAAAAACAAACAAAAGGGCAAAGCTGCAAAAACGCTGAAGAGAAAAAAAGGAAAAGAAAAGAGAAACCTCACAGCGAAAAAGAAGCGTAAAGAAAATAAAACAACAACAACAACAAGCTCAAGCTTATTTGGTCGTAAAGCGAGCATAATCGTTGCTGCTTACACGCATTCAAACGTGTTCATTAAAATCTGCTTAGCTCGGGATTATTAGCAGAGTTTTAGGAGCACACGCGAGTGTCGGTGTCGGCGGCAAAAGTCACACAACGCTGCGACAGCATAAAAAAATCTGTTGACACCCGTAATTGCCCGCATACAAAAAAAAAATAAATGTATACGTCGCCCAAACATGACGAAGAAATGCGCAAACAACATCTTTTAATGATGTTTTATACTAACAAACCGACCCCCCTCCCAACCAAACCTCAATGTAAAACACTTCTCCATTTGTTCTTCCTTGTCTGCGTTTGTAATTTTGCGTAAGTAATGAATGATAAGTCCACAGTCAGCTTTTTGTTCATACTCTTGTATTATATTACATAACATGTAAAAAATTTAAAGCACACTTTTAGGTGCTTTGTTCATTCCAGCTTTCCGCGTAAGCTTCAGTAATGCTTTAAAGAGAATTTTTCAGAATTTTAAAATAAAGTCAATAATTAAAAGCATACTTTTGGGCGCACGTAAATCATACGCACACCAACGATGGCAACACTTTCGTGCATACATATACTCGTATGCATTTATTTTAAAAATTATATTTTCATGTTTCGTTTTGCTTTTCATTGGAACTGAAGAGGCATATCGTTAATATCGCATATCCTTTTGACGTTCATATATATATAAATACTATACATGTATGTGTGCATGCCACCGATGAGTATGACAAAAGGCAGAGCGAAAATATTTAATACTCAAGGTTCAATGCATTTTTTTTCTTATTTAAAACTTTCGTTGCATACTTTTTGGAGCAAGGAAACTGGCACATCAGGTAAAAGTAAATTTTTAATATAGGTCAAACGAAATATATAGTTACTTATGAGATTAATCATATATTAACATATGTAATCATTCATTCGTTAAATCAATCATTTATTCATTCACATATTCAGCAACAAGTTTATTCAATTATTATTATATTTTGGAACTTTTATTCACTCAATTAGGTTATCATTCACTTATTCATTAATTATTTCTTTCATATATTCATTTATTCACATATTCATTCATTTATGCGATTATTAATTCTTTTATTTATCCATTCATTTTTGATAGAGTGTAAAGAACTTTGCCTACTTCATTTTGCTACCGCTACAGTACTTCCATTGAACTGGCTTGTGTATTCGGTCCTGCTCGGGCAGAATGTCCTTCGTGGTTTGCCTTGTAGTTGTCATCATCATCGTCGCTGTCAGTTGCTGTTGTTGGCCACTGTTGGCCGAGAGGTGGCTCAAATAAATCACCTCGCTGCCAATATGATTTTTTTCTTCTCTGCTTGTTGTTTTTGTTGTTGTCGTCGTTGTTTTTGTGAACAGAGTCATCAATTTTAATTAAAATTTAATTTTAAAAGTAGTCACAAAAAATGCAAAAAGAAAATAAATATTACACATACAAGCATAAAGAAAATGCGACGAAAAGCCGCCGTAGCCAGGAATTTATTGCTTTTTGTATGCTCCACTCCAGCAGCGGATAACGTGCTTTAAATGAATTTTCACCAATTTTTTTCCAACGATTTGTTTTGCGCCGTCTTTTTTTCTTTTGCGATGAGGAGCTTTGATGAAGCTATCATCAGCGCGAGGTCGGTCGCTCGCTTGGCTCGCCAGCTAAACAATAACTATAAGGACAAAAATAAAAATGATCGAATCCTTTTTTGCGCTGCTGATGTGAAGCTGTGACGCTTTTGTCGTGTGTGGCAAAACATTTCTTCTCTACTTAAAATATGTTGTCACACATTCGAAGCATGGCAGTGACAAAATTTGAAACTGCAGAAATGATTCAAATGATCCAAATGACCAGAATCACATTGATCACATTTGATTTCTTAATTTATTTTTGTAATTTTTTAAAGTACTTTAACGTTATTATTATACGGTATTTTTAATTTCAAGCTAAAAGAAAATTTAAAGAGATCAAAAATAAAAATCAAAAGCGTAAAGAAAAATAAAAGTTAACAAAATTGCTTTTAACTTTCAAACATTTTTGTGCTGGGGTGTGTAGATATGCTTATGTGAGTGTGTGTAAGTGCAGGAAATTGTCGTCGATCCTTTGAACTTATGGAATTCATTGCTTAAACGCCCCACACCCCCTGCTTCACATTGGCTACCGACATACACACCCCCACCATCCCCATCCTCCTTGCTGCAACTCATCTTGCTTACTGGGTTAGCCAATTCTGCTGTTATCGTTTAAAAATTCCCTCTCATGGCTGCACTTTTTCCTCGCTCCGGCTCTTGTCCCTCTCTTTGGAGTTGATGTATTTTGCTATCGCTGAGGGTGTCCAAATTTAAACTGTACAATTTTTGTTACCATTATTTCAAATTTTTAATTCCCGACATTTCCAAGGAAAACTTAGACTCTGAAAATGTTGATTGTTTATTTAAATCTTTATTTTTTTTAATTTAATTTTAAACTAATAATTTTTAATGTGATTTGTGCTTTCAAATTATTTTCTCTTCATTATCTCATATAGCTGCTTTAGTTCTGAAGATATTTAAAAAATATTGAATTTTTTGTAGTTTAAAATTTGTGAATTGTTGTGCACTGATTTGAACACCTTTAACTGTGGTCGTATGTCCTTATGCTCCTCTGGCTGCTGCCGCTGCTGCTGTTGCCCGTTAAAATTTACAACGCAGCTGTCGTGTCCTTTGCAATTTTTGCAATATTTTTGGGGCAGCAACATTCCCGCTTGAGCTGCCACTCTGCCCTTTGTATCCACTAGATACATGTACTCGTACAACAAATACAACGCAAAGTAAAAAATAATACAACTTGTGTTAATTTGTTTTAAAGCTTATATCGGCTGCGATTAATTGCGTCAACATTTTAATACAACACATAAATTATTTGGGAATTTGAAAGTATTTTGTAATATATGCTAAAATATGCATTTATAAATGGATCTTAAATATTATTTGGAGAATTTGTCAAAATGTAATGTTACAAGTAGTTAAATATAGACAGAAATTACAGTAATACATGAACTTATAAATTCAATAAAATCTGAACTCATCTAATTTTGAAGCAAAATATGCAAAATATGCTAAAATATGCTTTGTCAAAATATGCTCTTAGAATTTAGACTAAAAAATTATTGTGGAAATAACATAACAAAAAACCAGAAATAAGTAAAATATGCAAAAATATGCACTTAAAAAACTAAACGCAAATATAAGCAAAATATGCATAAAACGCGTAAAAATAAGTTCACAATTGCAAGCCTTATTTCGTTAATAGTTTCAGTCAACTTTTTGTTTGTTCATTAAATGTTTTTTTTGTACTCGTATAGCGCCATTTTCTTTGCGCTAGTTGCCATTGGGGCTTTATACATTTTGTTTAGTCTTCATTACTCGTTGGGAGTGGGGGGGGGAGAGGCGGGGGCTGGAGGGGTTAATTTGAAAGTGCATTCAGTGCGCGCGAACATTTTCGCACCTTTATCAAATAGCCGAAAACTTTTTTTTCGCAACTAATTTACAATTTTTCACATAATAAAAGCGAATTTGCAGAGTTGCGCTTTTAAAGAAAATGGGGGAAAAGAAGTTGTCAACCACCCCCTCCCCCCAACCCCAAGTCAAAAAGAAGCTAAATTAATATATTTTCCTCTTTTACGTTTGTTCGTTTCGTTCGTTTCGTTCTTTTCGGTTGCATTCAAAGTTTTTAATTTCATTTTGCAGCGTGCAAAGTTTTTGCAAGCGCGACTTTTTTTATATTTTTGCTGTTCCGCGTATCTCAGTTTTTAATTTCAGCGCACGAGTCTGAGCAGCGCGGCGAAAATTGACAACGTGCAAGCACACAGGCACACATACACACACGCGGACACATTCATATACACATATGCACATGCGATAATTTGCACTACAAGGACAGAGACACAAATACATACATGCATACTTATATAAGAGCCGTTCAGTACAAAAAGAATCCAACTCGATTTTAACTTATTAAAAAATAATACTAAATAAAAATTAAAAAAAATTAAAAAAAACTATTTTAAATATTGTCCTCACTTTTTTATTTAGTTTCTTATCCAGTAAAAAATCTTTAAATTTGGTAAAAAAAAAACTTGATAAGAAAAAAGTTGCAATACAAATTTTTGAGAAAAATTTTTTATTTTTCAAACAAGTTTTTGAAAACTAGAAAAAAAATATTTTATTGTGAGAAAAAACAACGAAATTTTAAAGAAAAAGTAAAAAAATAGTCCCCTTTTACACAAGTTTGGAAGAAGCTGAACGGAGGTACATGCTCGTTTTTTGGATTCCAAATTCGTGTAATGCAAAGACAAATTGGAATTTTCAAAATAGAATCGAAAAATTGCTCGCCACTAAAATTGCCTACTTATAAAGAGGAACCAAATTTTTTTAATTTAATCAAAATTCCAAAATAATTTTTTTTTCAAGTTTTTTCTGTTTAAATAAGTTACTCCACTTTTGCTCTGCGCATTCCAAAACTTGGCCGTTAAAACGCCAAATACGAAGCGAAAAAAATATCGCTGCAAAAGACAACAATAAAACAGCAGCAGAAAAAGTAAAAATTAAATTTTATCGCAAAATTGCTTTCTTGCTTTTTCGCTTTTTTTTGTTCGCTTTTTTCACCCAAAAAAGAAAAACAAAAGAAAGCAAATAAAAAAAATTATAATGAAAAATTTTGCAGCGCAAAAGAAGCGCTTTTCTGGCGCACGTCATGTGCGCGTATGCCTGTATTTGTGTGTATGTGTGCGTGCAACGAATTGGCAGTAAAATTATGGCGGCAGCGCACTCAATGCACACGTAAATGTGATAATTCAAAATGGGTTTAACACACGCACACAAACACGAACACATATACACACGCGCGGGCACACAAAAGCGCGCCTTTATAAACGACCATACGCACACATATGCGCTACACGCACACACCTTTACGGCGCGCGTCAATTCGTTATTGTGAAAACGTGAAAAATTTGAAGAGAGCGAAAAGAAAAAATTCAAAGAAATATAACAACAACAAAAAAAATAAAAAAATGAACGGGACTATTTCGCGCGGTGAAATCGAAAGGAAAGTCAGAGGCAGGCTTGCTTTAATCCTTTGGCGCATGGCGCTGCCTGTGCCATATTGTCATTCTGATTTTATGCTCTTCTTTTATTCCGACACTGGCAGGTTTTTGCGCTCGTCATATGTTGCACAGTACTTCCGTGTGTGCTGAAAAATATTTGAAAAACAATTTTATTCATTACAATTTTTGATTCTATTAAAAAAATTTTCATTTTGTTTTTCGTATTTTTATATACAAAACAAAAAAGTTTACGAAATCAGTCAAAATATCGAATCCGATTTGGAGCTAATCTCTCAATGACACTTTTACTTAAGTTTCATTTTATTTTACCATGCCAAAGTACTGTGCGCCATCGCTACGGTTACATGTGATGAAGTGCGCCACACTTAATCAATGAGATAGCGCCTGTAACTATGTGCGCTATGCTTTGGCGTATGGACGCTTTTTGTGGCGCCTGCCTGGTCTAGGTGACAATTTCCATCATTGATAAATTGTCAGATTGCGTTGCGTTCAGTTTATGTACGCGTTGCGTTCGTTTCTTTCGCGCTTTAACTTTGCTTGGAAAACGGGCGTGTATTGTCAGTGTGTGTGTGTGTGTGTGTGTGTGTGAGTGTGTGTGGAGGTAAGTAATGGCCCACATTTTGGTTGAAAATCAGGCTTAAATTGATTTATTGCAATGCGTTCGATCATTGGACGTTTGCTTGAGGCCATTAGTAGGTACACTCGTATACCTTTGGGAGGGGATTTTATAAGGAAACAACAAATCTTTTCCTTTGTCCCATTTTTACATACCCACTTGGGTTTGAATTTTGAAGAACTTCCAGTTTTCATTATGAAGAAACAGGAAATCTGCAAGAAAGTTAGTATTAAGATGTGGTATGATTGTCTTAAATGAGTTGTGATCAGGAAGTTATTTTATTTACTTAAAAATAAAAATTCCCAGTGGAAGTAATATACGCCTTGTTTATTCTGGAGCACTGATTTGAGCAAAGTTATATTTATATATTAACTGGAAGTGGTTAATAAAAGTTAATACTAATTAAAAATCCGCCCATATAAAAGTGTCAATTATTTACACGAGCACCGAGGTACGCTAGATATGGAAACAAGCTGAATGAAATTTACAAATATCAGCTGAAACTTTATACCATACTACGTTCTTATAAGAGCTCCTTATCAGACCCCATATATTGCTTGTAAATCTCCTACAATAAACTTTCGAAATTGAAAGCAACCTCCTGAAGGTGATAAGAAACCATGTGTACATTAGGTACATTTGGCTGCTTATTTAAGAGCCGTTCGCACCTTTTCAAATGGCTAATTGTACGACAGCCAGCAAGGTAGAACATGGCTAAAATAAGAAGTTTAGTAACGCTGTTGGTAGCGCTGTTCAGTTTAAGCACGATCAATGCTGGCATAGTTCATTCGAAGATCAACGAAGACAATCGTCTAGAATTTCCAAGTTTTCGACGATCAGGCGTGGTGGTCAAAGGCGATTGTTCTTTCCGTGTCAATGGTGATCTCAACGATCCGGCACCAATCTTTACGCCTGCGAGCAAACTGGAATGGCTAATGCCCAACTCAGCTGGTGTGGTCGAGATCAAGAATGGAAAATCAATAGATATGTACTGCAATCGAGGCTTTAAGGCGCCCTTCAATAACGACTCTATTATGCTGCGTGCACAGTGCCTGCAGGGACAGTATTTCCTGGTCAACGAAACGATCTATCCTTTCCAGAACATTAGCTGCAATGCTTGGCCGACATATTCTGCACGACGCACTGGACGTAGTTGCAATGGCGGCACAGATCTACTTGAAGTAGGATTCCAGCTTACTAGCGGCGACTTTCTGCAGACCATGGATATTTGTCACGATGAGATCAATGAGGTGACACGCTATGTCCATCATGTGCTCTATCCTGCTTCAGCGCAGTATCAACGTTCGGTGGCGCGTCCACGTTTTATCGAAGGTGATTTCTATGGAGGCAAAAATGTCGATCAGATTTACACCAAGATTCAGCAGAACATAACGATAAGCGAGATTTTGGGCATGGATGCTTCGCCCTACTTCAACGATTCAATCAATGTTTATATGGCACGTGGTCATATGGCGGCCAAGGTAGATTACATCTTTGGTGCACCACAAATGTCGACGTTCTTCTTTGTAAATGTTGCGCCCCAATGGCAGACGTTCAACGCCGGTAATTGGGAGCGCGTCGAGGACGGCGTACGAAAATTCATTAGCGGCAGCAATATGACAGCGGATTGTTATACCGGTACTTGGGGCGTTTCTACGCTGCCCGACGTTAATGGTGTACACCAGCCGCTCTATTTGGCATTCGATGAAAATAATAACGGCTTGATACCAGTGCCGCGTTTATATTTCCGTGTGGTTATTGATCGGGCGTCACGCGAAGGTATTGTGCTGATCGGTGTGAATAATCCGCATGCCTCTTTGGATGAAATTCACGCGGATTATGTGATCTGCGATGATATTGGCGATCAAGTTGATTGGATTAATTGGACCAAGGAGGATTTACTGAAGGGTTATTCGTATGCTTGTTCGGTGCCCGATTTTATTGCTGTTGTTAAGGATCTGCCCTTGGAGGCATTGAATACCACGGGCGTTTTGGGAATTCCCAAGAGCGAGACAACAACTAAATTGACAGAAGAAAATCCCGAATTTCCACCCGAGCTCTATTATTAATCGCAATAGAATCGATTGCCGCAAATCAACTTTAGTTCCATCTACATAAACGTTTTCCAAATTTAATTTCGATAATTGTTAAGCCTATTCATAATTCTCACATTTGTTTGTGTAATAAAACGAGACGTTTTTGACTGTTAATTGATATGAATTTGAAGCATTTATCATGGCAAATTAATCGTGCAACTGATAACTTAATTTCAATCAGTATGTATCAATATAATTTATGCACATATTTACTTGTCGATTGTGTGTATTTTGGAATTTTCGACAAGGAATTTTGATTTTGTTTTGGGAGATTCCAAATGTCACACTTGAGTTATTTGTGTGTGAGGTTTTTCACGCCTCAAACGTTGTTATCGCCATATTTTACACTTCAACAATTATACGTGATACTGCCTAGAAGACTCTCTAACGTCAATTAGCCAACTTTTTCGTATCTTTTTAGATTAAACAAAAAATTTCGAGTTTTTCTACAAAGTCACTTATCAGTGTAAGAACTTTAACATAATTTTTGTTAGATTTTATTATAGAATACAGACCAGACCTGGGATTTCCTAACTTCATTATAACAGTACCAAATGTGTTGGCATAAAGTTAAGGAATTTCACCTCGGAGTATAATTTGGAATAACTTTAACCTTGCTTTCAGCCGTTCGAAAGTGTGAACATCAGTTATCAGATTAAAAATAATTAACCAGGCCTTAAATTTAAGTTCAATGTTTTGACTTAAGCATAAATAAATAATAAGACGACGGATTTCATAGTTAAGTTAGTAGCAAATATTTATAAAATTACAAGAGAAGAACCAAAAACAACCTTGCCTTCAAAATGTAATCCACTATTTGGATACTTAAAGCTGTATTTACATCTACAAAATGCAATACAATCTCTCAGCAATCTTTTCGATACAAAGATTCTCTCTCTCTCAGAATTAATGATTGACTGACGCGTCCACAAATTTTGTCAACAATAAGAAGAAAAAAAAATCAGCATTGTGACGTATAAACGTGACCTTAATAAAATGTATCGCGAGACACGAAGTAGACAAGAGCCGCATTAACAACAACAACAACAATAATATTGTAGATAAGCAGTTGGAGTAGTAAGCGACGAACGCACAAAAAAAATATATTCTTAAAAACATTAACAATAAAAACATGAACTATTGCAGCAACAAAAGTCAACTTTAAGAGCGAAAAGTGTTCAAGAGAACTTTAACTGTAAATAAATAATTCAAAAGCTGTGAAAGTTCAAGAGCGTTTGAACACCCGCAAGATACGAAGAGTGAAAGAATGAGCGTCATCAAGCGAGCGCATGCGCTTTGTGATTAGCTTTGTGTTAAGCGTTTTTAGTATATATCACTAAACACTTGCCGCGATCTGCTCAGTTCGCTGGCATTCGCTCGTTAGCGATGATGAGGTTCGTTGGAGAAGTTTTGCGCGTTGCGTTTATTTTGTTATTGATTTTTTCCGCGGAGATACTTTGCCGTGAAGCAATTAGGCCAACGCCAGACATCGATGAGCTGGTTAAAGAATTCGCTGGATTACACGTTAATGGCGCCGCTGAGAATGATGGTAAGTATTTTGGGCAGAAATTACATCGAATTATTGATAAGACAAATATTTCGAAATATCGCTTGAAGTCAATTTCATTAGGGTGTAAATATTGGCATGAGTCAGTGATGCATCAACTTTCTTTTTTATTTCTTGACTCAATCACAGATAATCGCAAATCCAATAAATACAAAAATGTCAAAATAAGCTTTGGATATATTTGAAAAAAAAAACTCCACATAATCAATTACAAAATATAATTAAAATACCTGCTCCTCGACACTATAGGTCCACCATGTACACTGAACATTCAGAAAGATCTGCCGAAGCCATCAGAACCACAACCGCTTTACATCATACCGGACACAAATCAATTTTGGCTGCCGAATGCCCAAGGAGAGCTGCAAATACCGCGAGGCGCCACTATCGAACTACACTGTACAAAGGCGTTCGCTAACGCAACCAACTATCAGATACCGCAGCATACACAAACGCTGCGACCCACCTGTGTGCAGGCGCAGACATTCCAGTGGCGCGGCGACAAGTACGAACTGCGACAATTTGTGTGTGCGCAAGCACCCAAATACAGCGTCGAGCATTTGGTCGGTCAAAACTGTGGCGGCAGCTACTCGGCGCAACTCTACCGCATTGGTTTTAATATAACGCGTGAACGCTTTCTCGAGACGATGCGCGTCTGTCATACCTCCTTGGCGCTGCGTACTCACTACACGCAGCATCGACTGCTGCCGGCAAGCGTACATTTTCAGCGCTATGTTAAGCGTTTGAATTTCAGTAAGGCGGGTCACTTCGGCCAGCACAATATGAATCGCTTCTATACGCAACAAAATCAGCGCGAACTGGCGGGTACCGAACACGCCCATTTGTTCGATAACAGTTCGCTGTTTCTGGCACGTGGCCATTTAGCTGCCAAATCGGATCTCATCTATGCCAATCAGCAACGTTCGACGTTTACGTTTTTCAATGCGGCGCCGCAGTGGCAAAGCTTTAATGGTGGCGCTTGGGCGACGCTAGAGGATGAGGTGCGTCGCTTTGTGCATCGTGCACATTTGGAGGTGGACTGCTACACCGGCAACTGGGGCACATTGCAACTAGGTGGAGATTTAGTGCAGCAGAAGCTACCGCATGAATTTTACTTGGCCTACGATGAGAATCGCAACGGCCTGCTCCCTGTGCCGCGTCTCTTTTATCGCGTTATCGTGGAGAGTGGACCTCTGGAAGCGGGCGCAAATCGTCGTGGTATTGCGCTTGTGGGTGTTAATAATCCACACGTCTCATTGAGTGAAATTCTGGAGTCATATGTGATCTGTGAGGATATTCGTGAACAGGTATCTTGGTTACGATGGATTCGCAATGTCAATCTGAAGAAAGGTTATCTTTATGCTTGTCGCGTCGATGATTTTGTGCGCATTGTGTCTGACTTGCCGGCGGAGTTGGCCAATGTGACTGCGCTGCTGGATGTTGCGTGACTAGCGAAGCGTCAGCGGACAATCGAATTGTAATTTGTTAAGCGAGTAGACAATTGTATTTATTAGAATTAATTAGACAACGTTCGTAGTTAGTTAGCAGCATTATTTATTTAAATAGCTCACGTCATCCATTAATTGTTAATCTTTTTAAATAATTTTTAAATAAATCTTTTAGATTCTCTCATGAAAAATATTTTTATTTAAAGGAAGTAGTTCTAACTATGTTCTTACTCCGAAGAAGTCATTTAAAAACAAAAAAGGAACACTCCATCATTAAACTTAAAATTGTGCAGTAAATAATATGAATACTCCAGGATACTTTTACAATCCTTCAAGTATATTGTTAAGCACACGTGAAGATGCATTTTTTTTAAACAAACGTCAATGATAAACTACAAATGAGATTCCAAAAATCCATTAAAATGAAATTGACATAATACATGGATCGACGCCTATAAACCCACTCATTTGTTTGATACCATAAAAAATCGACGGTTCTCCAGTATACAAAACAAGAACCCATTTAAATTCGGTTGCTCTTCCGGTACAGAGATACGAGTACGTGGCATTCGAGTATCGACGGAAGCAATTTTTAAAGTGCCACTGCATGCTGAATAAATAATGATATTCTTAAACAGAAACCAAGAATACAATCCGCAATACAACTCCAAACTGACAGTAAAACCGACAGACAGACAGACAACAAGACTCACATGCACTTGAAGTCAAAGCCAACAACAACAAGAACATAAAAACATAAAATAAATACGCGGCTAAAAGGAAAAAGTTGAAAAAGTCTTCTCGAACTCATGAGGAGAAAAGGTGAGATTTGGAAAGCCGGATGGAACTCGACAATTTGACCCTGGATTATAGCATATAAGGTATCATTGGAAAGTATATAAGTTTGAAATTAGGAAATTGAAAAGTTGTTCATTTGGAATCTAAACAACTTTTATAAGTTATTGATTATTTGAGTTGCCCAGCCGAAGTGTTCGATTTGAAGTTGACTCTTAAAAGGTCTGACCCAAAATGGCAACTGAAAACTTAGTAAAAATCGAGTGCTAAAAATAGGCAAACCAACGCGTATTTTATGCATGCAATTTTTCGTGCGGCAGCTCGACCTCATTCGCTGCTTTCCTTTCCTTTACTTTCCTTTCCTTTGCTTTCCATTCCATTTCTTGGCGCTTCAGTTTGTCGGCTGCCTTGGCGATATGTCCTGCAGTCATTTCGACAGCGACGGCTTTTGTTGATGTTGCATGTTGTTGCGGCGGTTGTCCGCAATTTTTATGGGTTTTTCTTTTAGCTGTTGTAGTTAGTACGTTTTTGTTTCTGTTTCTTGTTTCTGTTTTCGTTTTCGTTTGGACTCCGCGTTCATAAAACCGAGAAATTTGTGTGCCGCTTGTTTCGGAGCAGCAAATGCGGTTAAAAACTGCCAGCAGAAAAAAGGACAATTCAGGCGGCACGGCACAACCGACGCGGCACAAAAAAGCCGCACCAGAAAAAAAGGGACCAAGATTTATGTTTGTCCGCAATGGCAGCGGCTGAAAGCGAAAGCAACAAACTATATAAAAAATTCAAAATAATAAAAGTAAAAAGGCGTATTCCGAGGTTTTTAAATAAGTTTTAAAAATTATTTTGAAAGCAGAAAACTGGTAAGAAATTATTTATGCCAAAGCCCAAATATTCTAAACCAGTTCATGATCAGTTTTGATCAGTTCTATAAAATGAGTAGAACTGATTTTATCAGGTGTCGGAAACGATTGAACCAAATTTCAGGTATAATCAGACCTTTTAAATCTGTTTTGTTTTGATTACAGCTGGAATGGGGGTCTTGTCTGATTGGATCTAACGCTAAAAATGAGAACACCTAATCCGATTTGCTAATGAAGTTATGATAAGATCTGATCACATCAACTTTTGCATTAATCAGATGTGGTGATCAGTATTTTAAGCTGTGCTAGTGATCGGAAATTCAAAGATGATCAGTAGATATCGGTAGATGGCGCCTCAATTCTAAAGTAAGAATCGACTTGTGTTATAATATTAAATAAAATAAAATTAGATACAAATTTTCTTTACATAAAATTTCTATAACTTTAAAAGTGTTTAAACTGATGCTAAAAATCGACGCAGATAATGTTTGGAACTTATTAAGATATCACATGGAATGCTTCATACTAAAAAAGAAAAAACTAAAAAAAAAGCTTGGAAAGCTCAGAAAAACTGCAGCAGGAAGAAATTGCCGTTAACATTTGCTGGCAGTTTAGTGAGTTTTTAGGCGCAGCAGCAGTGACAGTGGCAGCAGCTACGACAGCACTTTTTCGCAAGTCGTAATTGTCTTTTTCATCTGTCCTTAGTTTTCGTACACCACTCAGTGGAGCATATTTGTTTTTGCGTTTGGGTAGAAGTTTGTAATGCAGAGCTACATTCAAAATATATATAGATATATAGACACGATAGCGTGATAACCTTTAGAGATATTGTGCTGTTTGATTGTATGCATTAGACGACTTGATTTGATTTTGGAAACAATTGACCAATAACTATTGAAAAAATATTAATTCTTTTTAACATGATACCTTGGGAACTAAGGTAGATATTGCGTCAAAAATAGTAGAAACGCTAATAATATTAAAAACTAAAAAAAAAAATTTTTTTTAAGTACTAATAATGTAGTGCACTAATAATACTCGGTCCTACCGACTACAATTTCTTACTCTTAATTTTTTGTGCCATTTTTCTTCACTTTCTTTTCATTTTCTATTTCGTGGTTGTGCAGCGCAGTGACGAAATAAAATGGTGAAAAAAACTACCAATTGTTGGAATGTGCTGAGTCGTCTGCAGCCGAAGCCCAAGCCAGCATCAGTGCCAGCGGCAGAGGCAGCGACAGCGACAGCAGGTGCGACACATAAAACGCAGCAAATAATTTGGAATGCGCAGCAAAAGTGGGCAACGCTTCGTTAGCGTTAGCGTTTCTCTTCTGTTCTTATTATTCCACCTCATTTGACTATTATTATTTTTATACGGATACCTTACAGCTCGCGTATGTACAGACCGTAGGGTATGTTTATATCATATAATAATTAAAGCTGAGACGAAGACTTGTACTTTTGTATCAGCTAAGAACTTAGGTGCAACTACATATAAAACAATTTTTGTAGCTTGACTTAGGTACCAAATATTTGTTCTCTAAAATGGTGTCGGGTACTTGCGCTTCACTGTAGCTGAATACAATATATCTCACTAGTTAACTTATCAAATTTATTTATTTTTTTAGTTTGTACTAGATAGAATGTAATTTTTTTGTAATTTGGGATAGGTGAACCTTCATAAACTTACCCAAAGAAAAAGTTAAATATTTATCAGCTGTTGTATTGAAAATCAGCTGTTTTGAACCATCTAATAATTTGTCCTATAATACTAAATTAAAAATGGACAAAAAATCATTTTTAAAAAATTTATCGATGGCTGTGGGAGACGAAATAAAATGAAGACAACCCTTTCGAATTAAAACCAGATTGTGGCAACACTATCCGCACTTAATCTTTCTAGATAAGCGGTTACGACTTAAATTCCAAACCACTGAAGCATATACCAAAAGTAATCCTAAATTCTCATAAGATTTTGAAGGGATTTGTTTTCGATTTAAACTCGTTTAAAAATTTCCCCATGAAAGAATTCTTTTTTATTTCGACAATATTTCTTCTTCTTATCTATGATGGACCAGGAATAGATCATTAAATGCATGCAAACGATTATGAACAGAAAATTCGGATTTCCATTTAAATTGCCAAACGAAAAACCAATTTTCCAACAAAGACAAAAACAGACACACACAAGAAAAACCATTAGCAAAGAAAAGTCATTTTTCAAGTTAAAACTACCAAAACAGGATAATAAGGATAATTGGCATACATGAGCAGCAAACAAAAGACGAAGCAAAAGAAAACAAAAAGACGGCATCAAAATGTAAGTCGAAAAAAGAAAAGAAAAACAACAAAAAAAGAAATGCCAAATAAACGAAAGAGCAAATGGATAAACAAGAAATTATGATTACGTCGCCGAAGTTGAATGTCCTTCAAGGACGAAACGAAACAAAAGACGACAGACAGACAGACAGACAGACATACAAAAAGGCATGGCAAATGCTTTTCAGCTTATAGAAACGCTGCAGCAGTAGCGGCGGGAGCAGTTGCAAATAAACAAAAACATAGAACAACAACAACAGCAGCAGATATAATGAAAACAAATCCAAACAAAAGCAGCAAAAGAAAATCAATGAATGAAATGTTATGAATCGAAGGATAATGACAGGTTGAAAGCAAAAGGCGGCAAAGGGGCGTGCCCGGATGTGGGCGCATATTGAAATCATAACGGCACGTGGTTAGTACAAAGAAAGAAGAAGCAGAACAAGAGAAAAAGAAAAATAGCATTTTCAAAGGGAAAATTTAAATGAAAATCAGAACGAGTCGAGCCGAGTTGAGTCGAGTCGAGGCGCAACGCTCGATTGAGTTCCTGCCTGCCACGCTTTAATAATATTTTCGGTATTGAATTTATTTAAATTATGCATAATTTAAGCAAAAATTTCCATGGCGGAAATAAGCAAAAGAAAAGCAAAAAGAAAAGGAAACCAGTTTTTGAATTTTAGCCTGGCGCTTTATACGCGAGCTCGGCTGCGGCGCTAGGAAAAAAGTCTTTCGTCTTCCGCCATTTACTGTGCGGCAGGGCTTTTCTTTCCGTTTCGTCGTTAGGTAAAATGCAAGCGATACTTTGGCATTTGGCTTTGGTTTTGGTTTAGGTTTAGGTTTTCCTCTTTCCGGACCCACGCAAGAGAAAGGCGGATTAAAACAAAAACAAAAACATGAATTTTTTTCTTGGAATGGGATTTTGTCTGCTATACTTTTTGTTGTATAACGAAAATATAAATGCAACAAATTACGCGCTTACAGCGCAGCCCATTAAAGGAAGGCGGCACAAAGCGGCGATGACAAAAATAAAAATAAAAATAAATAAATTAAAATACGCTACGAACCGAACACCCGCAAAGGATGCGCCGCGATGAAGACGTTTAACAAGCGAACAGACGCCAAAAAGAGGCGGCGGCAAAATAATGCCTTACAACGGAAGTTCACAAAGCTGAAACGCAGCAGGAGTGGGCGACGACGAAGGCGCAGAGTTGCGCGTAGTGCTGCGCTGGAGGCGTGGGCATGACGGAAGCAACACTTTGCAACTTCCGCTTGAACGAGCAGCGCACAAGCCGCAAAGCAAAGATGCACACGAATACCAATACACACTCACAACCCACTCACGCACACGCTCCGCCACAGTACGACTTGTTGACAAAAGCAGGCAGCACTGCTTTTACAGTGAAGCGGCAAAATTAGCAAACAGCATATTTCATAACTTTGTCAAAAATTCTGACTTAAAAAAAAAAATTCTTTTAAAATCACAAATAAATCACAACAAATTTTTATTTTACAATCAGAAATAAAATTGAGAAAAAACGAAAATTTGTATTTTTTTTCGATCCATCCCATTTGGTATGCGTAAAAGTACAAATTAAATAAAATCAATTTTGCTGAGCACTGTAAACTCGTAAATGCAATAAAAAAGATGTTCGGGCGTAAAAACTAAAAAAAAGCTTTTAACGCTGCGACGTGATGCGATGAAACGCGCAGTTCCGTGCGCCGCGCTAACTACGCGCATAAATTAGCAATAAAAGAGGACAAAATGCGGAGGCGTTGGAATCGCTCTGCGCTACATGTTTTCTGTGTGTTGTTTTTGTGTTTTGTAACTTGTTGCAGCAGAGCGTTTCCTTTTATTTGTTTGTTATTTTTTAATATTGAATTCCTTAAGCGGTTTTAAGCGGTTTTGTGTGGTGGCAAGTTCAATAACCGCATTTACATTTGTATCTTAGCGCTCAGCAGCTGCACTTGTTAAACCTCAGAGCGGTTTGTCCTTTAGCGGTTTGTCCTTTGGCGAAAAAGCCACACCTCCATGGCGCTGTGTGTGACTGACAGTACTTAAAAACACTTTTACTACAGGTACAAAAAATGTTTTTGAAATTTGAGTAAATTGGTTTCAGTTACTCGGAATCCTAGAGACCTGTTTTATATAAAATCTTTAAGTTGGCGTTTGACAGTTATAATCACAAATTAACTATCCGCTTATTTTATGATCAGTTTACAGATATTTTTTTATATATCTAGGGCTATAAATATAATAAATGCTTTCGGAAGGGACTTGAAACGGGTATCCTACTATTCCAAGTTCAACAAAAAAATCATAAATACAATTTTTAAAGTATTTTTTAATGTCAATTTATGACCATGTCTAAGTACTTTGCGGTTACATTAATGCTTTGCACTTCTCTAAGCTCCTTTACCGCCTTACCGCTTTGCAGCGCCGCGCTTAAGCCACAAAACACATAAATCTTGTCGCCCCACGACGTTGGAGACGCCGGCTGCAAATAGATTGAAATTCATTTTTTATGCGCTTAAGCCAAGTTGGCAACACTGTTTCGTTATATACATATATACTCGTATATACATTTCGCTCCTGTTTGATATCCTTTCGCGGTGGCCCACATTCGCTTAAGTAGCTGCTTTTGTCTGGCAACGTTGTTGCTGTTGTTGTTGTTGTTGATGTCGAGGATATTGTTGTTGCTGCGCTGCGCTACTCCGCTTTGATTGATTTATTGCAATCGATTTCTTTTCTATTTGATTTTATTTTTAGTTATTGTTTTTAGGCCAACAAACTGAGCAAAACCCTGAAAGAGGATACTCCTACTCCTCTGATCCGGCCATTAATAATTTTAAGCTTACCAGTAAAATAACAACAACAACAAAAACATGACAACTAGTTTGCGGGTTATTAATAAGCGCCAGTTCTGCGACGCTATTTTTCAAATGATCAGGCACGCGTGCCCACATAATAAAAGTGAAATTGAATTCTTGTTTAAAAAATTTAATCTTCGAAAAAAATAGATAAACAAATGAAAATCTTTAAGGCATTCGATTTGTTTTTGTTTTCCATTTAGAAGGATATTGGAGGACCTTTCACGAATATTTGAAAGGAAGTCAAAATCTATATTAGTCAATTAAATTATTGACTAATGTGAACTTCCGAATATGTGGCTAACTAGTTAACTGACCGGTTAACTGACTGGTAAAAAAAAAAACTAGGTAACAGATTTATTCATATTAACCCGCTAATATCAGTAGCGTTCTAAACCGGTTTGAAACGATTTCGAACAGTTAAATTGAATAAATTATTTCTTTAAGCCCCAACATTTTCCAGTGCCTAAACTTAATCTGTGTGCTGAGATAATCTCTGATCTAGAAACAAAGAATCATTTTTTTAAGCATTCAATAACAATAAAACCAAATCGATGAAAAATCGCACGACATAATGAAAACATGAAAAACAATGAACTACGCGGCAAAAACAAACAACAAACAACCAAAAAAAAAAAAAAAACATACAAACAGACAGACAGACAAACATATAAAACCAGACTTAGTCAATGATACACATTGACACAGTTAAGGTTATAAAATTGACACTAGAAAAAAGCCACAAAATGCGCAATAAAAACCGAAATCCCAGGAAGGAGGCAGAGAAAAATAGTAACACAAAAAAAATAGGGAGCAAAAATAGAAAATCGAAGTCGAACAAAAAAGCCAAATGAAGCAAAAAAAGTCAAAAAAGAAAGTGGAAAGTGAAAAGTGGGAAGTAAAAGTTGAATGAGAACAAGAGCAAGAGCAATAAACCACAAAATAAACATTTTCAATATTTGCGCCACTTAACTTCCGGCGGAAGTGCCGCGCAACGACGCACACACATACACACAGAGACAAACATTCGCAGTGAGAAGCACGCGAGCAAGGATTTAACGCACATCATGACAATGACACACATAAATACAAAAGCACACTCACACACATACACACAGACACACACAAACTTATACTCAACCACAAACAAACGAACAAACGAACAGAACTTTAGCATTTTAAAATTTTCATTTCATTTCTCTCGAGAGTTTCAAAATAGCTGAAACGGTTAACCGAATAACGGCTAATGAGTGCTTTTTTTAATCTTTACAAAATTTTGTAGTTGGTTCAAAATCGGTTCAAAAAAGGTTCATCCAAGCAATGAGAGAAAAATCTTTGAGGTCAGCGAGAAGAATAAATTTAGGGTCACAAAAAAGTTTTTTTCCTGAAATAAGAATTTATTTATTTCAATTATTTTTATATGATTAAATAAAAAGCTAGTGGAAAATAATATTCGGTGTTCGGGTAAAAACCGGTTTTTTTAGTAGAATATGAATAAACGGGTACTGCTTTTCTCGAAAGTTTTGCAAAGAAAAGAATCGAAGACTGTACAGGACAAAGGAGCGAACTGTGACACATAAACCGAAAACACATACACACACACAGACACATACACATAAATGTCATCATTAAGAAGCAGACAAGCAGACAAGCAGCAACAAGAACCATAACAACAACAACAAGAACAACAACAACATGTCACAAATGCTCATATGACAGCTTTGGCGGGATAAAGCGACCGAGCGTATGAGAAGCTTGTTGATAATAATACCGTTCACAAGGATTCTTTTCTTCTATGTGTGCGTTTGTTTTTGTGTGTGTGTGTGTGTCTACATGCTACCACCAGATTAAACCGTAAACGAGCACATTTAAACTCTTGAATTGGCAATGAAATTATGATGTCTCTGTGTGTCAGTAATTCTATATCCATGTGTGAATGTGCGCGTGTGCGTGTACGTGTACATTGAAGAGTAAAAGTTGAAATGTTAAAAGTTGGACTAACCTTCTCTGTCATTTGCCCAAAAATAAAATCCCTAAGTATTAAATCAAATTACCAGATTTCTTTTCTTTGCAGCTTTGCACCTTTGCGATTGGCTTTGACCAAGCGTTGGCAGTGCGTCATACAAAATTTAAGAGAAACTGATTTAAAATAAAATTAAAACAAAATAACTGTGAATTTGTACATTCATAAAAATCCAAAAAATTGATTAATCGGAATTTGCTATATTTATGTATGTATGTATATTGTTATTATACATTATTTAATTTTTAGTTCTTAAATTAAAAATACATAACTATGAATTTGTTTGTTCTTCAACATCAAAAAACCGGTTAATCGGTATTCGCTTTAATAATACTTATTACCAACATAAATTATTTTTTCCTCTCATTATAAACAACTGTCAATAAAGAGAATTTAGAGTTTTGTAGGCTGATTTACGTAATCGCATACCAACATTGTTGCCGGTTATTCAGTTACTCATTGCAGTTGTGGACACTTGAACTCATCGCTCTTATAACACAGTACGCAGCGGCATTGCGTATCTTTCGCAATTTATAGACCTTTTTGATCGAAATGGCTTTTCAAAAATAATGCCTTTCCTGCAGCTTTTATGACCTTTTTAAATAAGCCATTTACATATTAACTGCCAAAATTGAGGTGATTTAAGGTTAACAGAAATCCAGTAAAATCATTGAAGATATTTTTAAGGAAGTCCTCAATCATGACTTTTTTAAATATCTTAAAGAATTTAAAATTATTTAGAAATTTATTTAAAAATCGTACCTCACTTTAAATTAAGAGACTCACTGGGAATACCCTCTTGTTTAGATAAGTTAAATATTTTCAAATATAGAATGCGGCTAAACGTTGATAAATCAAAAACGACCACAGCCATCTGCACATGATAGCCTCAAAGTATTAATTTTTTGGTAACAACAACTTTAACTTCAGCATACAGATCCTCTATGGTGGGAGCCTACACCCTACACCCGAAAGCCATTCACTTGGCAAACGAAGCGAAAGCAGTTTTACGCCGTTGATGGCATTTAACCTCCCTTCTTTATCCAGCGATAAAGTCAGCGATTTAAAAAAGTAAAGGGGCAAAGTTAAAGGGTGAATGGCCGTCGATAAACCCTATCGAAGCGAGAGTGCGGAGGACCTAACGTACGAGTACATACCAATGACACACATATCCGCTTCCGGTTGATGTTCGCATTAAAACGCTTCGTGACGTTATTTTTCGCAAATATTGCATGCCGTGCAAAATACAACAACAGCAGCAGCAGTAGACGACGACATCGATTGCAATTCAAAGCAGCGTACTTAAGAGCAACGCAACGCTGCCTTCCCTCAAACATAAACACACACACACATACACTTAGACCGCCCATTAGACGACGCCATGTTGTCACGTGAGCCGCACTCTATGGCGTAGGGTCTTGCCTATTTTAGCGAACGATTTAAAAAAAGCGTTTGTTAGTGTGTGTGTGTGTGTGTGTACTTGTGTCAGTCGATTTACAGTTATTTTTTACGTATGACGCACACATACAGGCACAGTCACAAGCACATCGAACGCAAATATCAATGCCCTCGCGCGCGCGCCCTCCTTAAAGTATGCATTGAACTGGAAAAACTTAATGAAGCAGACAAATCTATTAGAATATAATGTTTTCTTTCTCTTCCTTTCTCTTCCTTTCACTTCCTTGCTCTGCATTTTTTCGTTGTTTTTTTTTTGGTAGAGTAGAAAAGCGCTTAATTTGCAAAATTAAATAGATTTTCCGATTTTTTTTTCGGCTTTTTGTTAACTTTGAGTTGTTAAAGTTTATACAAAAATAAGAAGAAGAAGAAGAAGAAGAAGAAGAAAGAAAATACTTGAAAGCGAAGCGAGTAGGCAGCCTAATACGAAAACAATTAAAATTTAAAGCAAGCACAAAAGATAAAATCCAATAATTGCACATCAAAGGCGAACAAATTTATTGGAATTTTAATAAAAAAAAGAAAAAACAACACGACATTTTCTGTGTCAATGCGGAAGTTGCGGTCGCTTTGGCGCGCGTTTGATTTTAATGATAAAATACCAACCGACATACGTTGGCACATGGCTGCAGATGTATGGTATAAGCGACAGCATTCAAAAACGAAAACGAAAAAACTTCATTAATTGGTTTTAAAAATTAAATATATTTGCGAAGCCGTCGGTAATCCGGACAAATTAATTGACGTTCTATTGAGAAGTAGTAAATTTCATGTTGAAATTTCATCAAGATATCTCAACTTTAAAATGGTTTAAAAATTGTTCAACTATTTTAAAGGTAATATAGAAGAGTATTAAAAAAAAACGTTGATAGAAAATCGTTGGCTTAAGTTTTTAAACTGTATAAAGGGTCAGTTTGAGTTTCCTTTTTGGAGATATCCTTTAGCTGCACTAACTTTAAGTATCGTATATAAAAGATATATAAATAATTTGGCAAATGCACACAGAAGAAATCATGTAAAATTAACATGAAACTAATAATTTGGGCTACAGAATTCGATGTAAATTTAACACTTTTTGCACAAAAGTGGCAAACAGTTTAAAAAGCACATTTATAAAATTAAAGCACAAACCAACTGAGAATTGTATGGCAGTAAATAAAAATTATTTGTTGCCAAACGAAAAAACATAAAAACGAAAGAAAAAAAAAAGTGTTTTCCAGTGCACATATTCAGGAGTACACGTACACTTTGTTAGTCTATTTTATTTGGCTTTTCAATTGTGTTACATGTGTGTGTGTGTGTGTGCGTGCGTGTTTTTGTGTTTTTGTGTGCTAGTTTGTTGCCACTCATTTTGCAATTTACTAACTTGGCTAACAACGGGAATTGTTAACTCGATACACCTCCTCGATATGCGTTCGCAATACTTTCGAAAAGTTCTTTTCAGCTACACATGCGAACTAGCACAGTTGCGTTGTTTTTCTTGTTCTTGTTGTTTTTGCTGCCGGTTGCAATTTGGCTTTTACGCTTGCTGACCATTTCTTGCAGTTGGCCATTTTGCTGTTGTTGTTGCTGTTGCTATTGCTGTTGTTTTTGTATTTTCAGCAGTTTTTAGTTGCTGCCAATTTTTTAGGAAATGCGCTTTTTTTTTTCTTTGCTTGAATTTTTCCATTAAAGTTGAAAATTTGTTTGTGCTTGTGTTTATACACGTGTGTTTGTGTGTGTGTCTATGTATATCAATGGTTGTGCGTTTTTTTGTGTATGCGCTTTTGTGTCAGTATGTCTGCAAATGCGTTTCTTACATCCGTTTCCGCTGTTATTTTCAGTTTTTTGTTTGCTTGTTTTTGCTGCTTTTGTTATTTCCAAACACTTCCGTCGTACTTAATTGACTTTTAAGGAACTGTAGGAGCGCAGTCGAAGTAGGCGGGGCGCCTGTTGGAAGAATACAAAAGTAGGTTTCTCCTCTTTCGCAGCGGCAGACACGCTAAAGCAGAAACTTAAGTTCAGCTTTTTCAATTTCGACGCATTTCGAAAATGACAACCTTAATTCGTAATTACAGCAAACATGAGTTTGCTAAGAATTCTATAAAATTACGTGAGCAAATAAAGTTACCAGTTCTGGCTCTCTTTATTTGCTAAGTTGGCAACGACTTAGAGTGCTGCATTCTCAAACGGAGCTAATTGCAGTCTTCTAAGTCAACGTGTCGATTCGGTTGTTTAGAAGGGTGTGTAAGGAGAGGGGCAGGGGATTCAAAACAAAATAATATTGTATTATTTCAAACTGTTCGAGTTGTGAAAAAGAAAAAAATTTAAATTAGTTATGGATAGGTAAAAGGCAGCAGGTGAGCTTCAAGTAATTAATTATTTTTTCTTTTCGTCAGTCACCATATCGAAAATATTGAGAGACATAAAGTTGAAAGCCAAATCCGAAAGTCCTTTCAAATTATTTCAAAAATAAAATTTTAATAAATTGCCTAAAAAAAGGATCGAATTTGTATAAACCATTCAAACTAAAATCAGTTTTAAACTTGCCGAGTTGATGGTCGAATAGAAAAATTTAAATAATTATGTTGATGATAGTGGGAATTAAATCTCCAAATCCAAACGCATCGAGATTGCTGCGTAGGTTTCCGCAACAATTTTTGATTACAGCAAAGTTTTGAGTTAGTATCATTAGCCTCTAATGTTATTGGGAGCAGCAAGTTTCATTGATCTACTTTTGATTATTAAAAAGAATGAATATCCTCAAAATGTGTTTCTGTGTTGTTTTTTGTCGTTTCGAAGTTCGTTCGCTGAATTTGCCTTATAAATTTATTAGCACCTCGTAAATGTTTTTTGTATATCAAATAAGAACAGCTGATTTACGAGGCATGCATTTTGTAATGTAATCGGGATATATAAGGCAAAAACTAGCTTAAAGGGTTATCATTATTATTTTAAAATATGAATATTAGGATGTGGTTGTATTTTTAGTTAAAAAATTTAAGTATCAATGTAAATTTTTAAGTATTATGAAACACATTTTTTAACCAAGTTTTTCTAACCTTTTAAACTTTCTTTAACAAAGCATTTGAATTTATATATATAAAAAAAATTTTGGTGAAAGTTTGAAGGTTTCAAACTTTATCTGCTGCTCCGAAGTTTGTCATCTGAATACGGTCTTTGTCACATCAATATCGTAAAATGGTTTTATAAAAATTTAAAAAAAGTTTTGATACAAAGTTTATGAATTTTCAAAGTTTTTAAGAATCTTGCTAAAATGTCGCTTTATTTTTAGATATTTTTTGTGAGATCCTTTGATTTTATTTTCAAACTCAAAACAATCCTGAGAATACGCACAAACGAGCGAACTACAAAATCACGTTTAGTACGCAAATTTGATTGATTTCAAAGAAATTTCCGAAAATGTCAGCTACGACGGCAATTCGGAATGTTTTGCATGAGTTCAGTTCAGTCGAATGGAGTGGCGGGTATAGAGGAGGAGTGCTGCTCGTCATGGTAGTGGCTGTTGGGGGATGGTCGTGGTCGTTGCGATTGATTGATGGCACGTCAGGGCAGTGCATTAACACAAACGTAGAGAAACACTCAAACACACAAAGCAACCATAAACACGCAAACTCACGTAACATAATAAAGCACTGCCGGAATGTTGAGCCAATGTGGATGTGTGTGTGCGTGTGTGTGTGTGGTATGTGCAGTGTACATTAATCCATGTTGGCTTTCCTGCCGTAAATTAATCCCAATTGGATGAGCACTAAACCAGCAACAGGAGCGACAACAACAACAAAAACAATAACGACAACAAATAAAGCAGCAGAAATCGAAATACGATCGTAAGAACCGAACACACCCACAAAAGCACACGTTATACATTGTAAATAGGGTGGTCCTTATTTTGTTATTATAAGTTGGACACAATTTTTATTTGTGAATATTATTAATAAATTTTTTTGTAAGGTTGTACAAAATAAGGTAATAAATTAAGTTTGCTATGTGTGGGAGTGGTTTTTGTCCTATTACCCCCATCTTGAAGTTTTTCATAGTTTGTGTGGACCACCTTTGGACACATTCTCCCCACATCTATGGACATACTCGTACACTTCTGGTCGCTGTCACATTAAACTGACATCTTTGGCTCTTTATGCTTGAATTTTGGGTGCTGGATTTTGAATTAGTATTTGGTTTATTATTCTTGTTGTTGTTGTTGTATTCGTTGTTTGACTTCATATCTTGGTCCCGCTCGCCGTTGTTGTTTGTTGCTGTTTTTGTGGTTTTTGTTGTTATTATGTTAGGCGTAGCGCTGTGCCTTGCCTTGCCTTGCCAACCAAATAACTACTTTATGTAAATGCTGAGCTTTGCCAGGACAACTCCAAAATTGTCAAATTATTACGGTTGTAATGAATGTCGTAAAGTTTTGTGTTTAAAACGAGATATAAATAATTTTTTAGGGATTAACAAGTATGTTAAATAAACTAATTGGTTTTTATGTTGGTATTTATTTGCCCCTTTATGTAATCTATCATTCAACTATTTGAGGTGGCCCCAAGGAGATTTCAATGGGTTCACAGTGGGCTTTGCTGGAATTTTGATACTTTCCTATTGAAACTATTATCCATCATTAATTTGTGAAATAAATTGTTTGCTCGCTTACTTTTATTACATCCACTCAACTACTTCCTGTGTTTAAAATATTTCATTCTGCGTAAAATTTATATACTCAGATCTGCACTAATGGGTAAACTGAGTTGAACTGAATACTTATCGTTTGATATATGATTTGAGATGAATCAAGACATAAGCAGATTATACCATTAACTCCTTCTCAGTGGCATGCTCTTAAGGACCTTCAATATCGAAAAAACAATTAAGACTATTTTATATCACCGAAAACCTTCATATCGAAACAATGGGATCCATTGGTGACTTTCTGTTTTTATATGATATTAATTCTTGTCACCTATAAATTAATATCATTTAGGGTGGTGCGCGTATGCCGAATATTGAAAAATGAATACATTTAATTTTAGATAGCTTCCCAAAGCTCAAACAAAATTTTGTTGCGTTTAAAATTTCGACCGTTAAGTGGAGACCAGATTAGAGCAGCTTCACATTTGACATCTGACATCCGACATAAATAATTAAAAGACCATAAATAGAGCATAAAAGGAGCACTAACAACGACCACTACTAAGTTTTCCGCAAACAAATACAAACCAACATACGGACGGACGGACGGACGGACAGACAGACAGATAGACATACATACAGATGGACGTACAAACAAACTAACTAAAACAAACAAGCTGTCACTTGGCGCAAAGTGACAATTTAACGGCGACATTGTTGACACATACAGAGGCACTTAGTAGTGTCCAAAAACCACAGCAACAACAAGAACAACAGCAACAACAATAGCTATAACTACTAGAAACACACACAACAACAATAGCAAATTAATTAAACTCGCCTTCGCAAAACTTAGGCCCGGAACATTGTGACAACATAATAATTACAACAACTCAAACACCAACGCAATACAAACGACATTTTCGCAAACACACACACATACACACAAATCTATGAGACTAGTTTTGGATTATTAAATATAAAAAAAAATTTAAGTTAAAATTTAAATTATGATAGAAGAAGAATAAATATAAAAAAAAAACTCCGATCTCACTGAAACATATCACAAAATAGTCTTTGTTTAAATGACCTGACTATAGGGTATATTAAATGACACGCCCATAATTTACGTCCAGTAAAACGACACTATGGCGGTAGTTTAACTTATATCATATATACTCCTTTTTACAAAACCAGTCTACAACACATAAACATGCACAAACAAAGCAAATACTAAGAAACTAAGAAGAAGAAGATGCTCCTTTATACGAGTTTGCAAGTGATTGGGCGGTATCGAGTCGAGGAAGCAAGCGAATTCGTGATTTTCATTAACAAAACGAAAATGATAAATGATTACGGGCGAATGAATGCACACGTATGCACAAATACACGCAGACACTCACACACACTCACACCAAAGGACAAGTGCCAGTTGTCCTTGCGTAGACACTCACACATTTTTGCACTCAACAACGAGAACGACATCAACAACAACAACAACAATCGGCGAGATACTTTGGCGCTTAAGCAGCAAAAGTTAAATACGCCGAGTCATTTGTTTGCGGATTAAGGAGTTTTGTTAGCGTGTCTGCGTGTTTGCGTGTGTGTGTGTGTGTGTGTGTATGTGTTTGAGTGTGTTTGTTAATTGCATTACTTATGCTTACACCGCCACAAATACAAAACGGCAGCTCACTCGCACCCATACACTTAAACGAAGCCGTGCTTTGAAGTATTCGTCACTTGCAATTAATTTGGCTAAGGAGCGCAAAAGGACAACGCAAACACATGTGGTACACTCAGCGAAAATCTGGTAGTTATATTAATAAAGAAAATTAATTTAATTGTGTTGAACTGTGGGTGGAGTTTAAGTTAAAAATTAACAGCATAATATTTTGTTTATAGTATTTCACTGCCATATAACCAATGAACGTCTCAATCGATTATCTTCAAATCTTCTTCATATACTCGTTATTGGATCTGGAAGAATTTATAATTAATGTATGATTACGCCCATCTAAAACAGCCAAGTTTATAGACATCTTGATCACTTTTTATTTTATCCATTGTAATTTTTGTATAACCGAAAATTTTTGCGTACTGCCTTAATAAAATTTGTATAGAGGTTCCTTAGACCACTCAGAAATTCTTTTTACCATTCCAACAAAATATGAGATGTGATTCAATCTATAATTGAGTTAAATAAGTTTAAACGATTTTTTTATATATCAAGTTACCACAGATTTTTTTTAAAGTTATCAAATCCTATAAATGTCCAAAGAGACCAAAACCATTTTTATTACCATTTTATTGTATTGGTGTATTTGTCGAAACCACCTATTAAAAAAAATTTAACAGTTTTGATATATGTTACCACAAATTTCTTATTACATAATATCGTCCTGGTCAAATTTCAATTGACCCTGTTTACATGTTAAAAATATTTTTTAGAATAAAATTTGTCAATTTCAAATTATAAGCAACTTTTTTTTTCAGTGCTTGTTGAGACAGGATCAAATTTTATGGAAGTCGAAACTTTTTTAATTACTCCAACAAGCGCACATTTACACATACACACACACATACATACATATATACATACATACATACATACATACATACATACATACATACATACATACATACATACATACATACATACATACATATATACATACATACATACATACATACATACATACATACATACATACATACATACATACATACATATACATACACATATGCACGTAGCGACACAAACGAAGAGACGCACAAATAAATGAACAATTTCCTTGTGAATTTTACATCTGCGCAGCCGACTGAGGAACTCATTCGAATATTTATCGGTGTCTCGCGTTACTTTAGCGTCTTCTTCTTTGAATGTTACCTTTACTCGTAACTTTTTCTTGTATTTTTCTTCTCGTTTCGTTCGTTCGTTCTTTTTTATCTGCTGCTTTCGATCTTCGCTACATCGAGAAAGGCGAGGAGGAAAGCGAAATATTTCTTGTCTGCCACGTATGCACATTTCGCAATTAGGGCCAAAATTAATTACCGACATTGGTAAGCAAATTAGCCAAGTTTGCGAAATTTACTCTTAAAAGTTTTTATCAGTTAACGAAATTCGTTGTTTAATTCAATTTATTTTTAAGTTGTTTTTTTTTTGTTTTTTGCTGGGAGTTTTTGTTATTGTAAATTAGTTGGTTTTCAAGAAAATTGTGGGCGAAATGTTCTTCAAATTCGAAAATGTATTTTTGAGCGAAGCGATTCTAAAACGAATTTCTTGAAAAAAATAACATACTCGAAAAACATAATTTTTTTCTGGTCAAATTTAAATTGACCACATTGGCCAATTTGGAAATTCACGTTAACAAAACAAAAAATTCGTTTTGTTTAATTTGAAAGTAAGCAAAAGTAACGAAAATTTATATCAGAAGTTATAACTTCGCCTCGTCAGTAGGCACCAAGAAACTCAAAACCACTTAACCTTAAAACTTTGCCACTTGAAGCCATTTGAGCTAAAAAATGGAAAAATTAAAATTCGTTACAAGAAAAAGCAACAATTATTGACCCAACCGCTGCAGCTCGATTTGTAGACTTGGCCATTGTCCACACATGCCAAAAAGGAAAACTAATTTACAGAGTTGCAAATAAACAAACAAACAACAAAAAAAAAAGAGGAAGAATTTGAAAAAAGTGCACCACACTTTTGGCAGCCAAAAGACACACACAAACCTACTTAATAAAAAAAGGAGTACAGCAAAAAAAGGTAGTTTTCGAAGAAAACAACCACAATAGCAACACTGCCATTAGGCATTAAGGCAGGCAGCAGATGTGTGAAATGTTCAATTTGAATTATACGCCAGCAAATAAAACTAGAGAAAGCTAAGAGGAAGACTAAATTGAAAAAAAAAAAAGAAGTAGAGGAGAAAGAGAAAGATGAGCAGCAGAGAGGTGAAATGTTGCCAACTGTAGAAGAAGATGCGACGTGATTTAGACCAACTGGCAGAATTCTCGCACTTGATTTCATGGATTTACTCGTTCATAGACACTCTCTGACAATAGTGTTGCCATTTTTCGAACACGGTTTTAATAATCGGGTTTTGAAAACCGATTTAAACAAATTTAAGTGTTCTCTCAGAAAACTGTTTTGCTTTGGTCATTATAAAATTAAAAAAGCATGGTTTATTTATTTCAGATTATTTCTTAAAACCCAATGAATTTTAAATATCGATCAGGTCAATTCAAAACTGACCATCTGCAATTGACTATTCCAATGGTATTGATATATTTCGTTTAAAGTACATCGTAATTCGGTAAGTTTAAAATAACGAATATTTAAGTTGACAATTCAAGTGTAAAATAACCTTATAAAAGATGTCCTAGTGTTGCCATAAAACTATCATATAAACACATTTTTTTTTTGATTTAGAACGTTTAAATCTTAGGGTAGTTGAGTTTTTTCTACAAATTTGAAATAATTATTTAGGTATTCGGTTTTCGTACAAGTTGCAGCGTTCTAACTAAAAAGTTTTCTAAATCATTGACTTGAATTTTCCATCAATATCTACAATAGGTTAACACCACTTGGTCAAACGGGTAATCGGTAATCGAATTGAAAACCTCACTAAAAATCTGTCGTTTGTTTTTTTGTGTGAGTTTTTTTTTTGTTTGCCACGCCCAACTTTTTGAATTTTTCACACACAAGCACCACTGGCGGAGAATTTATTGGCAAAGCAACATTTGGCAGTAAAACTTCATCCATCTTCGGCGCTGACATGCGAAAGAGTTGTAAATTCAAGCGGCAAAGGGAGAAGCAAATGTTTTAAGCAAAAATTGCCGCTCAGGCCAAAATTGAATTTTCCACTTTAGTTAACTACACTTCGGATTTTTTCCTCCTTTTTTTAAACGCTTTAAGGGCTTGCTTTCGCACTGGGTAGGCGGTACCTATCTGCATACCTAGCTAGCGACCCATCTACCCTCCTACCCAAACAGTGCAGATAATTCCAAAACTATCATTTACGCTTGTGGCATCATAAATTTCCATATTTCAGTAACTGCCGCATTTATACATCCATACATACAGACATACATACACGTATATATACATACATACCCGGCATACTGACATGCAAAAACAGAGAGGTCAGTTAAATTCTGAACTGCTAGTATACCAGTAGGAAATTGCGATATTTGCTTGATGTCAAAGAGGAACGATTCCTGCGCACACTAAAATTAAGAAAAATTTTATAAAATTTGTTTGTTCGAATACAAAAGTCGGTCTTATATCCGAAAACGTAAGTAGTGCATGAAGCTGTCTATAGTGAAACCACCGAAATATGCATTAATATGTACGAAAAATATTCAAATATGCATTTAAGCTTACATATTCTCGTAGAATATTTTGTGCAATAAAATTAATATACGACTAGCATAATAGTTTAAACTTTACTTACCATGCCATCACGTGCATTGTCATTGGCACCTGACATTCCTAATGGGTCGTTACGACTACGTGCTGCCGCACGTTTTTGCTCGGGCACCTACTCCCATTTCCTTAATTTACTTTTGAATTGAATTTTACTGCGGTTTTTGCATTAAAAATAGCCTTCACGTTCTTTTCTTCTTCTTCTTTTTCTTTTCTGTTGTTTTCTGCTACGCGCGTTTTCTTTATTTCCCTTTTTTTATTTATTCCGTTCTGCCTTTCGACCTTTTTTCGTAGGTTCGGTCCGTTTGGATATTTTCATCTGCTTTAGCTGCTGCTGCTGTTGTCGGCGTTTCTCGGAAGATTGATTGTCTGTTAGCTGTACGCATTGTTGTTGTCCTTCGTCCTGGTAGTCCTGGAAAATATCTCACCTTCAAATTTAAAACTGATTTTAATGCTGCGGTCTTTTTGTTCTTCTTCTTCTTATTTGTTTGTGCTACATACAAACAAAACATTCATTTTATCATCATTTTAACGATTCGCGCATTTTTGTATTTTTGTATTTCAGTAATTTTTCATCCTTGAAAAAATTATTCCACTAATCGTTCCGATTAGGGTCCCTCCTTATCTAATCGAAGCTATATAAAAAATATTTCATAATTTTTTTCGTCGCAATTTAAGTGATTCTAATCCTTGCACTATTTATGAGTTGTGAAGTCTTCCATTACTATGGCTACTCTACACCTCCGTACATAACTTCATCATCGTAGCATTTCTTTGTTTTACATATAAAATTTCATTCTTTTGGTTCCTCTATATTGAAAAATTCCTGGACTTGTCCGTGCTGTAAATACATATTTTAATGTTTATGTTTTTGTTGTTTTGTAATTAGATTAGATACTTTGGTCAGTTGTTGTTGTTGTTTTTTTCTTTCGTCTTTACTTTTTCATTTGGGTTCGTTTAATATGATCAACACGTTTTTCCGTGGTATGCTGGAGTGAAATTTGTCCTGCCAAAATGAAATGTGAGGGATTTAAAGTTGTGGGCTGGGTGGGGGAGGGGGATGTTTGTTTTGCGACACTTTCAGTGTTGCTGCTAATGCAATGAAAAATAATTTCATGTTGCTGCCGACCGCCGCTGCCGCATTTCAGCCCATTATAATTTGAACCTAATTTTTCTGTAGCTTAAAAGTTTTGGGCCACAAAATTGTTTTTGACCACTTTAAATTGAATTTAAAAACATTTTAACTTTTCGCCGCGAAACATCAAAATCAAAACCAAACCAAATCACAATTTTGTGGAAAATACAAATTTAAGAGCTGTAAACAATTTTGTTCAAAAATCTTTTTCAGCTTGTTAAGCGGCGGGAAGAACCCGAATTAGCGTTAATTTTATTTAGCCAAACATTCGAAAATTCGTTTAAAAAACCGCGAATTTCCAAGTATATTTAAAATAAGTCGAACGAAGCGAGGCTCGCAGATGAGTTGCAGATTTCTGCTGATATGAATTGGGGAGGGTCTCTAGTTGGGAATTTGATCCAAATGTAATAAACAAACGAACTTTTTGATTGTGTTACAATAATTTTTGATGTTAAAAAATGCTTATGGATGATTTATATATGAAATAAAAAAAGTTCTTTTGCATTAAGAATTGGGAAATATCGCAATCGAAATTTTTGGTTTGCTTCTAAAACGATAATAAAAGAGTTTTAATGAAGCTAATTCAAAATTCGGTAGGGATCCTTAGCTGAAGAGAATTTTCCAACAATTTCTAGATTTTGAATAATTAACCCATGGAACAAATAAATTTAAATTTATCCAAAAAGACAAAAATTTACTTGCACACATAAATTACAAAATAACAAAGATGGCGGGTATATCCTTTATAAAAAAAGAAGCAAAACAAACATTTAAATTTAAACGCACACCTTAATCTCTGCTATCAAAATTTTCTTTAAATGATGTCAAAACAAATAAATTCTCACGTTTTAACCATTAATTTATCTTAATTTAGCCATTTCTCATGGTTTATGGCTGCGCCTGGTCGACGTTTGCATACATCAGCGTTTGTCTATCTGTCTGTCTGTATGTTTGTCTGTCTGTCTGTGTGTATGTCGGTTTGTCGGTCCGCAGCCAAGGAAGTAGTCAAAATGTTTATGTCATTTGGAAAATTGAAATTTTAGTTCAATGAAAAGTGTCAAAGAAAATAAATATTTCAGTTAACTTATTTAGGAGAAATTTAGGGAATCATTAAAATAGCGATAGCTGTAAAGTGGTTTAAAGTTATCACTAAAACCGGTATGCCAAATTTAAGCTTATTTGTATACCTTCTGTATGACACCTCATATATGGTATTCCAATTCCAATTCCCCCACTTGCATACGTTCATATCCGTCGCTTACAATGTACCTTTGCTACGTCATAAATTTTCACACGAACATAATTCTTAGGCTACCAGCGACAGCAACAGCAACAACAACAACAACTTTGACAACAAGAACAGCATCGCCTGGCGGGGAGCATAGCATAGCATGGCACAGCATAGCATGGCACAGGTACAGCAGCGCCATCTGTTCGCAACGCTGCTCAATGACAGCTCGAAGCAGTTGGCGCGCGCTTAATTGCATCTGCTTTCAACGTGTAAACACTGCGAAAAGGATTCATTCTTATAGATTCTTTCCATACGCTCTTTTTGGGGTGGCTGCCAGTGGTTCCTTTTTAACTTTTATTTTTTGCATTGATTACTTTTGCTGATTTCGTAAGCGGAGAGCGGCGAAGCACTTTTACTATTTTCAAGATTTATTTGCGCGTAAACAAACTCGTTTATCTCAATCTTTGCTGAAGCAGCTATCTTTGGAATACCTTTTTTTCTGTTCGTTAGAGGGCGGACCCTGTCCTGTCCGGTTTAAAGGTGTAAATATTTTTAATGGCCATTTTTCTTCGTATTTTTCGGTGTCTATCGGTTCATTTGTTTGCGCTTTAGGCGTGAGTGTGCCATTAATTTTGTTTGTTTTCGATTTGAGATATTTTAGCATTCAAGACTTTTGCTATTCCATCCATTTGGGCATTATTTAAAAATGACCAACATTTATTTGTATACTTTCCTTCTTCATTACTTAAAAGAGAGGAAATGTCCTTACGATTACACTTTTTCCTTTTGGTATTGTGTACGACAAAACTGGCAAAATCCATTATCGAAATGTAATTTAAAAATCATTTCAATTGGTTTTCAGAACATTTTTTATTGGTGGAGTATCCCTTTTAAAGCTCGTAAGTACATCCATAAGATTTAATCAGCTTTTTTTAGATATGACCACAAACTCGTTTAAGATATTTTTAATATACATTCAATATAAATAATTGCTATATATGTACGTTTAGCGCTAGACCTTAATAACTCCTAAAGCTAGATCGAATATGAAACTAATTTTATAAATATAATTTACTAGCAAAGATTTTCTTAGAACACATTAAAAAATTCAACATAGCATTACAAAGTTATAGCTGCTAAAATTTTAAATATTGAATAGAAAACTTAAAATTGAATATTTTCCCAAAAAACTAATTTTCCAATTTTCTGGATACGGACCTGATCCGAGTACATTAAAATTAATACGTCAATTAAACTTTCTTTTCGTTTTGTATACTGCTCTCTAGAAAAAATAGTTAAACAATGTAGGGGGAAAGGAACTGAAAATTTTTACCTGCCAACGCAAACGAACTAACAACATTTTTAATGAATATTGACAGCGCTTTATCGTCTGCTGCGGCCACAATCCAATCGATTCATACAATATAACAACCATCTACCACACGCTGGCCAATAAAATTCAACGCCCAAGGAAGAAAAAAAGAAATAAAAAATTTAAAGGTAAAAATCGTTTGAGAGAAAAAGAAAAATTCTGCTATACAAAAAAAAAAAGGAGAAGCAAAAAGAAATTGAAGCCGAAATTAGAAATAAAATTTTCGTTTGAATTTGGAACATCGGCGATAAGCGGCCGACATGTCCGGAATAGACACACACACATACAGAAACAGGTAGAGACACATATACACCTACACACACAAACGGAAACTGGCGTTTTTTTCCTTCTGCTGCTGCTGCAGCTGGACGTGCAATTTGCTATGTCGGCCGCGCATTGCGCTCTCCCACTTTAACCAAATTCACTCTACGAGCGGAAAAGAGGAAAAGCGAAGAAAAAAAAACCAAGTAACAAGAAAGTACAGCGGCAATGCAATTTAGTAGTAGAGAAACTGTAGTCGCTGTAGTAGTAGTAGTAGTAAAAAATGAGTTGTAAAATTGCTGCTTCACTTAGTGCGAAAGTTTCGGTTACTTTTTTGCATAAGTTCGAGTGGATACTCCACAATGGTCCACTAAGCATGGTAAAAATTCGCAAACCAAATTCGTTGATGATATCTTGAGGACGTCGTAATAGCTATTGAAAATTAGCATGTCAGAAACTTTTCAATTGTTTTGCTATTTGCTGCAATATAAAATAACTGCAAAAAGCAGTAATAACTCCAAAGAATGTGCTTAAAATGTAAATTTATTTCAAAGGTTAACCAGTCATTAATATTTTCCATAATCTCGCTTACCAAGTGAATAAAAGTAAATTTTATTTAAATACGAGCATTACTGTAAGTCGTAGTAAAGATGACTACATTGCCAGTTTTAATGTAGTAAAAATAACTGCCATGTATAGTTGGTTTTACTGACATTTTATTTATAATCCGACAAATTTAAGAATTAATCAAAAATGAATAAAATTATTTTTAAAAAAATTTACCGCAAGAATAACAGTAATCTGTAGTTAAAGTTTATACAATTTAAGTTGACATTTTGATGTAGTTAAAATATGTTGAATTTAAATTTTGTTGTCATTTAAGCTTTTTTCTATTAAACCATTGAAAAATAAAAAATAACTAAAAAAATTTTATCAATGCATTTGAGGGGTATTCAAAATTCGTCTAATATAGCCGTATAAATTTTTATCGTTTTCAGGGATTTTTTTTTACTTTTTTTTTGCATTTGGAAAATTCTGCAAAAATTTATTTGATCCTATCTTGGGTTTTTTTTATTTTTATTTTATGTTGGCGTAAAAGAAAGAATTTCTGCGCAAAACTAAAGCGTAACGGCACGAATAAAGTGAACAAAAAGAAGGAAGGAAAATAAGAGAAAATGAAAGAAAAGGGGAAAGATTTATTTTTCCGCTGCAGCGCGCTGCGCTTTTCAAAGCAAAAATGTGCTAAAAACCGCACAGCGACATAAATTACAATGCAGCTGTATGCACACATACACTCACACACAAACACACATTCAGCTAAAAATGGAAAAAAGCAACAACAAAAAAAACAAAAACAAAAGCGTACGAAATACACTTTTGCTTCGCTTTCGAAATCGAAGACTTCCGTTTCCGTTTTGGAAAATTGCTTCCGAAGGCGCGCGAAAAGCAGCGTTTATGGTACACAAACACACACACATACACATACACATGCACAAACACCAACAGACTGCCTGCAACATGACGTTGCATGCATTTCCGTTTTCGTGCGAAATTCTGCTTCTACTTCTTCGGCGTTTTGCATATCTTTTGGCGTTGCAGAGCCAAAATAGCCAAAAATCAATGCATACTTCCGGGCGGTAATGCTGCTCTAAACACACGCTCACTCACACACACAAGCTAGCATAAAACGCAGAGTGGAGCAATTTTTTGGAGCAAACAACATTTTACTCTTGGAAAAAATTAAAGGACATTTTTTTTTTTGGGAATTTTTAAACTTTATTTTTAGAATGAAACAGAAAAAAACTATAAATGACACTTAAATATTTTTTGAATTATTGTGGTCAGCTATAGTTTGACCGTAACCAAAATGGACTTGATATTAGATTTTTGTTGTCAAACGCTTTAAAAAGCGCTAAGAAAAAATTATTTTCTTACTTTTATTTAAATAGAAACTTGTGGTCAAGTCACATGTGACCCAAATCAAATGCATCATAACTGACCAGGACTTTACCAGACGAAATCAATCCGTTCTAACGAATACTTAAATAGCATCACACGGCCAAAAAGGCAGACGGACAGACAGACGGACAGACATACAGACAGACAGTGACACTCGCCCAGTGTTGCTAATTCAGATTTTATGAGAGCGATTTTAAACTTTTTGTCGTTTGTTCGTTTTGTTCGTTTGTCTGTTTGTCTGTCTGTTTGTCGGATCGTCTTTTGTCGAACTGTCACTGTGGCATTTTGTTGGTATTTTTCTGGTTGTCGGTTTTGTCGCTATCGACCGCAAATTTGTGTGCTTCCATGTAAGAGTATCCTGTGCGCGTTTGTAACTGTGTTTGTTGCGAGCGTGCTTGCGTGTGTGCGTGTGTGTGTGTGCACGGGGGCATGTCTTTATGGCTAAGAAATTTAGATTTATGCCCGAAGCGTGTGTTCTTTCATTCGTTTTCCGGTTGGTTTGCTTGGCTTTTCGCATTTTTTGGTTCAATTTGTCCTCGCTCGCGCCTTTTGACGATTTCATTATTTTGGTTTCTTCTCTACGAGGTTTTTCTTGTGGTTGTAAATTTAAAATTTTTCAATCAATTTTGGGGCAAAAATCCGTTTACACTTGAAATGATTAAATTTTGGAATTGTTGCTCAAAGATAATTTAAGTGAACAACAAAAATATTTTTGATTTACAACATTTTTAAAAGTGGGCGCAGGAAGTTTTTAACCAAAGTTCAAGTCCAGAAAAGGTTAAGGGGCGAGAGTTGGTAGTAAAAATACAATAATTAAGATAATCCTTGTATAAATTAAAGAAACTACTTCCACAAATTAACAAAATTCATGTAAAATTAACATTTTTTCATGTTAATATATTGTAATTTTTTTTAACTTTTCTTGAGAATAAAATTTCAATAAATTAATATGTAAAAATTTATTAAATAATTGTCTTACAATTAATTATTTAACTGAAAGGCGCGCAGAGGTGGGTGAACTTCAGACGACTTTTTCGCAATTTGTTCGAACGTTTAGAATTTCATTTTGCCATTTTGTTCGGCATTTAGCGTCCAAAAAATAAGGAAAGTTTTCGTGTAAATAAACTTTGGCGCACTTTCTTTTCGTTTTTGTCGCATTTCCGTTTCCGTTTTCTACTAAATTTGCTTGACTCTTTTTGCCTGACTTTCGTCGCACTACCCTGTAAATTGTTGGTCCTCTGTAAAGAGTTCAACAATCGCCACCAAGTGTTCTGACTCGGTGTGATCTGGACACAACACTGCTGCCTACGAATGAACTTACCTACCTACATACCTACCAGATTACCAACTACCGATTACCTTTCACATCCCTTACTTAAATTTATTAAAATTCTCTAACGCTTACAGCCGTATTCATTTAAGTTCGTTTTAACCTAATTTACCTCGTTTAACTTACAAATTTCTACTTTATAAATCAGCTGTTTTTATTTACCATACGAAAAAATGCTTTCCAGGTGTTCACAAATTTGAAAGGCTACACAAATACGTTAGTTACAAGTTTATCAGAGTACAACAAATCATTTATAATTCATCGTAAACTTTTTAGTTCGTAAAATTTTCACTCTAAAATATGTCTGAAATGATATTTAGCGTTTAAAGTTTACGCTTTGTTTTAACTCGCTTAACGCGCTCAGCCATATAAAAAGAATTTGAAATTCCACTAAGCCAACAGAAGCAAATAACAAAATCCTGCTGCCAGCTGTTTTAAATTAAACAAAACTATTCGCTGCTGTACATTAAGCGATTCTAAAAACTACGAAAATTCAAATAAATTTCCAGGGGTGCACGCGCAAATAATCGAGGGAGTCTGTGAAAAAAATTATTGTACTCGGTACAACTCGAAAATTTTTGCGCAACTTAGTCCACTTGCGTCAAGCAGCTTTAAGGGCGTACATTAAATAAGCTAAAGAATGTTTCGGAAAATTATTAGAGAAATTTGAAAATTTTGTTGGTTAACTTTTTAAATTTTCAATAAGGAAAGAAAATGTTGAAATTTAAAAATCAAATTTTTTTAAAACCCAAATAAAGATTTCCAAAAAATTATTTAATTAAGAAAAGTTGAAGCTTTATGTGCTAAATGTTATCAGCTTAATTGGGAGCGCGTTCCCTGCTCCTTGATGTCTTGCTCGTTATTAAGCGAGACTGTCCTTAATGGGCACTACACGCCGCCAGTCGTAAACTCGGCTCTAAATTTACCTTGAATTGCGTAAAGTTTTCCAACAAACTACAACAAAAAATCAACAACAACAGCAACAACAACAAATTTGCTAAACTGATATTTCGCAAAAATATGCGAAAAAAAATAAACGAAAATGAAAATGTGAAGGAAAACAAAATTTTAAGTACAGTTTTTATTTTTATTTTTGTTGTTTCATTTTTTGTTCGTATTTTTTTCATTTTCATTTTGAAATACCTCCGGAAAATGTCCTCATTAATTCAAGGCGAAGCGTAATTTACGACTTCAGCGAATGCTAAATGCGCTTACTCGTAACTTTACGCTCGTCCGAAAGTTTTGCGCTTCTCCTAAAAAATTTCGTTTGTTTTTTCATATTTTTATTTTTGTGCTCTCGCAAAATTGCGAAAAATCGAAAAGTTCAGTTGAGACAGTTTCGGAGCCCTGCATATAAACTTAATAGAAATAAATTGTTAAACGAATACAATTTATTTGAAATTATTAACATTGCTTATACATTTTACATGAATTTCTTGTAGAATCTTCCAGTTTAATGTAAGCATTGTTCGAAGTTTAAGAGTCGCCTGAGGCTGTCAGACATTTCAACAAACAACAATAAAAAACCGTTATTTTCCGCTTGCCGAAAAGCGCAAACAGAAAGAAAAAAGAATTTCCAAAATTAAATAAAAGAAAAACGCAATTTTGCACATTCAATTTGCTCGAAGTGGCAAATAAATAAGCAAAGGAAACTTAAATAACAACAAAACAAAACAAAAAGCCGAAACAATCAACTTCGACACGCAACACACGTTTGCATGCAATGTGAGCGGGAGGGGGGGGGGGCGCGCCGGTTGAATAGGCGTGGCACTGCTATTTACAGAAGTGCGCACCGGCGACGATTTCGTCACGACGCCAGCCAACGCGAAAATGACTTAATGGAAAAATAGAAACCGTTAATTTTGTTATCGATGCGAAACAAAATCGATTTTTAGTGATTGCAAAAATAAAAGCCGGACTCATATAAACGCGTAACCATTGTCATATTGTAGCCTTACAAGTTTATGAAAACTTTTTTTAATTTGAAAGGGTCAACAAGATATACGAGTCGAAAGCGAGCTACAGAGAGCATGACATTTAATTTATTTTTGTTGCAGTAACAATTGTAAACAATTATTACATGAAATCGAATTAACAATTTAAGACTTAAAATGTGTTTGTAATCTTTGTAGAGCTACGACAATTCTATTTTAGATTTAAAATGTCTTTTGTTGGCGTCGTTACACTGAGCTGCCCATTTTCCTACCCAGCTACCTTAGCGCACCTCACCGCATCGCACCACAATTTACTTACTTGCTTGAGTTGGTGGTGCCGCCGTTATGCGTCCTGCGAGTCATATTCGCTGTGATTTATATCCGCTTTGTGCGGCGTGCGCTTGTAAAAGCTTTACGCCATATTAACTTTGCACTCCAACTCATCTTCTTATGCTTTTGTACTCTTTTGACTAGGGATGGCAAATAAGATAATATATGTATTTGTCTTTATTATACGAGTATGTATATATGTATGTGTTTTAAAAAGATTCTAAAATATGCAAATATTACAATTAAAAAAAGTTTAATTTTGTAATGCATAAATAAAAACTCCAAAAATATCGAAAGATCTAAAATTAAATCAATCAAAAGTATCTAAACTATTGAACATCCCTATTGAGAGTTTTTTGTATTGCTCGATTTATGGTTTTATTTAAAACGCACGTCGAGGAGGATCCTACTTGACGCACGTTCTCCTTCCAGCATTTTTATGTTGTTGCTGTTGTTCTCGTCTATTTACTTTTACTGTTCGAAATGATTTGATTGCCTATGACTGCATATCCTGGCACACTGCGTACTATATCCGCCCACACACGCCTACTTTTGTTGAATTTTTTTTCCTTTGACCGCCTTCGGTGAAAATTCATTCTTTTAGCTGGACGCTTTCTGACCAAATGTTTGCGCTCATCTTAAGTATTTTATGCTACAGAAACAACAACAACAACTACTACAAAAGTATGTCCACATACTGCAAGGACTCTTGTGGCTACTTTAGTTGTAGCTGTTGTTGTTGTTGTTGTTAGAGTGCTGCAACTTTCATCCAATTGGCAAAAATGTTTTCCTCGTTCGTTCGCTCGTGTACTTCGTTTCGCTCGCTTCGCTTTGTTCCGCTATGTTTTCTTATGTTTTGAAAATTTTATTATCCTTTTGTGTTTTTGTTGTTTGAACTTTTATTATCTTTGCGATAATGGCGTCACAGTACTTTAAACACTTTTTAATTTGATTTTTTTTTATTAGTAAGTATATTTAAAAATATTTTTTCTTTGCTTGTTTATTTATTTCTTTAATTTATTAAACTATTTATTTTCCTATTGATACATTTATTATTGTAAATTTTATTTAAATTTATTCATTCTTAATTTCTATTTTTCTATTTATTACAATTTCTTTACGCTGCAGAGTACAGTGCAGAGTGTTCGCATCATTCTTTCTTTTCTTTCGCCCGTGCTGCGGTCGTTGGCATAATTTCACTTATTTCATTGTTGCCATTCGTTCCTTTGTTGTACGCTTGTGATTTTACAGTTATTTTTTGTGCTTTTGTCGTTGCCACACTTTTGTAATTTGCCTTAATGTTCTTGTCTTGACGTGCCTTGTTTTTGTCCTCTGCTAAACAGGTCCCCATAGTTATTTTGTTGTTTTACAACACCTTCATCGAGATGTTCCCATAGAACAACAAAAACATAAAGTTGTTGTTTTATTTAATATAAGAATAAACAAAAAAATTTGAAGTTACCACCTGCTGCAAATTTGCAGAATCATTAAAAACTTTACGGCATTTAAGCAAAGTAGTTGAGCTATTTTCTTTCTTTGTAAATAATGGGTAGAAAAATCATAAAATATCGCCATGGCTAAAAATCCTGGATCACATGCTTTGATGTATGCTAATCTTTCAAACTGTGATTTTAAAATAAAATAAATATTTTCCTTTTATTATTTGTTTCTATTCTTCCGCCGAAGATTATCGAGAATCCTTTTCAATTTTAATCTATTTACAGGTAAAATCGAGCCGCCCTACTTGGATCTTCGGTAACTCAAAATTTTGTAGCGTCAAAATCCAAAACACCTCAAACTGTAGTTAAACTCAATAATGCCACTTTACGGTTATTTTTAGGTGTTACCATGGCATGCCATATTTAACTTCCTATCTACCTGCTACTATTATATGCGCCCATAAATAGGAGCATTAAAGTAAAGGTACTCTTTAAAGAGCTTAGGACTACTTATTCGATGTGGAGAAATAAAAGGGCTTAGGCTACTTACGACTTAGACTACACAATGGTACAACATTTGCTTATAACAACAACAATAACAAGAGCAATGACGAAAGCTACAAAAAAAAAAAAAACAAGAAGAACAACAACAATAGCATAGTAGCAAAAATTAATGGCGTGTCAGACATTATGTAACGCCCAATTTAAGTGTTTCAGCACAGCTCACTACTTACTCCATACTACCCAAAAACACTTTCTTCACACCGAAATACAGAAACAAAAATGTTCGTTACGACGAGGAGCAGGACGACTGTAGCAGCAACAACACGAACAGCAACAACAACACCAACAGCAGCAGCTACTATTTTCGTAATAATACTGTTTCTATTTTTTTTTGTATTTTTTTTTATTCTAACTACTTTAGTAGTTACTTTACGGAATGCCGCTATTACATGCTCTAAAAGGAATTTCGCTTGTCGCTGGCAAATTCCATGCTAAAGTATTTAAGGGGGACATTTTAAATTTCCTCTTTTTGTTTTGTAAAAACAAAACAATTTAATTTTTTAGTAAAATATAAAATAGTCTTACTTTTTTAAAGCGATAACGTAGCATAGCTATAAAAACGAAACTTTCAAGGTTCGATCTTCGGTGGACGCAAAAATATATAAACGCGTAAATTACCTGAGAGTTACAACTTGTCCTGGAAAAGTTTAAACAGAAAAACTAAGACTCGACTTGCACTTTGTTAGGTTGTGATAAATAATAATTTATTTAACGTTTTTCGAAGTATTATTTACAAAATATTTAAAAATAGAATTCGAAGAAGCTTTACAGCGTCAGTATGCAAAAAGTCCAATATAACTCAAACTGTAAATAAAACTGCAATTGTCTCTTTTATGCAATTTTGCGCACTTTAATTCTACATTTAAAAAATTTTATTTTGTTGTTATTCACTTAAATCGCCTTACATTACGTGGAAAGTATCTGACGCTTTTCATTTTATTGTCGTTGTTGTTGTTGTTTTTGTTGTAGTAATTGTAGTCTTGCTAAATTATTACAGCTGCAAAAATATTTACTTGAGTTGTTCCACTATTATGCATAATTTACTACGAATTTGTGCCTTTTTAATGCAGCGCTGACGTCTTGCAAAAATAAATTGAAGCGTTTTTCGTTTTCAGCTTTTCTCTTTTTTATTTTTATTTTGCTTCTTTTTTTTTTGGTTTCTTCTGCTACTTTTATTCTTAATACTACTTAGTACGCTTTGTTGTTATTTTTGTTGTTGTTGCTGCTGCTGGTATTTTGCAGCTTAAAGAAAATTTCAAGTCAAGTGGCTGAAAAATGTTTGCATTTTACTGTAAATATTTTTTTTGTGTGTGATTTTTTTATGCAATATTTTTGGGCGTTAAATTTGTATGGCGCACACACTTTTTTTTGCATTAGGCTTCTTTGCATTTTTTTTCCGCTTTGGAAACAAATTCTTTGGAACTAGTTTTTAGCTTGTTCGGCGTGGCGTGGCGTGGCGTGTTTGTGCGCTGCATTTGAGGCTGTTAACTGAAGTGTGGTTATATTTTTACTGCAATTTGTACATCAACTTGATCTGCGTCCTTTCTCCTTATCCTTCTTAGCCTTGTTGGCCAAGTCCTGTTCAATTTTTACACCGAACATATTTCAAGTGAGAATTTTAATCAAACATTTTTGACATTTATTGTTTAAATAAAGCACTTTAAAGAGTACTTTCACTATAATGCTCTTTTTTTTGAGCGTATGAAATAGTAGCAGGCAGACAGGTAGTTAGATATGGCATGTCATGGTAACACCTAAAAATAACCGTTAACTGGCATTATTAAGTTTAACAACAGTTTGAGGTGTTTTGGACTTTTCAGATTTTGAAATGCTTCGAAATTTCGAGTATTTACAATATATAAATTAAATTATGCTTTTTAAAAAATCGGTTTCGAAAAAGTAAAACTTTTGATGGAACCATAGTAAAATAGTTTATAAAAAAGTTTTGAGTTACATGTTTTTAAATTTCTTTGTCCATAAAATTTCCCATTATTATGAAAAAATGATAAAATACAATTTTATAATTATACGAAACAAATATTTATATTTTTTCTCAGTGCATTATTCGTTTTTTTTTCAAATTTTTTTGAGTTTCTTGTTGTTGCTTTTTATCTAAGCATCTCTCTAATTTGTTACTTTTGCCTTGCTACTACTGAATGCAACCATGCGAAATGACCAAAGTGCAATCAGGGCAGCATATGTGCCTCAATTTTTTGGGGTTAGTGCAAATTTGGCTTTTTGAACACTTGACTTGGGTTTGTTGCTGCTGTTGTTGTTGTTGTAAGCAAATTTAAGTGGTTTTTGCTTGGTTTCATTTTCGGGTTTTTTTGTTACGCTCGTCTTTATTTTTTGTGAATGCTTTTTTCTCGGTGTAGTGTGGTGTTGTGCATGAAAGAGTATTAAATCAGTTCGTCAGCTTGGGTACGCTTTCTTGCGGCAACGATTTGTGGATGTTTTCGAATCAAGAAAAATCTGTTTTGAAATTATGTTTTGTTCGGTTTTTGTGTTGTTATTTTTTTGTTGCTTTGGCATGTTTTGTTGGCTGTGAGAAAAAGCTGTGTTTACTTTTTTTTAGCAACAAAGCAAATTTTCCAGATATCCTTACAATCTACAAGATACAAAACTTTTGTACTTACACCACTTTAAAGTATACAAATTAATAAGATTAAGTAAGTGATTTTAATTTAATCAATTAAAAATTGTAAAGCTCTTAAAATTTTTAAAGTATTTTTTGCAAACTTCGTGGAGGAAGTAAAGTGCTGAAGTAATCAACACTTTGAATATTGAAGTACTTAAGGCGTTGCAGTATTTGATTGCTTAAATTAATATTTAATCAAAAGCAAATTGAAACACTCATAAATACTTTAAATCATAATTTAAAAGAACTCCTCTAATTTAATCAAAGAACCCTTCCCAAATCACCTAAAGTCCCTCATAACTTTAGTCTGAAAATATTTGTATGCCACTCCTTCCACCTGATCTTCGCTTGTCCATTAATCACCAGACAGCGTGACCTATAAACTACCTTGTTTGTTTGTTTGTTTCTTGTTTCGTTTTGCGTTTGTCCGTTATGCATATTTAATAGGTCAACATAAAAAAAAAATGTACTAAATTTAATAACGCAATTTTCCTACTACCAAATTCAATTTTTATTTTGCGCGCGCACAAATTGCTGACATTAAGTTTGCTTTTCCTCTTTTTTTTCTGCCGTTCCCGTTCTCGTTAAGATTTAAATTTTCGTTTCGTTCTACATTCTGCGTGTGTGCGTGCGTGTGTGTGTGTGCGTTCTTCGCTGCTCAAAGTCAACGAAGAAGAAGAAGAAGGCGCTGCGTTGTGCTGTGCAGCGTTTCATCCTCAGGCGCAAGCTACATCCTTGCGCATTTAGTGTCCTTTTGAATTATTTAGAAACATTCGCTCGAGACGACAACTTTGTCATTCGCATAAACAATTTTTCCCAGTAAAAGTATGCTTCATGTTACTCTTTTCTATGCTACACAACAACGACAGAGACTCCGACTACATACAAAAGCTACTACAGCTACTACAACTACTACAACAACTACTATAATACTTTCGCTACTCTTCTTTTTTCTTCGCCGCACAGTGGAATCAGTTGCGTGAACAAAAATTGTCAAGGTAATTTTCCGATTTGAGTTTTGATAGCGATAAATTCAAGTTTTAGTATAAAATACTATTAACAGCAAGAAAAAAATTTTTAACTAAAACACATCTCTATAGTTACGAAGATATTGACTTGAAATTTAATGTTTAAAGTATTTTGGTTTTTGAGACAAACATTTACGAATTTGGGGAGAGTAAAATAATTAATAAAATAAATTTGTTTACATACACTTTGGAGTTATCGACTGAGAATTTGACACTTTAACTTCTTTTTTTTATTAGGTTAATATAATACATGTATTTGTTAACTATTACATTTAAAGTTAAAGACATGTCAAATTGAAATTTCCATAGCGGTCAAACATGGCATAATTGACCCACAAAAAAAACTCTGAAACACTGTGCGGAGCGTTTTGTTGTGCTACTCCACTTTTATGCAAAACTACATACATTTTTGTGTACGCACACAAACAGACAGACCGACAGACAGACAAACAAACAAGCATATATACTCGTACATATAAACAACTTGGCTGCATGACTGCTTCGTTGCGTGTGTCAACGCGCAAAAACTTTTTTACTGCTCTCTAAACAAATAATTTTTCACTTTTTTTTAACCCAAACATTGCCGCCTGCAACTCTTCTGCACTCCTTCACCATCCCATAGTGTCCTGCCACTATGACTATGAATAGTTCGTCCTTGTATCCACTTCTGCGGCTGCTTTCATGTGTCGCATGCAACTCTGAAAAGTTTCTAAAAAAAAAAATATAATAATAATAAAAAGCAAAAAAAAAGAAAACGAAAAAATTTCCAAAGTTGTTGCTTACGTTTTTTGGCCAAACTTGAAAGTCAGCTGAACTTCAGCTGGGCGCACGTTTAGACGAACTTTCGCATAAGGCGCTGTCGCGTTTCGGTCGGGGGCCCGGAGTGTGCTGCCATGCCAACATGTCGAACTGCTATTCCAATGTACGCTTGCGTTTCGCTTTTCTCTTTTTTTTCGCAACGCTTATTGTCAGTTTTGAATATTTCCGCTTTTTTGCTTCAGCTTTTGTTGTTTTCGTTGCTGTTGTAGTTTTTAAGTTCATGACGCTTCGAGCTCTAAATTCAGCTGACTAACCTTCCGTGGCCGTGTGGAAGTAGCAGCCGTCAGCAGCAGATGCAGTTGTCGGTCATGCTGCTTGGAGTGTCTTTCTGGAAGCTGCATTTGTTACATTAGATATTAAAACAACAACAAACATGCGAAGTAACAAATTCTCCAAGTGGATGAATTTAAATTTTATATTTCGTAAATTTCCCGACATTTTGAAGTCAATTAAAGAAGAAAAAACATCTCAACAAACTATTTAAAATATTCTGGAAATTCTCATAACTTTTAAAGTAGAAAAGTTAAAGCCAAAATTCAAATGCAGTTTTAAGCCAGTTTCGATTTTATTATATTTCCATTTAACTTTTTAATTTTGGTGTAATTTTGTTAGTTAATATTTTTACCACTTTATATGGAAATTGGCTGAAGCGAAATTGAGAGTGGTGCATCTCAAAAACGTGCCTTTTATTAATCTTTAACATCTTTTTCGAAGGCCGCGTCCACATTATTTGCCTATAAATATTTAGCCAAACTAATTGAATTTCAGTATTCATATATCTGTGAGATAAAGAATCTCAAGTCCAGCGAAGCCAGCCCGACCAAATTGGGAAGTGCGTACGTCCGTACGTACTCGTACACCAAGGTCCCAATTAATTAGTTCCAAACGCAAAACTCATAAGCGAAATATAATTATGGCTAATCACATTTTTGGCAAGCGCTTAAGTGCGAATATACGAGTATGTATGCGCGTGTGCGTTCGTATATATATTAGATCATAAAAATGCATATGTATGTGTATATGTGTCGAAGTAGAAACAACAACGAACACGACCAGCAGCCAACAATAACAACAACAACTGCCAGACAAAGTAAGGAGCAAATAAAATGAGTTTTTCCCAAAAACAAAATAAATGGAAAAAATTGCGGAATTATTATTTGGTCCAGATAAAATCACAAAATAGTGCCAGATGAAATGAAATTGTGTGTGTGTGTGTGCGTGTGTACACGTGTGTGCATTTTTATTTAGTAGACTGGTTGTGAGGTTTATTATCACAAATCAAAAGATATGAAAAAGTTTGAGTTGCACAAATTTTTGTCATGTAATTTTATTTAATATGAACAATATAAATTGGTTTTATGTAGTTATAATAACGTAAAAAGCAGTTGTTATAACTACATATTGTAGTAATTTTAATGGTAAACAATTTACTTCAAATCATTTAAAACCAAATTCAAAGCAGCGCTTTTAAACAACTGATTAATACAATATATCTATAATGGAATATTACTGCATATATCAGTTAAAAACTTAAAAATTATTACTTTTTGCAGTTGTTTTTTTAATATTTGTGTTGTATAGAAAAACAACTAAATAAAACCGAAGAAAAAACATGAAATTTCAAAACTATGTTAAATGCATTATTACTACATTTTTCGATTAAATTTTAAAAATGACCACTTTTTGTAGCTTTTGCTTAACTTTCAGGACAAAAGATTTTGTGTCTGTTGCAGAAAGCTTGAAACCATTTAACAAAACAACCAGTCTAATGTACACATGTGTATGCGTTACGAATATTTGTGTTTGTGTTGGTTTACTTGTACGTGCAGATGACCATGAATTTTCTGTTCATGGTCCCTTTTTTCGTTGTTCTGCTTGTTGTTGTTGTTATCGTTGTTGTTGTTGGCATAAAAGTGGATATTGTGCTTAATAGTATTTATCATTAAATTAATAGCCAAAACAAAAGTGGTTAGGGTAATTTTTATGACCCACACGTACACACAAACAAACAAACAAACAAACCAACAAACCAGCCCTCTAATCCCATTTGTTTATGGCACTGTGTGTCTGTGTCTGTGTGTGGGTGCGTGTGTGTGAGAGCATTGGAGGCGCTCGGCTGTTCGTTACACCATGTGGTTCTGCTCTTTAGTAGTTTTTGTTATGAATTTGTTGCTTTTTTAAATGAAAACATCAAAACTCGCACCTCTCGACTTGTAGCTTTTTTTCTAATTAGGTAAGCTTGGCGGGCGTGGCATGAGTTGGGCCAGGGGCGGTTAGTGTTAAGTGGTATTTTGTGGGTGAACGTCATGGTTGAAATGTCACTACTTATGGTCAGCGTGTCTCATATCGACGTGTGCGTGCGTGTGTTTTTCACGGTTCTGGCCACCCGCTTGCTTTTAGCTCGCCGGTCTGACAGTAAAAGGATTTTTCGGTTCGCTCTTTGTTATCCTGCTGTGTAGTTAATTATACACTGTAAAAAAAAATTATTTTCGATGGATTTAATTTACATGCCTGGCATTTAAATTTGTACAGAATTGAGGTATCATAAGAAGGAGATAAAATACCTTTATTTTTGAAATAATATGCAAATTTGTTGCTGCTTTTCCTCAGTGTACGAGTATGTAGGAGAATGGGTTCGTGTGTACGTTGATTTTATATATTGTAAGGTTAAATGCAATTTCGTTCCATTCAACTTGGTTTGCTCGTCGCTTCTGATGGCATTTTGGTGTCGAGAGAAAGTTAATTGTGCCAACATTAATAGGGATTCATTTGGGGGAATGGCCATACTAATTAATATGAATTAATTTTCCGTTTGGTTTTTTGTTTTTTGTTTTTGGTATGTTTTTTTGTTTTGTTATTTTCTTCTTTTAGGTATTATAAATGGTCAAGTGGAATGGACATAATAATTTTATGTTCAAGTAGTTAGTTACACACTTTGAATGAGATTTATCTGGCAGGTGTTGTTCGAAAATAATTACAGAACCTGACCCGAAATCGAAGAGGACAAAAATGTTGAAGCTTAAATTAGAGAAAGTAAAACCGTCTTCAAGTCGTAAAGTTTTTAGATACTTTTTTTGTCAATAATTCAAATAAATCTGATTTAATGTATTAACATGCTTAAAAAATGTTAAGCAAGTTTCTCTTATTTTGTTGCATAATTGTCAAATTTGTAACTGCGACACTAATGTAAGATGACTGATTATTTTTCACTTAAAATCAACCAGCAATCATCAAACGCCAGAATTTCTAATAAACTTAATTTATCTTGGGCGAGAACTCTCGTCCAACAGTTATGACCAAATAACATTACCAAAATAAATTCATAACAAAAACAGGAACTGCAAATCATAAACTCCACATTTTCTATTTATTTGCTTCAGATCACAAATAAATATTTTCATTTCTTATCGTAACCGCAAAACCGCCAGCAGAGCCGAAGCCAACGCCAACTGTTGCCGGTTGAATGAGTCAAGGTAATAAAAATCATTCGTTTCGGAGAGCTAAATGCAAAATTATGATAACAGTGGGTGTTATCTTACTTCTGCTCTGCAATCACTCATTTGTTGTAGACGAGATATTAGACAACACCAGTAGTAAATTATTAACAAAACTACAATATAATTATTTGTTTTTATTTCATGTGATTGAGTTGTTCAAAAGTATGCAATGATTTTTAATCTTAGTAAATTCTGTTAACATTTTTTGTGAGTGATTTTTTAATGTTAACTTTGATTAATGTTGAGTCGTGTATTGTCCATATCTAACAGAAGTTACCTTAATCTATAACCGGAAAAAAAAGAACCAACAACTATTTAAAGATAATACTTTGTATATATATTGTATTAACTCGATTTAGAAATCCCTTGGAGACTGATTTAGAAATATTGCAAACCAACAAAAGCTTCCAAATCAGAAAATAATTTTATGAAATGATAAGGAATATCATAAAACCAACTTTTGTTTTATTATATTTGTGATCCGCAAATTTGTCGTTATTTGAAATGGGTTTCCAGATCTGATGATGGACCAATTCTAAAATTAAACTTGAGATATTTAATTAAATTTTTTAAAACTTGAAAACTACTTTTATAGCTTCTACAAACCAAAATTAGTGTTTCGTAGGAGATCTAAAGATGCGAGAGATTCAATGTCAATAATCAAGATATAATCATATAGTGAAACTAACTTCTTTTCTCTAAGAACCGACCGACAGTAGCACACAGAAAAGGTAGCTTTATTTACTTAAAAAAAAAGTTTTTTTTTGTATTTATTTGGCAATAAAACCAAGAGATAATACCAGCGAACAGGATGTCGCGAGGATGACACACTTTTTTACTGTATTATATTGTATTATTTAATTAAGATAAATAAGGTAAATCCACGTCAAAGATGCTCTGCCAGTGCCGAAGATTTTATAAAATGAACAAGACGACGTCTCTGGGCATTAGTAACGAATTATCGAACAACATGCGTAGTTGTGGCAGAAGACTCTTGATCGTTTTTGCTATTCTGGTAAGTAACTAAGTGATAATAAATTGGTTCCGAGCTAAAGTAGTCCTATAGCCTTTTCAATTAACTAATTAATTAAAGTAGTCTAAATCCGTCTTCAAATTGTAAAACAAATTTATTTAGAATAGTTGAAGATATTTTTACTATAACGTATTCTACAAAACACTTACAGCAATAATTTTAAAACCATTCGTAGTCAAGTTATACCAGTTTTGTTTGGATCCATATATATACCAATTAATTAAAATTTTTAATAATATTTACCTCAAATGAATTTTGGATCTTTTTATTCTTGCAGCAACTGACGAAATGCATTCATTCACAGGAACAGGATACAAGCACAGTTGGAAATGCTGAGCCAAATCTTTTAATATTGGATCAAGTTGAAGGTAGCCAGGATCTAAAACCAAATATTTGTGATAGTATTATATTTAAAATTTAATTTCCTTACAGAACACACCACCGAGAAAAGCACGGATCCAGAAATATATACAACAACAACAGATGTTGCTTCGGAAATTACGAACGAAGAGGACTTGAATATTCAAAGTGAGACAATTGCGACTACAATCGAAAATGATCAGGCTTCAACGATCATAGCGGATGTAACCGAAAAATCAGAACCACAACCAACGGAGAAATCGAAATGTCTGTGTGACTGCGATACTGGGCTCATACTTGGTCAAATACAGAAAAAATCATGCAGTAATGAAGAGCAGGATATTGCAAATACGCTCCAGAATGAAATTTCAAATACTGAAAATGAAACGGAAAGTATCGTGACGAATGAACCAATAAGTACTGATAGTGCGGATAGTACTACAGAACCACAAATTGAATCTCAGACAAATTCTCCAACAGAAATCCAAACAGATTCAAAAACGGACTTGCCCACAGAATCTCATACTGAGCTCCAAACAGAGCCGCAAACAACGACTCAACCAGAAACTTCTCCAGATCCAATTGAAACTACGACTTCAACCGCAACCGAGAAACCAAAGGAAACCATTCTCACACCTTGTACATCAGCTGGAGATTTTGCCGATGAAAGCGATTGTCAGTTGTACTATACTTGTGTGGCACAACCAGCTGGAAGCGAAATGTTATACCAGCGAGTGGAAAAATCCTGTCCAACCGGAAGTGCATACAACTCCGAACTAGCACGTTGTACACGTGACATTTCGAATTGTAACGATGGCAGCTTACTGTGCGAGCAAGCCGGCACCTTTCCCGATCCGCAGGGCAATGCCAGCTACTATTGGTGTGTGGCACGACTAAATGGTGCTGGTGCTGCTGCCGGCGGCGTTGGAAGTTTTCATAAATATCGCGTTCAATGTCCGTTGGGTGAGGTTTTTGTGCCGAAATTGGGCAAATGTTTTATTGATATCAATAATTTGCAAAATTTACCGGCAAATTATGGACGCCCCGGCATAGGCGGCGAATCTAACGAAGACGACGAGGATATTATCAAAGCGGAACTGAAGCAATTCAAACTGACAGAAAAGTTGCGACTAAAGGAACAAAAACTTAAGGACAAAATGGAGCAAAAGCTTCAAAAGGAATTAGCCAAAAAGGCAGCAAAGGACGCTAAAGAACAGACCAAGAAGTTAAAGGGTGGATCCCAAGAGATCGAACAATTTGTATGCACGGAGGAGGGTAACTTTGCCTCAACGCTAAGTTTAAACCGATATTTTACGTGTATCAGTAAAAAGGGTCAATTTAAGGTAGTGAGCATGCAGTGTCCATTGGGAAATGTCTTTGATGCACAGCACGCAGTTTGTCAAGCAAACAACAATTTGGAAACCGATGATGATGATGATGAAGATGATGAAGACGACTAAGAATCTGCTAATTCGTTCAAGTTTATAAAAAAATCTACGTACACATTTAATTTGAATTTAAATAATTCTTAAGTACCAAAAATGTATTTCCTGCCATCAATTTAAATTTCGACCGGAACTTGGCTTTCAAATTTAAACCTGCACTTATCAATAACTATTAAGTCTATTGTAAATAAATAAATATTCAAATAAATCAAAATAAGAAAGTATTTCTTTAGAAACCGAATTCAGATTAACATACATTAGACTACGCGGCGGATGTATGTCTGATAAGGTACGACCGACCAAGTGTTTTCGATAAGACGTTGCCGCCTGAAGTGTTACTTACCTGTTGATAAAAAAAACAAAAACAATATAAAATTTTGTACAACATATTTATCAGTTAATTACACGCAATCGGACAAGTTTACTTTCAGCACTATTTGTATAAAAGAATTGTTTAAAAGAATTATGAATTAGTTTATTAAAGAAAACGACCAGTAACAGGTTAAGCTAAAACGAAAAACATTGTTGAGAAATAATAATAAAAAAAATTTTAAAAAACTTATTAAGTTAATAAAAGAAAAGTAGTTAATAACGGTGAAATGATGAAAATTTTAGTACTATCATTACTTGCGATCAGCGCTTCCGTTTACGGTCGAACGTTGGAAAATAGCCCTTGCAAACAGGCCGGATTCGTGTTCAGTGCCCGCGTTGGACTTTGCGTACCTCAAATTAAGTTCAACGCTCTGAATGATAATGACGAAGAATCTCCGATTGAACATCCAACTATTCCAACGACCGAGGCGGATATTGAAAATCCAACCATTCCAACGAAACCCACACCATTGGTAGATGAGCCAACCGAGGAGCCAACAACGGTTGCCCCTGAGGAACCTACAACATTAGCTCCCGAAGAACCAACTACAGTTGCTCCTGAGGAACCTACCACAGATGCTCCCGAGGAACCTACAACTGTAGCTCCCGAAGAACCTACGACTATTGCTCCCGAGGAACCTACAACTGTAGCTCCGGAAGAACCAACAACAGTTGATCCTGAAGCACCAACAGTTGCCCCTGAGGAACCAACAACAGTTGATCCTGAAGCACCAACAGTTGCCCCTGAGGAACCTACAACAGTGGCTCCTGAAGAACCAACAACAATAGCTCCCGAGGAACCAACAACGTCAGATCCTGAAGCACCAACTACAGTTGTCCCCGAGGAACCTACAACGGTTGATCCTGAAGCACCAACAGTTGACCCTGAAGAACCCACAACAGTGGCTCCTGAAGAACCAACAACAATTGCTCCCGAGGAACCAACAACTTTAGATCCTGAAGCACCAACTACAGTTGTCCCTGAGGAACCAACAACTGTAGATCCTGAAGCACCAACAACAGTTGTCCCCGAGGAACCTACAACGGTTGATCCTGAGGCGCCAACAACGGTGGATCCTGAAGCACCAACAACAGTTGCTCCCGAGGAACCAACAACAGTTGCTCCCGAGGAACCTACAACGGTTGATCCTGAGGCGCCAACAGTTGACCCTGAAGCACCAACAACAGTTGCTCCCGAGGAGCCAACAACAGTAGCTCCCGAGGAACCAACAACGGTGGATCCTGAAGCACCAACAACCGTTGCTCCCGAAGAACCTACAACAATTGCTCCCGAGGAACCAACAACGGTAGATCCTGAAGCACCTACTTCTATTGCCCCCGAAGAACCCACTACCAAGCCTTTCATATGCCCTGTAACCGGTTTCTATCCAATGGATGACGCCTGCGATAAATTTACATATTGCACGATTAAAGATGGCACCACGCTCACCGTGGAATTCATGTGCCCGGCTGGACAAGGTTTTAATCCTGAATTAAGCATTTGTGATTCCGATTACCATTGTGATGATATTCTGGATTAAACTAGAATAAAAATTCTTAGACTTTTTAAACGTTGCCAGAACGTGGTGGCGGTAGTTCATGGAATTACCACGAAGTAAAAAAATTAAGCTGTATTATTTATTACGAAACGAACTCTTTGGAATGTATTTCCATTACTACAAAAATAAGAAGCTCTACTTTTTGTACATATTTAGAAAATTTTAAATTATATAAAAATATACAATATATACAATACATAACGAATTAAGATTGAATTTTGATTTTGATCGTTTTGTAGATACCATGGCGTGACAGTGGCCATTTCAATCACTGTCAAAATATCGCCCGAAAATTAACTTGTCACTGGTGACGTCGAGTATCGCATTGGCTGTCCTCACTTTTGATTTCATTTTAAGATTCGTCTTATCAGATATAATTAGACTTTCAGCTAATGGCGCAATTATATTTTATTGTTTTCCTATTCGGCTGCTGATTAGAAATTGCTTACGGTTATCAGTTCTTATCAGTAGCGATTTCACACTTGCAAAAATACTCGTAAGAGTTGCTGGGTAACTATGAACTTTATTACCTTCAACTGATTTGATATGTGAAAGGAAAATTTTTTTAATAAATAACATTGAGTCATGAATGAACGTAGTGAACGTAGTGACTAACTATGAAGTGTCTAGGTTAGTTATAATCCTAGTATACACTCAGTTTTAAGCCCCTCACTCATGAAGAAGTTTAAAGGAAATTCTTCCAACTCACAATTATGAAGTAACATTTTTATAATTCAATGCTTCCAAATTCCGAATAACCTACAAGTAACCAAGAACAGAAGCACCTGAGAAACTAACGACATTAGCTCTCGAGGAATTGACAACAGTAGTGCAGAGGAAAATTTGCTCGACCTACTTCAGAGAACATTCCAGACATTCATCTAACCTTAATATCCGCTATAATTAAGTATTACTGTGTTCTACCAAAATAAAATCCAACTTTAAAAATATTCCACAAGAAAACCGCTATTTAGTGTTACAATGTCTAAACCAAACAAAAAATCCTCCAGCAAATGGAACCAACAAATCACCAAAATAATCCGGCATCGTACACTTACTCATATCGCTACTATGCTAAAACAGCAAATATGAAAACAAAAAAAAAACGATCACGGTTCCCATACTAGGCCGCAACACCATATGTACGCTTTCGTTATTTCCGACCGCAAAACCCCATTTGTGCCGCTGCCGAAATTATGGACCAGTCGCGCAACCGAAATGGCCGACCATAAAATTTCACGGCTTGACATTTCGCGGCGCGCGAAATCCTCTTTACGTGCGGCAGCGGTGACAACGGCGGCTCGTCGTAAATCCTTTTATGATTTGCGACGCAGGTCAGTCCGGCATATTTGTCCGTTTTATTGTTGCTTTATGGACTTGCCCGAAGTCTGTCGGAGCGTTTGCTCTTGCACGCAAAACGGCTGCTTTTTGTTAGCTTTGAAGTTGTCTGTAGGTCGTCGCGCCACAGGCGTAGTCAATGTTAGGCACAATAGGAGCGACCACCTAAAAGTTTTATAAAGCAAAATTAGAGAGAAACTTGCCGCTACTTTCAAATGCTTAAAATGTTAAATTAAATTGTTCCTTCCTTTTTATCTTTTTCATTCCGGAAATTGCCGCCCCTACGTAAAGTACCGCCCATACTATACGGCACATATGGCAGTTTTACCCCTGATACTGTGTTCTTGGGTTGTTGGCTTAGTCGAGTTAACGTGGGAGGAGAAGCAATGAAAGATTTTTACATCCATTTTGCCGCAGTTCATTTTCACTTTCGTCTTGTGTGCTTTTAGGCGCGCAAACTTTTTAGATGGCTACGAGCCACAACAACAACAAAAACAACAGAAAACAACTGAAGAAAAATGAGCACTTTCGCGCATTAAATTCGGTCCGGATTTGTGTAAATGACCCGTAAACACATAAACACACGCACACATATTTAAACGTATGGCTTAGGTGGACGTGAGTACGTTTGAGTGTATATGAATGAGAATTTCTGCGGTCACACTCACACGCACACTTGCACACATACGGCCATGCAGTGATTAAACCTCGATATCCGTCGTTTTGTTTCGCTTCGCTTTACAGGTGTGTTAGTTACAAGGACTTCGCACTCATGTCCTTGCATCAACGTGAAGTTTTGATCTCGCTGTAAACTTGTGCGTGTGTGTGTGTATTTTGCTCGCGCGTTTGTGTGTGTGTATGTGAATGTGTTCACTGGTATTTGTAATTCGGTTTGTGTGCGTGTTTGCGTCTTGTCGGGCATAAATGATTAGTCGTGTGTGTGTGTGTGTGTAAATATGTTTGCAGATGTGTGAGTTGTTGTATGCTTGTGTGCACATGCCTATTCGTGGCTCTTAACCGCAACCGCAGCCGCAAAATGGTTAAATTATTTTTCCTTATCGAGTCCAACTGGGTTGGCAGTGCGGCACACAGTGACGAGCAGCTAAAATTATAACAGCTTGAAATTTAAAGTTAAGCCTTTGACTATTCAATCTTTTGCTGTCATATTTGATTCATTTGATTTCGATCTCCTGCTTTAGAACTACATTTCAACAATTTGGCATCATTATCCAATTCAAAACAAAACTTAAATATATGTATAATAAAATAGTTTTGATGACCTTCACCATAATCAAAATTTCGTCAAAATACTTCGAATTGATTCTCCAGAAAAAAAATTATTGGGCCGAATAACCCTTTCCTTTTAGCCAATTATGATTTTTTGCCATTAGCTTATAATATTAGTATATTATAATAGAAAAATACAAAAAAATAAAAATAAAAAATAGGGTCACCTTTTTTGGGGTCACCAATTATTGTTTTATAATAATAATCGATTTCTTTTGATTGGAGTAAATACTATCGAGATTTTTCTGTTTACAACTGATAATTATAACAGTCAAGACCTCTTGAAGAAATTGAGCGTCGAATTATCCAATAAATTGGACAAAAAACATACTCAGATCCAAATTAAATGTCAACTTGTTTGTCAATATAAACAATAAAATAATTAACAATAATTTTGTATACTTCGGGAAGATCTGTTCCAATCTGTTTTAGGCTTACATTTTTTCTCTTCACTGTGTGTATATGTCAATGATTCTACATGTGTGTATGTATGCGTACGTGCGTTTGAAGTTGTTTGTTGCATTGATTTTGCCGTTTCGCTGTTTTAGGTGAATTTGCAAGTGTAAATGCGTGCGTATGTGTGTGTGTGTGTGTAAGTGTATGTTAATATTTTAGCTTCGTATGCATTTCATCAATTTCGGTGTTTATTTGTATATGCTTAATACATACGCGTGTGCGTCTGAGCGTGTGTGTGTGAATTTATTTGTTTATTTTAATTGATTCTGTTGCTCTCATTTGATTTTGGCAATGAATTAATCCTAACAATTACTAAAGTAAACCAAAACTCAGTTGCCAAAGAAATTTCGGGTTCTAATCAATTTTACATTTTAATTAATCGACCAAAAGATTTGATTAAGAATTAATTGATAACGAAACTAAACTATTGTAACAGCAATTCCAAACAGGAATTAATTTATTACTACAGTGGAAGATATCTTATGAAAATTTAGTAATGAAAACTTAATCTTTTTGTAATTTTATACAATAGAATCCAAACAAATTTCAAGCTTTTGCTGCAAGCTAAAACAAAATTTATATTAAACTAAATTTGTTTAGCTCAATCGAACTTATTAGAATTTTCTTCTTTTATGTCAATTATTATGTTAAAAGTAAAAAAAAAACCTCCCAAAGCCAATCAATAAAACGTGCCAATGAATTCAGCGCGGCATGGCCTAAGTACCGCTTCGAACTTTGGCAATACTCCGTCAATGCGTAACAATTAACCCCGCCCACTTTCCGCACTGCCGCACTGCTTAGCGCAAGCACTTGGGCGCAATTGAGGAAATCAATTCTAATTAAGCACAAATAAGCGCAATAAATACAAATTAAATACAAAGTCAAAGTTCAAAGGCTAATTTGCAGAACAACAACAACAACAACAAAGTAAAAAAATAATAATGTCGAAAAAAATGTATATACAAAAAAAATAAAAGAAAATAAAATAATAACATAATATGAAGGCCGATTGCGCCAATTGAGCTCATTAAAAGGAAATCCAATACAGCCGCGCTCAAATGCCTGCGGGCGTTTTTTTGCACGCAGCGTTTATCCCTCAAGTACCCAACTGACCCGCTATCAAATTTGAGCTTGCGGTCAGCTGGTAATTTAGCTGCATTTCATTTTAAGTGTCATTCCATTGACACCGTAGATGAGGAATTTGTTTGTTAAGCATTTTAATAATACACCTACACGGAGTGTTGTTGCTATTTTGAGGGATAAAGTGTCATCACTTCACAGCCTAAAATGGCAAATACAATATATTAAAGCTAATATCAGTTAAGAAAATAAAATTAAAGCAACTGCTACGTAAATTTAGTTAATCATAGAAAAGTTATAGCTGCGCAATGTTCAAGATATTCAATTTTGAAATACAAATTATTTCATGTACAATGTTATTGTTAATGTAAATTTACACGCCCACTACTAATTAGATATGTTCCCCAAACACCTCCACGTTTTCTCTTACTTTGTTTAGCATGGTTGAAAATGTCTCTTCAACCGTCTCTGATCTGGAACAAGTTGGAAATGGTCTACCGGGACTCGGTATTTTTATCTTAGACTAGGACGTTCGCTTATTCATCAGCATCATCAAATTTAATTGGCTTACCGAATCGAGTTCTTGAGAGTTATGACGGTGGACTGTCAATTCAGCCAACTGCGTCCACTTTTGGTAAAGCTGTTAGACATGAAATTCAAACTTTTAATTGCAATATACATTAGGAGAATAACTCGAATGTGACGGGTAGGTCTTTAGTCATATGTGAAGAAAATCAGCTGTTTCAATTTGTTTCTGATAATACGAATATAAACGAGGACTCTTACTTTTGCTCAAAGCTGTAATTTTAAATACTTGGACCTAATTACTTAAAAGAGAAACATAAAATAAATTGAGAATATAAAAAAAAACTCGATTGCAATAAAAACAATAAAAACAATTAACTTTTGAGATATCGAACAAAAATTTATTAACAAAAATTAAAGCCAAATAAAAATGCCAAAATAGAAAAAGTTTTGCAAAGAAAAACACAAACAGAAATACTGAAAAGCGCGTTTATGTGAGAGGAAAAAGTTTTGTCATACACACACACACGTGCACACAAACACACGAATAGATAGCCGGGACATGCACGCATACACGCGTCTCTAATCGATAAAAATTTTATTTATGGCATGCTTAAACTGTTTTCTATGTTGCCGCCAACGCCACGCCCATGCCATCGAAGCATTGCAAACGGAAAAAGGTCAGGCTGGCTAGCCCAAAGGACGACGAGCTGTTGCTTTAATTCTTATGTATATGTGAGTGCGTGAACAAACGTCCTTAGAGGACAGACAGTCCGACCGGCAGACAGACAGAACGTGCGGAGGAAAGGACTCAAGAGCGGCGTAGGAGAGTTGGGTTGACTTGTGAACGACGTGGGATCTGCAGGTCGATTGCGTATCAATTTGGCGCAATAAGCAAACTAAAAGTTTACGGGTCAGACGACGTCGACGTCGACAACGATGGCGAAGGCGATGGCGACTTTTCAAAAACGGCTCGACTACGCCGGAAACGGATATGAGTGTCGGTAGCAAAATATGGCTGCCAATTTAAATTTATTTACAAAGCAACGCGTTAGCTCAGAGCAGAGCAGAGTAGAGCAGTGCCAGAGGAGAGCTGCGCAAAGAAAAGCGAAATAAAGAAGTCAAAGGACGCGGCTGAGTGTGTGCACGCGCCTTCGAAATTAAGAAAATTTGCCACAAACAAAACACACACAAAAAAAAGAAGACAAAAATAACGAAAAGTGCCTTTTTCGTTGTTGCTTTTGTTGTTGTATGTTTTTTTTCATGATTTATGGGCTATCGTGAAAATTATGTCAAAATTAATGTCGGGAAAATTATTCAATTTGAGCGCATTAGAAAACCGCATTTCTGCCGTAAATTTATTTAAAATCGACATTTCTGAGCGTTCTGAGCGACTGTGCGGAAAATGTCGGAAAACTCCTTTTATTTAGGATAGCATTTTTATTACTCGAATGTGCTTAAGTTGCTAAATTGTATTTTATATTTATTAAGACCGTAGGGTATATTGAGTTTGGTCTTTCGTATGTAACAAATAAAAGAAGGCATGGCAGGTATGACACCTAAATACGAGCACATCGTCGCTTAAAGTACAGATTCAGCTAGCTGATATTTTTTATAGTTTAACATCACATAAATTGTGTAGGGTACATGAGCTTTGATATACCCCAAGGTCAATCTCTAACTAGTTCTTAATTTCAAAGCGTACAAATTGTTTCATTTAGCGCGAGAGCGAGAGCGAGAGTGCTAGACATGCTGAGCACGCATTCAGCGCTGTAGGCTGAAACAATTTCAATTTTCAATTTTGTAAATTTTCTCGGAAAATAAGTTTAAGTTTTTAAGGTTTTTCCCTTTTCTTAGTTGATGCTTTTCTTGTTGTACAGCGTCTATAAATGAAATTCTCTGGAGCCGCTTTTATTTTCATCTCCTGATTGCCTCGTTAACTTAATTTAGATGAAAATTGAACTCTCATCGATTTTACCTATCCACCTACCAAGCAGCCTTTCCCTTTGCACATGAAGTTAACATAACAAGAGTGAGCATTAAGTCTAGTTATGTACTGAAATTCGTTCAAGTTTTTATTCATAACTTATTTAGACTAAATTAAATATTTGTGTTTGGTTCGCGATTCTCTTTTTGTATCATTCAGTTGACAGCAGATTATTGACACTATTGACAGATTGACATTTCTAATAAAAATAACTTTACTGTTGCTCGTTGTGGTCGTTAGCACAATTACACATAAGAAAGAATCGAACCATTTCTCGCCACTAAAATTGCCGAGTGTAAAACTGTAGTATCTTTAAAATTTCCGTTCATATTTTACGCAAGGTAAGGTCCCTCTTCCCTCTTCTCATCACATTTTTTCTTTATTTTTTTGCATCCTTCTTCATTTGTTGCTCTATTTATTTATTGAATTATTTATTTATATCTGCTTTCTTTCTTCTTCTTGAAATCATCTTTCGAAACCAATTAAATAAATTAAATATGCACAGCAAATGTTTTCTCACTTTTACATGCCAATAAAATCGGCGTTAAAATTGAATAAACTTGGCAACCGGATTTTGCATTTGCATTACTATGCTATACCATACAAACACATGTACAAATACGCGCGCACACACCGCCATGGCATATTTTTTGAAATATGAACTATCTAATGCTCGTATCTAACTAAATAACGTGCTATCATAAATTTCCAATTCCAGCCAACGCAACTCCCTGTCGCCCTCGAGTAAATATAAACGCCAATTAAAGCACCTCTTAACTGAAAAATCTCTCTCATACACATACACGTTCACGTATATAAACGCGCGCACACATACACAATACAAACAAACATTGCCTGGCTGGCATATACAAACACATTCACATCGCACTTTAGCCAGGCGCATCAATCTAAACGGAAGCGGAAGTCGTAAGCACAAATATTAATAAACAAATCTCGGCATATACAAGCGCAAATACACACACACATACATCGATATACAAACAGCCACACAGCCGCATATGTATACAAACACTCGAGTTCATAGTTGGCAATTCAATATTATCAGATTTAGTTTCAACTGCGGTTGGCAATGGGCGCTAGTTAAGCTCCTCCACAGTGGGCATGGAATCTTTAATTATTATATACTATTAAAATGCTTAAAATTTCTGCATTAATATCAAATTTTACATTATCCTGTCGAACAGAAATTTTTTTTTGCTCTTACGAATTTCATATATTTTTGATATGATAATGGGACTTTCAATTTGATATTTTTAATGGTAGATTTATAATTGTCCCATTGAATTGACAATTCCTATAAATGCAATCAATTGATATTATTTATTGTTCAAACGAAATTATTCTTGTTAAAATGACAATATAAGTTTTTCTTGTGTAAGCTTCACCCTTCCCTAGTGAAAAATTGTTAACCCCACAATAAACAACATCGGTACTTATGAACAATTTATTTATTATATTAATATTTTTTTTAAGACAAATAATACCAATTAGCAGAGTTAATTGCACACTGTGCACCATAAGAGAGCGAGAGTGATAGAGAGATGGAGAGTGCAGCGGGACGCTCGCAAAGCATCGACTTGCGATTGCGAAAAGGATTAACTTTGCAGCAGTAAAAACAACAACTTAAACAAAAACAAAAAACAACAACTAGCTATCCGGATCCGGGACTAAATGGCAAATGGAAAATGACTGCGAATGAATGAATTTATTGCGACATCAATAAAGGCGGCCGTGTGCCGTGCCGTGCGCCCATGTTGCGACATGCCTCGTAATTGAGAGCGTTCAATTTCCAAATGGCACTGTTGTGTACCTACACCCCACACCTTGAATACCCAACCCCCTTCAACTTCGCGTCATGCAGTGTTGTCGTTGTTTGTGTTTTTGTTGTTGTTGTTCTTTTTGTAATTTTAACACGACATTTGGCATTTAGCGCTTTAAATGTATTTGTGCCCTATGGTGGTAGGGGAAGTTTGGGGCGTCAAATATATGGTGGAGGGAAGGTTGGCGCAATGAAAAAGGTGTATTAGAAAAATGTTAATTAACCTACAAAATGGCGTACATAGAAGCATAGGCACACATTCATACACACACACTATAACGCACGTATATATAAACTCGAACTCAAGCACAAATACATTTACGCCAACATGCTCTTACATATTAAATTAACAAGTACACAAGTGGGTTCACATGTCTGTATGCTTGTGTATGTGTTTTAAAATGAGTATGTGTGAGTGTGCGTATCTGGCTTTTATTACCAATTTAAAATGTCAGTTTGCTGGAAATGCACAAACCCTTCTGATACCCCTACTTTAGGTTCTTGCAGTATCTTGCAACCCCTTTGCCTGCTCTTCTATCGCCTTGCTTCCTGTTGTTCCCCTCTTTATCGTGCTCTGTTGAGCTCAATTTTATATCATTGAATATCAATTTTCTACTTTTAAGTATCGAACAACTTATTGCATAGTTGTGCACCCCAAGGCACCTCCTCTTACCACTTAAACCCCAGCTCCACTTACTTTTGCTAACTTGCCTTCTCATACCTTGTATAGTATAACTAACCCCATTTGTAGCCTTAATGCCTACTTTAAATTTCCTTCACCACCCTTTCCCCACCGAGGCTTCTCAGAGCACCTTTAGAAAATTTTATAATATTCGTTAGGGTCATCTCAGTTTAAAATATGTTTTTTTTTTAATACAAAAAATTAATACATAAAATATCTGTAGAATCACTTGATAAATTTAAAAAATTCTAGTTAATTTTTTTTTTTTTTTGAAATTTCGGTTTGAAATTTTGGCTTATAACAACTTTTTTAATTTAATTTTTGTTTTACCTATGGAACCTCGGTTCTATTTTTTTCGATTCTTTTGGAATCCAGGTTCAATTCAAATTCATTTTCGGAAAGTTTAGGAATTTTACAAAAATTATTTTCTGAGCGTAAAAGTTCAAAGAAAAAAGCTTTTCAAAACTGCCATTCGGATTTGGCTTTGAAATAGAGAGCTCGGACCCCGCATACGTACGGACCCCGCATACATAAGCAATCCGCTTCAGTTCTCATACGTTCGTTCTGTTCGTTTCGCATCGATTTGACTCGTTTGGTTACTTTTGCGCCCTTATCTGTGGGCGCCAACAATGGCAGTAATATTGCAAGTGTATGCCACTTCGAATCGTCCTTGTAGCAACAACAACGACAGCAACAACAACAACAACAACAGCAACAACATAATTTCAGGCTCGCGACGAACTTCAAGCTCAGAGCTCCATCGAACTTGCATGCGTTGGTGATGCGGACGTGTGGCTCAGGTGTTTGTGTGTGTTAGTATACGAGTATGTGTATATTTGTTACTTTGACTGTAGCCTACTTTCCGGCACTCTCGAAAGGTCGTAAACAGCTCATGAACATTAATATTTACGTCGAATTTTCCAGCTCACCGTAATTTTTCGCTTGCCTGTCCCTGTTTTTTTTTCGTTCGTTCGCTGTAATTTTATGAATTTTTCATGCACTTTTCGAATTCGTTGGAAAAATCTGCCTCTCTTTTGTTAAGTGGGAAAACTTTTTGTGGCAACAATTTAAAAAACAAAAAATCATTTTTAGTGAAGGGGAAAGAAATTTTTTAAAGCACTTAAAATTGTTCGTGAAAATTGAGGAATATAAAAAAAATGTTTATTTGGAAAAGTTTATTAAAATTTAATTTTATATTTAGAAAAAAGTGAAAATTTTTAAAAAAATCTATAGTAAAAATGTGTATAGAAAGGTATTCAAAAATAGAACTACAGTGGGGGCAAACGCCCCCTGCACCAGTGTGTGAAACACCGACCAACTAGCGCCTAAAATAGACTTACACACTTAATACCCTCGTAAAGCTGAAATATCCCTGAAAGTATGCTGCGAATAAATATGCTGCGATTCAATTTCACACGAGCTCAACTCAAAATGAATACGAACGCACTTCGCTCTGGCCCTCGCCCCGCCTCCCGTTTCGATAAACAAAATGCGGCTTTATCGGCTCAACGCACTTAAACTATCGAAAGTAAATAAACAAAAATTTTCGCAGCATAACTTTAGGCGTCAGAAGGCATCAATTTAGCATTCAAAGCGAATCGCTTAAAGGGGCGGGAAGAGCGGCGCAAAATACAAACACGCACATACTTACTTAGCACAGTTTTTACGCTTAGTTATGTGGCATATTGTGTAAGTATGTGTTCGTGTGTGCGTGCGTGTGTGTACGTGTGTGTGAGGCACTTGATCCTATTTTAAAAGGTTCCCTCTTTTCGCTGAGCAATAGTTTAGACGCTGCAAAGTACTTCATTCAAATGTTAATTATAAACAAAATATAAATAAAAATCAAACGAAACATTTTTATATTTAATTTAAAAAATATTTTTTTTTATTAAAAATAAATAATTTTTTAAAGTTTTTTGCTCATAAATAATTATTTTTTTTTTTTTGAAAGCTTTAAGTGATTTTTGTATGTACTGTGCGTGTTTGCTAACAACAATTCAGCCCTAAGCATGACGGAGCGAGAGGCGTTACATGGCACAATGGGCGCAAGTTACTTTAGCGATGATTTTGTGGAATTTCACTTGTACGGAGTAGTCTACTTTCCGGCGTAGTTGTAGTCTACTTTAGGGCGCGCTCATCTTTTTCGCATTAACCACACTTTCGGTATGTACGCTTCTTGCGAATGCTGTGCTTGTTTTTGTATTAGTTCTTTGTTGTTTGTTTGTCTGTTGGTTTGTTGTGTGAACTTGTTTCTCCCAACCGCCTAAATTTATACTACGATATATTTTTGGCTTCGCTATAATTCTCCGACTTTGGCCAATAAATCATTTTGGGGTTTTCGCAAGTTTTTGTTTTTGGGTCTATTTGCGGCTGATATACAAAATGCTAAAACTGCGAAAGTGTATGTAAATATTTTCAAAATGTTCAGCTAATCTTTTTGGGCGCAAAATCGTTTAAATTGGAAGCAGCCTTTTAGGCGCGCTCATTAAACTGGGTTGTCGGCAAGAGTTTTACAAGAACTGCGTTGGAGGTGACAGCAGACAAATTATTTTTTAAGTTTCTATCGGCGCAACATTTTCTTTAACATTTTCAAAATTGTTCACAGTCAAATTTAATTTCGATTTACATGAAATTTGATGATTTATTTGAGTTATAGTTTATAAATTATTTTAAAACCATGTTTATTTAATTAAGTTAATTGAAGACACTTTGATTCCGTTTACCTTGAAATGTCATAAACTAAAGAAATATTTTCTTTAACAGAAAAATGCAAATGCAAAAAATGTGAAAAAAGTACAACAAAGTTATTTTCCGCACATGATTGAGTTTCAATTGAAAGCTTTACACTAACAATTAGCAGAAATCCGCAATTCACGCCTCCCTTACTTTTTACCAATTGTTTAACGTATTTAAATCAAAAGTCAACAAATTTCGATTTTAAACATCGACGATTTCGATATTTTCAAGTAAAACTTACAAAACAAAATATTTTTAGAGCTCAGAGTTGCCTTTTAGGGGATAAACTATTTAGGAGGAGTCATCATTGGAATTATTCGTTATGAACAGAGACAAAAATGAAAAATGTTTGAGTGCTTTAATTTTTTAAAACTTTTTTTCAATTTAAAGGACTTTTTCAGGGCTCAGCTGTTGAGGATAGCTGATTTTTTTACCTTTTGACTTACCTTAAGATCTTTATTGTGGCATTTATCTGGGTCAACTTAAGGGCTTGCCAATAAGGGTCAGAATTGATTGAAGGAAGTTAGTTATACAATACGATTTTTGGCAGTGGCGTAGCACGGTGATTAGTGGCTTGGTTTCGGTGTGGAGGGTCCAAGTTTCGATTTTCAGGTGAAACAATACAGACAGATACAGTAATATTGCTCTTAAAAAAGCATTTGGCTAATCGATTGGAATATTGGAATGATTTTTTAAATTTTTTTTTGCAATTTGTTTACATGGAATTTAGTGTTAAAGATTAGACTCGTTTAGTTCTGAATGTAATAGCTTGAAGTCGAGGCTGTCATTAGCAGTAAAAATGGTGTTAAAAATCATTTTCCGCCTCACGGGATTTTGGTTAATTAATAAAAAAATGCGGAAAGTATCTTAAATGAACGCGCAATTCTAAGAAATTCAAGATGAAATAAAAACTGCGAATATCACAAACGACAGTTCGGGTGCGCCATAATCCGGGTGCGAGGGGTTTGAACGAAGTGGTTCGCTTTTGTTTTGTATAAAAAATAGTTAAAATTTTAATACATCCTACAGGTATAATTAAAACGTAAATGGTTCAAAAAAATCTTTAGATATTCTTTCATGTATCCATTAGATACAAAATTTGTTTTAATTTTCTTATAAATATAAATTTTATTAAATATGTTTGCAAATTAATTTAACTGCTTTAAAATTTGCTTAATTTTATTTTAAACTCAAGATTGGAAATAAAAACGCGTTCAGCTCTTTTCAACAAAACAAAAACAACAAATATGTGATGACGGGTCACCCTGTTGCGGATTTTCCACAGTCAATTGTGGCCATTAAAAATAATTTCGAAATTTATTTACACGACTCTCGAAAAAAAAGAAGTGAAAATGTGTTGAAATTCGAAAGCAAATACAATTTTATTTTATAACTTCAATGAAAATTCCGAGGGTGAGCCTAAAATTTAATTTGAAAAATATTGAAATATTTAAAAAGTTAAAATAAAATCAAATAAAATTGAAAATGGAAATGCGAATAACAACAAAAATAAAAATATAAATAAAAACAAATGTGCGCACATTTGAAGAAGGATATTTTTAAAATTCAAAAGCTTGTGGCATATTAAAATCCTCATTTTCTTGTTTCGTTTCGCTTCTTTCTTTTTATTTTTTGTTCAAAGAGCGAAAACGCGCGCAAATATAAATAAAAATGCAAAATGGCGCTTGTACGCTAACAACAAACAACAAAAAAAGGGGTAAGCAAAAAAAAAAATAAAGGAAAATAACAGCAGCGGAAAGGGTGGAAAAGAGGGGCGGGGGGAAATACTGGCTGTGAAATTACCCAGTTGTGGTGCCAAGGTACCAACGCAACCGTTAGGCACTCAAGAGGGTCGGCGTAGGGTCGACGTAGGGGCAAGCGGCAGTAGAAGCGCCGAAGCCAGAGGCAGCGGCGACAACAGCAGCAGCAGCGTTGACACACGTGGTTGCGGTGTCGAGTGGATTTACATGTCGACGAGGCTAGGTTATATTAATGGCTGGGTATTCAGTATAAATACACACATATGCATATACAACACACACACACGCACACACACGCACACACACACATGCACACACTTCAAACGGCTCAAATGCGAAATTGCATAAATTGAGGCAATTTTGTGCAGTTTTTATTTTAAATAAACTTTTACATTAAAAATGTTTGCTCTGAAAATTCAACTTGACGCGGTTTTTATTTAAATTTAACGTTCGGCGGCGGCGGTGTCGGCAGCGGCAGTTGCCAACAATTGCTCGCGTCGAATTAAAAGTAAATACGGCGAATGTGGTCGGATTCGTAAACGACTTTCACAACTTAATTGCATAGCTGACGAATTTATTTGTTCAATTATGAAAATGGTTTTCAATTAAAAGAGGATGTTAATTTTATATTAAAACTTGTGATCAATTAAAAATGAAGTTTGGATTCATATTAAGGAACAAAACTGAAAAGGATAGTTTGAAAATTAGAAACAACCTTTGTGAAAAGACGTTTGCCTCATCAAATTTTTCCGTTTTCCAAAGTAATCGACATTTTTACGATTTAAAAATGAAAAAAAAACATATTTTACAAATTGTTTAAGTTATATAATATAAGGACAAATGATATATCTTTATATTTTTCGTTAAACACTAGCAGTTCTTTTATTTCAGCAATTTTTCTTCCTCTTTTCAGGTCCACACAAAAGGCAGAGAGGAACAAAAAAGAAAAAACTCCGAACTAAAGATTTTTATTTAGATTGCCATATAAAATCATTTCGCTGAAATTCCGAATAACATTATACTTGAAGTTTAATTTATTGCATGTGTGGAAATAAAAGAAGGCAAAGTGCCCGCAACAACCAACCATCGGGGCGATGTTCCCCTTCCCTCCCTTACCCTCCGCGCCGACCGCCATCTCCGCCCATACCTGTTCCATAGAGATAAGTTTTCGAATTGCGTTTTTCTTTGCGCGCGCCATAAAAACTCATTCAGGTGAATCGAAGCCAGAGAAAAGCGACCGCAAATAAATTTCCAAATCAGTTCATAAAAACGGAAGTAAAACACTGTATCCTTGTTCCAACTTTCCTCTAACCAAAAACAATCAAGCAAAACAAAAAAAAAACACAACTAACACTTACACTAACGTACGGCCACAGTAGTTTGAGGTGAATGAAAAGTGAAATAAAAATTTACTTCGGGATTTCGTAAAAATAAAAATATTTTATAAAAGTTCCTTTGGTTTATTTTAAATGGACACTTTTTATTTAAAATGGACACTTTTTAAATATAATACAAGTTCGCGATCTCGTTAATAATACATTTTTGCGTTTTAATTACCTTTTTATTGATACCAAATTTAAAAAAATTTCATGGCGAAGGTAGTAAGAAAGCAATCGTACGTACGACTCGCTAGCTCAGCTAAACAAGCCGACATTTTGTCAAGTCTGCATTATCCTATTGGAATTTGAAAATTAATATATACGAGAACTTACAATTTTAATATATTTGAAAATTTGGTATCATTCGAAAGGTAATTAAAATGCAGACAATAAATTGTTAACGAACCCAATAATATTTTACGTAACAGATTTTTAAAAAGAAAAACTTTATCTTAATAAAAAGTCGATAATTTCTAAATCTTAATAATTGAAAAGAACAAAATTTTGTTAAAATATTTTAACAATTTTATCAAAAATTCATAAACTTTGTGTTAAAGATACAACATAAATATTTTTTTATTAAATTTTGTTTATGGTTAGAAAATTTTTTAAATATATTAAAAATATCTTTAAAATATGGCACCAATTTTTTTGTGTTTTCTTTTTGCCGCAACAAAGTACTGTGCGGCCGGGAAACCGCAGTAAAATGAAAATGAAACGGAAATGGAAATGGGAAAACTATGTGCTCTAAAAGCATTTTCACGTGGCACAACAACGACAAACGAGCAACTTTTCTTACCGCTAAAAAGATTTTCACTGATGGATAGCAGCTGCTGCCCTGCTCTCTCTCTCTCTCTTTCACTGTGTCAACGTACTGGTGCTGCTGCTATTCCTGCTGCATGCAGTCTAAAGTTGGAGTACTAACAAGATTTGTCATACTTCGGTTTTTTCGTGCGTGTATGCGTTTGTTTGTCTGTCTGTATGTCTGTTTGTTTGCATGTTTGTCTGTTTATTTGTTTACAGCTCTTCATGATGAAAACAAACAAAAGCAGCGCAATAAAAATGGCGTCGTTAAGGTACAACAACATACACTTGAACAACAACAACAACAAAATGCAGTTGACAGATAAATCAGCGCCGCCGAAAGAAAACCAACTTCAAAAACAGACGCGTGCACGAATATTTATGCACACACACTGTATACAGTGTCGCAACAAATATGCAACAACAACAACTACAAAAACAGCAACTGTAGCAATGGTGGCACATAAAAATAAATAACAGCTCAAATGAAGCATATTATTTGCATACAGTCTGTCAACTGCGTAGTCGAATTGCAAAAGTGATTATCTGCAGTTTTACTTTTTTTCTTTTCTATTTTTTCTTTTTCTTTTTTTTTTTGAGAAACAATTTATTAATGCCACACTCAAAAATTTATTTAGTTAACTTTAATTTTGTATTTAATCTTTATGTCATATGAACCTTTCTTAGCAAAACTGTTGAGGACTTGGTGTGAACAAAATTTTTCCTCATGGTTTATACAATTAATTTTATATTTTCGCAAAACAAAATCCAAAAAAAGTGTTCACCTTTAAAAAGTTCAAAAACAAGAATCAAGCTAACATTTCAACTTTTTTTGTTGCAGTTTTAATAACAACAATTTTTTTATAGTTATTGTTAAAAAACCGTCTTGGGCGATAATAGGGACATTTACGTAATAATTTGCTTGAGCTATGAATTCACGTTTAAAAAGTTAAAAAAATATACAAAAACAACAAAACATAAATGAGAGAATGCTTTTTTCCTTGATATTTTTTGCCCAAATTCTTTTCAAAATTTTGACTTTGATATTAAAGAAGTTTTTATTTTATTTTCGAGAGTATCAAACGATTTGAAATAACTACTTTTGAGACTGACCTACTCATCAACTTTTGAGCAATGTTTGAATATGTGCGCTCTTGTGAATTGCTGCAGATTAGTAGAGATAGAAAGGAAAATTGAAAAAAAAAGAAAGAATTTATTCCAAGCAAAACTTTTTTTTCAAATAAAAAAATTCTAAAATTTCCAAACAATTGAAAGAAAATTGTTGCTTTTTTATTTTTATTGAATGTAGCACATGAATATTCAAATACGATCTAAATTAGAGAACACTTAGTTTTGAGTGCCTATCGATATTATTAATTATAATGCGCCTCAAAGTATGCCACGAAATTTGCAATTAGCCCATTTAAGGCCTGTTTGCGATTGCATTTTCAATTTGGTAAATAAAATAAACAAATTTCGCAATGAGCGCAATTTACAATTGCTGTTACAGCAACAACTACAATAACAACAACAACATTGACAACAAAGGAACAGCAATAATGCCAAACCGCCATTCTCAACCGCAAACAAACGTAATCACATACACACTCGTCGCACACACATACACACAAACAGACAGACAGATCCACGCACTGATTGCTTGCATTTGGCATTGCCGTCTGCCTTCAGCCGCCCACTTTATTTCATACGCCCAAAAAATTTCCAAATAGAAATTCAAACGCAAAATTGCATCGCTGCGTGTATTGCGTCAATATTGCGTAATTACGACAAATCGGCTACATTCGCTTTCTCCACCTTTTCGAAGTGTACCGGTCGGAAAATTCACGCATGCAAAATCAATTTCACATTTGTGAAACCGTAAAGAAATTTTTCTTAGTAATTCAAGTTTTCATATAATTTTTGTTTTTGCAACACTTCGTTTAATTTTAAGGTAAATATCTTCTGCAACTTCACGTTTCAAAAATGAAATGAAATGAAATTGACAGTATAAGTAAAGATGTACTCCTGTTTTTTGTTCTTCGCTCTCTCCTTCAAAGCTGATGTGAAAGGGGTTTCAAAAAAAAAAAAAAATTTAATTATTAGAATGTTATAACAAAGAAAAAGTAATTAAAGTAGATTAGGACAAATAAGTATAATGGAACGAGTTTAGAAAAAATGTAAATTTCACATTTTCTAAAATTGTTAACATTGGTTTTACAGAGCCTGAAGTTTGCATTTTGCTTTGAAAAATAATGAATAGTTAATGTAGAAAGTTTCGTAGTTTGTGTAAAACAATTAAAAATCTTTTCTTTGTCATAAAAACTTAAAATTATTTGTTTTAAATGCTACCAAATGCCATCAATTAAAAAAAATATTCTCACAATCGACGAGTTTCCTGGTGGGTGTTGTAGCGGCGTTGACACTGACACACATTGCTAAGCACTCCAACACAATTAAACAACAAATGCAGCAGCAACAAATACAACAACATCAATGACATCGACATCGACAAAAACAACAACGGCAACAACAACAACAATCGGCGATGACAAATTAACAAACAAACAAACAAAACGGTATGGATCCACTCGCAACTCGAAACGATTTCGACGTACGCAACTCGCCGCCTGTGCCACTCCACACCACTCGACTTGAGCTGGAACTTTTTATCGGAATTTGGCGGCAGCATTGGCAGTGATTAAATGCAACACTGAATGCCGCCAATGCGTTTTTCGTCGTTTCTCATCGTTACCGTCGTCATCGCTGTCGTCATCGTTGCATTGTTTCGCCTCATCGAGTCGTTTTTGTTTGCCAGACGCAAACATTGTTGTGCAACAGCAATAACAACAACAACAGCAGCAGCAACTACCAAAAACAATGACTGGCTTAAAGGAAGCGTTACGAATCGCGCAAAATGCCGAGTCGCCGAGTTGAAATTAGCTGCAACCAATTTGTGCGCCATTTTGTATTATGGCGGTTTTTGGCTTTCAAAAGGACTGAGCAGAGGACAAAGAAAGAATCCGCGTTGAATTTGTTCATTATTTTCAGATATTGTCAACAATTTGTTTAAACGAGTATGTAGAAAAAATTTGATTTAATTATTGGATATCTTAAATTTCTTAAATATTGGAACATACTTTGGAACCCTCAAAACGAACCAACAAAATTTTATTTTGAAAAACAAAGTAAAAAACCTAACCGACATACCAACAATTTAACGTATATTTTTAAATGAAATTTTTATATAACTCGCTTCTATTTACATTTTAAAATCTTTATAATTTACTGGTTAAATTACGGTCTAATAACAAGTAGTATCACTAGTGGCAAGTAAGAGAGAAACCTCACACGAAATCTATTGAAAAGATAAAATACGAAATTTAACTGACAGTTCAGTAGTACAACTGGTTAAATTACAGGTAATATAACATTTAGTGCAGGGTGTTTATTTAAATTTATTTGTTGCTCTGTTGAACTTTACTTCAGAGCAAGAGTTTAAAATTAAAACTACTCTACAAAAGAAGTGCTCCAACGGACTTGAAGAATCGGTTTTTATTTAAATTCTGTACTATTTCCAAGTCATAAATCTTTGGTAATTAATTTCTCTGGACTCTGCAAAAAATTTTATTATAATTCTCTGTAAAAGTCAAACGAATAAATTCAAGGGATAAGAAATAAAAATTGTTTTCTTTTATCTTTTATGTTTCTGTTGTTGTGTGAGTGAGTACCTTTTTGCATTTAATTTGCTCTTTCTTTTAATTACAATTTACACGCAACAATGTTAAATTTACGCCATTCTTAATAATGTAAGATTTTATGACACTTTTCTGCTGGCGCTTTTTGTTTTTGTTATTGTTGTTGTTGTCGTAGGTTTTGTAGTTGTTGCAACTACTGCCCGTTACCGATCTGTGTCATTTGTGGCTGTAATCAACAAAAATAAAAGGAAAATGAAAACCAAAAAAAAAACAAAAAAACAAACGGCAACACTGTCACTCTGTGCATTTTTACTGTTACTGTTATGTCGCTATCGTTCATGTTGACGTCGGTGTTTCACTCGTTCACTTGTTCATACTATCGTTCGTACGTTTCGTTTTTCGCTCAGTGACGCTCGTTAATGATAAAGTTGCCACACAGCGCACAGAACTCTGACACCGCTTAAAGGTGGGCGAAAAAGTGTTGCAGTGTTATTTTTACACTTGGAATTGCGTATGATAAAAAGGAGTGTCCAGCGTAAAATAACCTTTGGGTTATTGTTCTGAAAAAATGGTTAAAATTCGACCAACTACATTTGACATTGACTATCATAAAATCCAAGTTCGGTTAAAAATATGTTCACAAGATCAAGAAGTCCAAGTTTCTGCGGAATTATAAGTCGGAAATTCGTCTTTTACCTTAAATATGAAAAAGTGTCAGAATATTTCTACCAAAAAGAGGCTTAAACGGATAAGAACATCGCCTACTTGCAATAGATCCATATGACAAATGTTTTTGTATCACATTTTTGTGGATTGACATGAGAACCAAAATATGCTTTCTTTAAAATTCTGTCGCGTATTTGAGCTTCGGTAAAGTCAAGGAAAATGTTCTTAATTTTTTTATTTATTTTAATTTTTTGCATAACGTACAAGAACTGTGTGCAACTCCTGGTTACAATGTCCGGCCTGGGGCCTCATCGATTACAATTCGTTTGCCAATGCATCGGGCGCAGTAGTCTGGCAACTCTGTTATTGTTTGCGGTTGCTGCGGTCCGTTACGCTTCGCATCCGTTTCCGTTGTCTCTGCTGTTGCTGTTGCTGCAGCTGATTGTTTTTTTTTTCTCCTCTTGATTTTAAACATTGTCGCAGTTTTGCTGCGGTTCTTCTACCACACACACACACACACACTGTGCTCGAGTGCGCCTGTGTGTATGTGTGATAATTATATGTATGTGTAATTAATTTAAATTGCAATGCATTACACTTGCGCAAGTCAAGTTATTCAAGTATTTACGTTGAATTTTTAAAACCGTTTTCAATTTTTTCCCATTTCGATTTTACTTTTTATGCATTTCCATTTCCATTTTCAATATATTCCTTCTCTTTTTGCGTTTTTCTGAAGCGTTAAATTTTAAGTGTTGAAATTACACACTTGCCGCAGCTTAATCGCGCTTTAATTGGAATTGATTGTGCTTTTTTGTTGTTATTTTGTTTGCCTGTTTGGGGCAGGGGAAGGAAGGAAGGAAGGAAGGAGGAACGTATCTGGGCACTGCCCACTGGCCACTGGACAATTCAATTAAGTACTTTTGTGGAATTTTACAGCAGGTGTAAATTATGTTGAATGCATGAACAGTTTCTCGATGGTCTTCGTTTTTCGATTATCTTCATAAAATTATAATTAAAATAGTTGGAGAGTTTACTGCGACTATGCCGAAATTCAAATACCTCCCATAACTATGGACAATTAATTTTATTTTGTTCAAGCAATAGAAAAAAGTTTTCTCAAATAACTTAATAAGAACCGGGCGTTATCTGTATCCGATTCCATTCGTTTCTTAATTTACTAACGAATCCAAAAAACGATTTTCTATAAATTGCTTCTATGATTCGTTGAAAAGCTTGAAATTTCTCCCTGGTTAAATTATAGGCAATAAACCTGGTACCGCTGCCCTGCGACTACCGCCCTCGTTTTTAGTAGATTATTTTTATTTTGCCCTTTTTCCTGCCACACACCGAAAAACAAAAAATACCCGAAGTCAACAACAATCTACAAGTTGCTGCTGCGCGACAACGGATGTCAGTGCGAATTGTGTCTCGAGAGTTCAAAAAGACAAAAGATAAGATAGAGCTGTTACCCCCAGACCAGCAGCGACCCAACCCACTCGGAATTAATTAAAACTGAACAATTTTACAACCCAAGAAAATTCCATTTTAATTTGACCACACTGAACCGCGACCGCGACAATAACGCCACCGTCGTCGTCGTCGTCGTCATCGTTTGGCTGCGACCAAAAAACCGGGAAAACCAAAGAAACCGTCGCGAATAAAAAATATAAAAAATTGGCAGATGCCTTGCCTCGTGTGCCTGCTGCCCTGCTGCACTATATCGCATTCATCATGCCACAAAGAGGTGCGTTCAGCGCTGTCGCTTTTCCCACCCCGAACGGACTGAACCGGGCCAGACCGAACCATACCAAACCGGACCATAACGGACGAATTGTCGCGCTTCGTTAAGACAATAACAAAGGCCAAAAAGAAATGGCAAAAAAGCGAAAATTTGTTTTTTACCCACAAAAAGTGGGCGGGGTTAAAAAAGACGAAAAAGAACTGCCGCTTCAGTTATGAATTACCCGGACAGTCGTCGACTCTGTGGACACACGGCCAGACAGACCGACAGACAGACAGGCAGGCAGACAACAACGAGCGTTGGACAAACGATTGCCACTCCTCGTTGGCGAGAGGACCCACCGAACGACCGAGCGACCAAGCGACCGCGGAACTCAAGTGCCAATTAATCAGTTTGCTGAGTGAAAGGGACGAAAATTCCCGCTTTGTAAAAAATGCCAAGCAACGAAAAAAATTAAAAAAAAAAAAAGAACAAGTGGAAGAGTTCGTAGCGAAAAAATGCAACACTGTTTGTCAGTCGAACAAGTGAACGTGCTGAAACCGAGGAGAGGGCTGTGCCTGCTATAACGGGGCAATTGCCAGCGTTGCCGGTTTGAATTACAAGTGGAGGACAAATTTATTTTTAACCGCAAAGACGACGCGCATTTTTAAGGATTTCGGTGGATTTCCGCATTTTTTTCTTTTTTCTTTTCGCTTCTCGTTTTTTTTATATTGCTTTTCCTTTTTGGCCGCTTTTATGTTCATAGCGTTGCAAATATTTTGTGGCGGCAGGGATTACGTTTCGCTGTGGATTATTTTGACTTTGGTCTGAAGTTTGACAAAAGTACAACAACAACAACTACAACAACAAAATTGAGATTCGCATTTAACAAGCGCAATTAAAATGGTAATTGCAACTTGCAATTTTATTTTATTACGATATTTTTTTTCTTCTCCTTTATTGTAATAAAACTAGATAATTTATAAAAAGTTTTGCATTGGCAAGTTTCGGGCGGAGTGAGCGACCGGAACGGGTGCGTTGGTTGGCTGGTTGCAGCAGTAAAATTAGCGCAAAAGTTCAAAGGTTTCGGCAGCAATGTCGGACGTTCTTTTTTTATATTTTGTAATTTATTATTTATGAAGCGCTTAAGCGGGTTTGCAATTGCATATATGGAAGAGAAAATATCAAAAGCGTCGTAAATAATGAAATAAAAAAATATAAAAGAAAATATTTTGTAGTTCCTCAAACTACGACATTTTTGTTTTTGTAGCCTGCAGCATTCGCACGCACAGGCCGTAGGGTATATTGAAGTTGCGTTGGATGTGTAAATGTCAAAAGAAACGCTTTGTAAAAAAAATGCAATTTTTGTGCAATTTGTTCCTGGATAAATATTTCATTTATTTTGAAAACAAATTCAAAAGACTTGAAGCCTGAAATGTAGTTTCATATTCACAGCGTCATTTTGTATTTCGAACGAAAGGCAACACGAACGATACGTGAGCAGGTGAAATCGTCTGGGATTGAGATTTTGTAATTTTTTGTTATCGTTCGTAATAATTTACGTGTAAACGTAATGAAGACGACAGCAACTGTCAAATGGAAGGTTAATTTTTTTCTTTCACTCTACAAATCTCTCTACTCTTATCAGTTCAGAGTGCGACAAGTATTACAATTTAGAAAAGATTAAAAGAAAAATTATTATTTTTTCTTTGTTCCTTAAAGATTTTAATAAAATATCTAAAACAAGGCAAAGAGTATTTTTCCACTTCTGGCATTCTCTTTCGTGTTTTCGCTAACTAATCGACTTAAAAAAATTCACAAATGCGACATTATCGACACGTAACAATCAGCTGTTATCGTTTGACTGCAGTGGCAAGAAATGAAAAGTCTTTAAACGAAAGGAACGCTTCTTTCGAGATACAAAATATTGCTGAAAGTCTAAAGCCTGGAAAACAAATTTTTTTTCGTTTTTAAAAAGACTTTTTCAAAAGTTGGAAACCCCTTTTGGGCCGTTATTAAATTAATATCAATAATAAAACCTGTATTACACTCCAATTGACCGCAGTTGATATCTTCAAAATTAATTGCCTCCAAATGAAGGTATGAGTACTTTATAAAATACCAAATTTTAATCAACTCTCGAAACTTTGTAACCAAAAATAATTATTAAAAGACAATGTTCAAATAGTTCGTGATTAAATGTTCCAGTACTAAAGTAGTTTAGTTGTTGGCTCCAATGGAATATTTTAATTAACGCCCGAACTGATCGATAGGTTAGATTACACACGTTATTAAAAATAACGCTTGTCTTCGCCAAATCGCGTGGAATTTTGAGTTATTAATAAGAAAAAAATATTTCTTTGATTGTACTTTCAGTTTGCTTAGCTCTGCTTCGCTTTGCTTCGCTAAAGCATTCTTTGAGGAACAATAAACGTGATTTTCGGGAAAATCCATATCAACTTTTTCGGTTTCGCTTTGAATTATTTAAAATATGTACAAGCGTATTTGAATACATACGCACAGCTAAAGCGTAAAAAGAAATCTAATGATACCGTCAGTTTTCATGTCAAAATTGAAGCTTATCATTTGAGCGTTTTGTTAAGTTATCAATTGATAAAGAAGCTTTAATTATTCTGCTGTCAGAAAGTCAAAAGCAAATTTTGTATTTATTTATTTGTTTGTTTGTTAATCAATTTTTAATTGTTTAATAATATGGATAGTAAAATTTTATTGTAGGCCGAACCAAACAGTTTGCGCTCCTGCGTATGACTAACGAAAAAATTCCAGCACAATGGAAAAACACAATTTTTTTAATACAATACCATAAAATGTTAAGAATTTAAAAACGAAAAATTTTGTTTGTAATGATTTATATTAGCCATACTCATATTGTATAAACTCGTAATCGTTGTATTTTTGTAGCTTTACCAATTTGTAAACAGAATTTTATGAATGCACTCATCTGGTTTTCACTGTTTTCAGTTTATTCGCTTAATTTTCCTGAACAATTTTAAAGCAGTCCAAAACAAAAAACAGCAGATTTACGAAGCATAAATTTGTAAGGAAAACGTAGTATTCGAAGGCTTAAATGAGTACGGCTATTATTTTGGTAAAGCAGCAGAGCTTAGCAAAAATTTATAACTTTCTTTTCCAAAATTGCGGACTTGCGGTGTATGCGGTTACGCATTTATGTAGATGCCACAAATTTAGATCCAAAACATTTCTCAAATAAAAATTCCACTTTTAAAATGCAAACAATAAAGAAGAAGCTGAAGATGAAAATAAAGCCAGGGGGGGAAACGTTTCTTCGAATCGAAATAAAAATCGACTTAAGAACACTTTGGGTCGAAATCCAGCTTGAAAAACAATTTCAAACGCTGCCAAGCAGCTTCGAATTTCCACAACAAAGAAACACAAACAACACCGACTTTTGGATGTTCACACACACACGCACAGCCACAGACATATATAGACACAAACACACAGTAAAATAAAGCACCTCGGACACACACCACACACACAAAGCGAAAAACCACAAAAAGCCGAATAAACGACGCAACTATTTTCTAAATTGTGCACCACAAAAGTTTTACCTTCTCCAGCTCTACCCCCCCCCCCCCCCAACACAACACAACACAACATAGTACCCCAACAGCAAACGAAACAATTGCTGTCAAAGGCGAGGAGCTAAGGCCAGAGCAGAGGTACCGACCAACGACAACAACAACAACAACAACAATAAAAACAATAGGCAGCAGCATGGAGCGCACACCGCTGACATTTGTCCGAAATTTGTGACTTCCTTTGGCGAGCGAGTTATGCATGCACCAAGCACTAATAACAACAACAGCGGTGGTGGCAACAACGTCCAATGTCAAATTTGACATGTCAGTTACTATTGTAAATATTTCATTTAAATTTGTATATTTTTGAATTTTTATACAAGCTGTAATCGAAACTTTCCGAGATAATCGAATGCCAGATTAAGGAAAATATTTTTTACAACGTACTCAGAATTTCATTTGAGCAGCAATAACTTCGTTATAGTTTAATAACGTTTCTGCAACGTTTTTTTTACGGTAATTGCTTTTAAAAGTGCTTTCCAAACTTATGTTTCAGCTCGCGTCGGGCTTTAATAGTTTATTATGATTAAGCGATATTTTAGTAGCAATTACATTAAAATGGCGAACTTTATGCATGCTTCTATATTTTACGCTTTACTCGTATGTAGCAGGAGTGGAGTGTTTAAAAAGTCGCCTTAATCGTTGAATATATTTTTTATTTATTAACTTTTGTGTTTATCGAAAGACAAAGTTCACATAAAAATTTAAAATTTATTCTGGTTTAATACAAGTAAAAAAAAAAGTACATTAAACAATGTAACATTGAAATTATACTACCAGAAAATAACTTCAGTTTTCAATTGAGATAAAGCCCAACACTGGCAGAATCCAAGAACAAAAGTCCACCATGACAAAGACGACGACGAGGACGACGAGTAACCCAACCCGACCGAAATGTGCGTCCGCAAATCTAATTCAAGTAATGGTTAATAATTCGCTACATCCTGCGCATCCTGCATGCATTCTGCATTCCAAAAGCACAAAACTTATCTATGCAGCAAGCGCAGTGTTGGACGATGGCAGCAGGAGCAGGAGCAACTGCAGCGATGCGCGTTATTGTCTGCCCTCCAGGTGAGCCATTCACAGTTTTATTGCTTCCTTGGCAAAGCTTCGCTTTAGGCCAACTGACCATGTACAACTTTCTATGTGTACGTGTTTGTGTTTGTGTGTGTGTGTGTGTGTGTGTTTGTGTTTGTGTGGTCCATTGTCTCTTCCGAGCGAGTGACTTTGAGGTAGGTCCTTTCCGCAATTTTGCGCTATTTTCCAGAGTCATAGCACCCGAAAATATATTTTCGCATTCAAAAGGACGAAATTTTTGCTTTTTTTTTGTTGGTTTGTTTGTTGGCTTCGTGTTTTCTTTATGCTTTATTATTTTGTGGAGTAAAAATTGATGTTTGCAGAATTTATGAATTCAAGCAATTTAGAGCTGGCGCTCACTGAGTTACGAGAGCTTACACGAGCAATGGAGAGCGAGCGAATACATTTAGCAAGAGCGTAAAGTTGTTAGCGCGAGAGTTGTACATTTTTTATCCGGAGTAAATTTCGCTCAGTGCTGAATTGTTAACATGTCAGCAAAGGGGTTGAGAAAAACGCGAGAGGATTCGGCAGTTGAATACGAAAAACGGATGAAAGCGTTGAAAATTGACAGCCGCTTTTTGGCGGTTTAAATTTGGTTCATAAATTATTTCAAGTCTAATTAAATTAAAATTAGACTTTTATAACAAACCAAAGCTCAGGTAAAAAAATTTATTTAAAAGTAGTTGAATTCCGAATATATTTATAATAATCAACAAACGAAATACAGTAAAATACCACAAAAATCCAAAAAGCTACAAGGAAGATTAGTTAAACTTTGCGAAATTGCATGTCAATAACTGAAAGGTCAACTCTGACATTTTATTTTATTTAAAAATCGCTTGCAGCGCTTAAATAGATTTTGTCTAGGTCAGTTAGTTACATGTGCTCGAAGTAGTTTTTGCGTCCGACTTCATACTTCAAAATGTTGAATGCTGTCTTCGCTCCTTTTGAAACATGTCTGCTTGTGCAGATTTAGGCGTACGTGTTGACAACATTTCGGAGTAAAAGTTGCCAGCAATATTTGGCAACATATCATACAACATGCTAAGCAACATTTCAAAATCAAATAAAAATGCTGCTCAACATGTTTACAAATATACCAGGCACTCGTAATGGCAACAAATCCTGCAGCATATTTAAATCGACTGTTAGGAACATAACGCAAACATTTCAGAATCAATGTTTCTAGCAATATTTTAGAGACATATGCCAAGTAACATTTTGAAGTTAAATAAAAATGCTGCTCTACATATTGTAAACATTGTTTACAATTATACTGGGGAACGAGTTGGCAACAAAACTAGAAACATGTTGTACTCAGCTTTTGACAGAGGGGAATATAAACAGCAGTTTTTGTTGCAAACCTTTCGGAATCAATGTTTATAAAAATTGTGTTGAAACATAATATTAAACATTTTTAGAAACATAAACAGATGCAATAAAACATGTAGCTAGGACATGTTGTTAAGTTGGGGAAATCGGATTGAGGCATTTGTTCAACAAGATTTGCAATTTTAGGAGTGATGTAAAAAAAGGTCTAATAATCGAATATGTTCATTGTGGGTTTAATAAGTGGGCGTGGTCCCTAAAGGATATGTGTACCAAAAATTGAAATCATTTCTCGAGTTTACCCGGAACAACTGACAGATAGTCAGACTAGCGATGTTGTATTATAGAAAATAATAAACTTTTTATTTTTTTTATAATTGCAAACATTTTATTTAAAACTTATTTATATATAATTTACAATGTTACTCACATTTCGTCAGGAACATGTGTCTGAGTTATATATACCGTAATCTGTAAAGAGTCATGAGGCAATTAAAAAATCCTCTCATTTTAATAATTTCAAATTGTCAAACGCAAAACAAGCGAAAACTGTTAAATGAAAATGTAAATTCTTTGAGTTCTTTTTTATTTCAGAAATTATACTTAAATCCCGCCTCTTTATTTAACGTTGTCAATTTGCCATTTTCAGAAAAACCACAACACCACAACAACAACAATAACAATTCAAAATCCGTAAATTCCTTCGAACTCGCACCCAAATAATTCTGCTTAAGTCAAAAGGTAAAAAGAAGAAGACAAAAAAGAAGACGAAGAATAGAAATACAAATTTACAAAAGGTGCGAGCGATAATAAAAATACGCAATTTCTTAAAAAGCATTATCAAATTACAAGAACAATAACAAAAGTCAACAACAACAAAAACAAAACACCTTGGCACATATGAGTACTTGCACGTACGCACACACACACACACACACACGCATGGTGCCCGATCTTGACTCGCACAGACATAATACCGCTATTACGAAATGGACGGTTTTATATTATAAAAATGTCTCGTTTTATCGTTATTATTAAATCTGCCACGCCCACTTGTTACAATCATAATTCGTGAAATTTTGTAAAAATTCGATTATTTTGCTAAAATTGCTGCTAGAAAACTAAAATTTTTTTTATCTGAGTTGGTTTGCCCACTGTCGACAACTTCACCAAAAATGGGCGTGTTTGTATTAATTTTCGAATGGTCGAAATATATTTTCTGTTAAATCGGAATAATGTCTGTGGACCATGCTCAGTCAAGAAATGTTACACACACGCACTAAAGTACATATACTTTGATTAAAAATCAAGTACAGTACGAAGAATACACTTACTGCCACAAATATATATACAAAACTCAAACTATCGTAGAAATGAAAAAATCGCATTTACACAAAAAAATTAAAAAAAATTAGTATAAAATAATTGAAAGCGCTAGGGTAGAACTGTTAAATAAAAGCACCGACCTTTGCCAGACTTTTTCGGTTTGTGTCAAATGCTTTGTAGATGTGGTCAGTTTGTAATTGACTAAACCAAAAAATTAAAGGCCTTTTATATTTTTTTTACATATTAAAAGCTACTCACAAATTTGAAATAGGGTTGCCAAGCTGTCGATTGATACCAATATTAAATTTTATCGAATAACCAATTTAACTGAAATAAAATAAATTATTTTGTTCACGAGTGTCTGTTAGTCGTATTGACACATACACACACACCACTACACTAACAACACACACACAAACGTGCACACGTGTGCAATTGTACATACTTTAGTGCGCTGGCAATGATGATTGTGTCGGTTGGTAGTAATTTCCAGGAATTTAACATAAATTATGGTGGTAAAAAAAGAATTACTTCCGCATCATAAATTGAAATGGCTCGAATGAAACGAACAGAAAGAGAGAGAGAACGAAAGAGCAAAGCAAACAAAAGAAAATAAAAATATGGCAACACTACGGCATGAATGCGGTAAATAGAGGCGTGGCGAGGTGTTTTAGGGATTCACCGGAAACACATGCAGTGATGTAATTACAGCAACAACAACAACAACGACAATCAAGAACAAGAGCAGAAACAACATTTGAAGAACGATAAAAATTTCCATTTCCATTTCTGATTTCCTCTTTTTTTTCGTTTTTGCTTTGATGAAATTTTTTATACTCAACAAGACGCGCACGCACGGACCGTAGGGTATATGTTGTTTTTTCTGCCACTTTTAACGCCTATAGGGAGGCGTGGTAGATATGAAAATATGTACTTAGGTGATCCCCTTCGAAACTAGTGTCGATTGTTCGACCGTCTGAATTTTTTTAACTTTTGTTTATTGCTTGCCTTTCCGCCTACGAAATTAAAGTCGAATGTTACAAGGCCATAAACCGCCGCATGCAAATGAATTTAGTTAGTGTGTAAATGTGTGTGTAATGGCGTTTCCAAAATGCAGCAGTATGGCAACACAGCGCGCAACAGTACACAGCATCGTTCGTTGCTGTTTTAAAATTCAAAATAGAACCGCCAAAAAAGGCGCAAAATGAAAAGCAAGTTAAATAGCTCACACACACACACACACACAAACACAAACCGTCGTCGTCGTGTGAAAAGGTTAGACGCCCGCCAATACGGCACAACGAACGAAACTAACGGGGCAATGACATTGCGCTGCAGTGACCGTAATTTATTGTTTGTGCGCCTAAATGTAGGCAAACGGCGCAAAAATCGATATTCAGAGGTAAGCAATGTTTTTGCATACTTCAGCGCACAAATGTAGGCTTAAGTCCTTTTGCTTTTGTGTGTGTTTTCTTTTTGTTATTTCTGTTTCTTATTGCAGAAAAAGTAATTTCACTTCGAAAAGAAAATAAGGAAAACAAAACAATATGTGACACTTTGTAATTTCGCCCAGCGCTACAATATGCTACAATAAATTGTTGTTTGTCAATCTTGGCAGTTGGAAGCGGGTTGTGGGCTCATAATTTTAAAGCGAAGACTGAAGGAATAAGAAATGTGTACATTGAACTCCAATATGCAAATTAATTTATTATGAACATAATCACTATTATTCTTATTATCATTATTATCATTATTATTATCATTTTTATTATCTTTATTGTTATTATTATCGTAATAATCATTACTTTCAATATTTTCATTATTATTATTATCATTGGTTTACAATTTATAACACAATTATTTCTGCGAACCATCTCTTTAACCGGTTCCGCTCTTAAGGATAAAATTCTCTAACCAAAGACATTTAACTACTAAAAGCATGTGCTGCCATCTAACTTACTCTTTAAATACTACACCAAGGATAACATCGCATTATCGCCATCATATCATATTGATATGAAGTTGTGATAATCTTGTGGGAAATTTTTGTATCGAATCCAAACTTCCCCAAAGATAGTCTCCAAAGTTTATTTATTTTGTAATGGATTGCAATTTTATAGGATCCTGACATCCTTATGGATACTTTTTGGTAATCATTTGCATTTGGTTTGGACAATTGCTAAAAATCATTGAAGTCCTTTTTGTCACAAAAAGCTTTTCCTTGGATTGTAAGCTATATCAACGCGTTGTCCTATAAAATTTTCATTCCACAAATATAAAATTTTTGCAAATGTTTACCAAAGCTTTATCAAATATTGCAACCAATTTTGAATGAATACACTGCGAGAAATTATTTTACATATTCGTTACGCGTTCAAAATGTTTTTAAATATTTATTCGGATAAATTTTTAAATTAAATTTCAATTTGAAATAAAATCATGTTTCAGGCCTATTAATTGATCCACATTTTGTTTAGGAATTTGTGGTTCGAAGAATTAAAGAGAGGGGGGAGTAATTGAAAAGAAAAGACATTGCCTTCATTTTTGACGTCATTTATTTGTATGTATTATATCTTATTTTTAAAAACGTTCAAGTAGCCACAAATGTTTGTTTGTTTGTTTGTTTGTATGTTTAAATTTAAATCATAGTTTTCATATTTGCCTTAAATTAACACATTTTGTATGAGGTACATATAACTTAAAACAAATCACATTACAACAAATATGGCCAACAATGATAACATGTTTTATTTTTTTGTTTGTTTTTTGTATTTGTATATGTGTTTTTATACTTATTTTGTTGGTTGGTTTTGATTACATCTAGGGACCCTATGATATATTACGTACAGTAAATACATACATATGTACTTAAATAAAGAAATTACAAGTTGATGTATTTTTTGAAAATAACGAACTTGTAAAATGTGATACTATGATAATGCGTTTAAATACAACACTTGGAAATATTATTTATTAGGCTATATCTACACAGTTATATCCTAAATAAAAAAAGATTAAAACATAAATTGATCTATTGCTTAAAAAATATACAAAATTCTAATCACTTTAGACTGGTAAAAGTATAAATTAGTCAAAAGTTCTAATGAAATGTTTACAATTTTCTCTTTAACAAGTTTAAATTTATTAATAAATTGATTTACTTAAGTTTTAAATTAGAATTTTAGCTATTTTAGAGAAATTTGAGTGAATACTGAAAACTGTTTTTCAAATGCATTCCAAAATCGAATCGTTTTCAAGTTGTGAAAATAAAAGTTTTAAGTTAAAAGTTGTTTTGTTTTAAAAGTCAACCCTTTTTGAAAATATAAAAATGAACCAAAAATTGTTGTATTAGTGATATTCACAATCACGAGTGTTTCAAGTTAAATTTTTAATTTTTGACATTTTTTTATTATTGTAAATCTGTAAAATTAACTTCAAATACGAAATTTTCAAATATACTCAAATAGTAGACTCAAAAGACGTGACTGTGAATACCCCTTTTACATTATTTCTCACTGCTGAATTTACTAAAATGCAGTAAATGATTTTTTTAAAGTGTACCCCAACACACTGTATACCAGTGGTGGGCAAGCAAATGTGCAAAGCTTGCCCAACACTGCTCAATACGAATACGTCTTTCCGAGTAAAAACAATATTCAAAATAATATTATCATATATTATATTGTATTATATGTATGTATGTATGTTTTAATTATTTGATCAATTTTGTCTATATTAAAAATATATATGTATATATACTTTCTCGCCTTTATGCTCTCTCACACACACACATTCAACTGTGAACTTAACTCTACTACAAAAATGTCTATTGGTATTGTATTGTATTGTTATGCTTGTATGTACGTCTATTATGTATTATGTATCGTAATAAATTTGGATTAGTTATTCTCTTGAAATATGTATCTAGAAAATCTAAAGTAATTTGTAGTTGTAGAGATATTTTCGTAATGATGAGAGTAAGTGATATTGTAGCCTATTGTTAAACATATGCAAATATGTGCATAGTTCGTCTTCTTTTTTTCCCAGTGTATACACCGAACAAAAATGTTTCTGTCCACGCAAATATGTATTTATGTATGTATGTATGTATATATCTCAAAAAAGTTACTTCTGCCATTATTTTATTGTTGAAAATGTATTTTAGGAGTTACAAATAAAGAAAGATTTTTGTTTGTTTATGGAATTCTTTTAGTCAAAAAAAAAAGAAGTAAAAAAATTAGCCAATAAGTAATTTTTTAAGCATTAACAATCAGTCCGTTCCGTCCGCCCAGTCATGCCAAATCGAAGAAAGTAGAAGCGAGGCCCGCTGCATGCGCTGTACTGCAAAAATTGCGTCAAAATTCTTGAGGCCAAAGGAGAGTTTACATTTCAATTTCGCACAAGTGAAATTAGAAGAGTGCACACTTGTATTGAAATCGTATAGGAGGAAAATAAACAACTAGAGCAAAAATCTCTTTTTATACCCATCACTGATAGAGTTGGACATTAATAGTTGTTTCGTTTCCTAAGCTTTGATTAAAATACAGTTTGCAACTGATCTCTTCTAGTTTTACTTGTGTAAGTGAAGCTGTAATGTAAACCCACATTTAAGCTTAAGAGTTCAGTTGTGCTTAAACTCTAAAAAAAAATGTTTTCATAATTTAAAATGCAAAAAGGTTTTTTTTGCAGAAATAAATGCTGTAAAATTTCTTTCGTTTTTCTACACAACAAATTGTGTAAAATTACACATTTTGGTAATTTTTAATTTACACACTAGATGTTATTATATATTTCCCTTTTATAAATTTACGTTTTAATCATGTGAAATTTCATGATAATTGTAAAAATACGCACTTTGTTAAATTACACATTTACTGTACATTTACACAAATGACACTGTAAATTTTCACATTGATATTGCGATATTAAATATTTCTTGTTGTTGTAAAATTGCAGATTACGAATTGTTTTACAAAGTTTGTGTAACGTACTTTTGCAGAAATGTGTAATTTTGCACACAATACGAATACACAACGAAGTCGCTTTTAATAGTGTATAAATTAGTTTTAACAATTTTCATGGTTACTTTTGTAATATAACCAAATATTCGTGATATTCGAAAAATATTTGCGATTTTCGAAAATATTCGATATATTCGAAAATTAAATAATTAGACAGTTTATATTAAATAATCAAAATGAATTAATAATTCAGGTTATCGAAACGCAGGTCCTTAAAATCAGCACTTTAGGGAATTCTTGAAGTTATCCGAAAAGTGGAGTCATTCGGAAATGAAAAAATGTTGTACCGACGTCTTTTTTGTTTGTGTTGTTCTTCAGTATAACAGCGCCTTGCTTCAACATGACCGTTTGACCTCGAATCGTCGCTGCCGAATCTCAAAGACCAGTTTTGCCTCAAATGTTTGCTACTTTGTCCAACTAAAACTTATCGCCACATCGACTTCCTCATCTTTCGAGTGCAACTTATACGCCGCCATAAACTAAACTTCGCGCCCCAATTTTATCGCACCGCACTTAAATCTGCTGCATCAGCTCCATGGGCGTCTGCGGATCCGTAGTACTGGCCGCGCCCAACTCACCACTAAGATCACCACTTACAGACGACGAAACGGCATTTACAACGGTCGAGATTACCGCATTTAGCACATCCGGCACAGTGGCCACCGTACCGGCAATTGTCGCAAATACCGTAGCCGCAGTTGAAGTTGCCATCGAAACGGTGGCTGGCGTCACTAAAGTCGGCACCACTGCAGCAATTGTTGTCGCTGTTGGTGCGGCGGCTGCAGCGGCCGCTTCCGTTGTCGGCAACAAGCTGGACATTGTGGTGGTCAGTAACGCCGCAGCTAATGCTGTAGCATTCAAACTGCCGCCCGCCGTTGCAGCAACCGCCGTCGATGTACTAGTTACTGCTGCTGCCGCTGCCACCGTCGTCGCCGCCGCCACTGTCGCCGGTATATACGGATAGTTTACCGAGTCCAACATTGAGGCCGGCACATATGGATATGTCGGACATGGATTGGTCAACTGTGCGCCCAGCATCGATTCGAAAACATAACCGATGAGAGATCCCGCCGTCAGACCGACATTATAGGAGAGCGTCATCATGTTGCCGGTCACCTCTTTCAGTGTACCGGGCACTTTTGCCGGCGCCAACATCATGGGCAAACTGCCCGCCAAACCATTACTAATGCCCAGCGCAATGGTAAAAACAAAAGCGGCCGTTTCGCCCGATATGACGGGCTGATGGCGCGGCGCACAGCAGAGCAACAACAGCGGCACCAAAACGATGCGCAAACCCGACATCAAAATCAGTTGGCGACGCGACCATGGATACGGCACTGCAGCGAGTATCTTACCAATGACATCGGCCGTATTGAAGGTAAACATCAGCAATACCGGCAGCCACGAACCTAGACTGCACGAGATTATCTCCGATTCGATGCCCGGATAGAGGGACAGCGTCACGCAATATGCCAGCGCAATGCACACCATATACGGATAGATCGCTTGTGCTACACGCCAACGTGAGGCAAAGCCTTGCCGGAGATCGCTTAATTTACCGCTGCCGCTGCAATTGCCACCGCCGCCTGGCGTGAGCACATGCTCGACTTTATATGCGACGGTGGTCGGTGTTTGGGGCACATCCAGTGGCGGTGTGCTCGGCATATCGGGCAAATTGTTGAGCCCTTCGATGACACTTTCGCCGGCTGTGGGATTTGACAGCTCATACACGGGATTGCTGAAGCTAAGCGCGTTGGTAGTTCCACCGCTGCTGCTGTTGGCATTATTCGTCGCCGGTGGACTGTTAGGATCGCGTGAGAGAACGCCGTATTTGGCCGTGGGCGTATCGTTATCGTGCTCGTTCTGCAATGACAGTAGTCAAATATTTAATAAAAGATGTTAATTGTCAATTTTTCCAAACTCACCAAACGATCCTCATCCGGACGCAGCACAATCTTGGCGCATGCCTTCATATGATAACGCACAAACGGCGAGTGTATGGTCGCCAGATGCAGCAAATAGCTAAACAGAATGTAAAGCGTTGAAGTCAAAAAGAAAATTACCGTCGAGACGCGATCATTCTGAATTAGCAATTTCGTAACGACACGATTGGAAGACACCAAAAAGCCAGCAATACTCTCGCCGGCCATAACCGCTTGCGTATACTGTTTGGGCAACATGCTGGCAAAGCCATAAAAGCTCGACTGTTGTACTGTGAGTAAAACAAAATGAAAAATGATTACAACCTGCTCACTTGTGGACGAGCCAAATCAAACTTACCAGTACAGCCAATGGCGACCAGTGAGACCGCTGCCAAGTTCACCGAATACGCCGTATTGGCGGCAAACATATGCCAAGCGACCTCACAGACCGCAACGAAAATCAACGTCGTAAACGAGATGATATAGCCGAAGAGAACGCGCACCCGAAACGGTGCCAACGACAGAAAAACATTGTTAAATAAAACGGTGACAAAGGCGACAATAATGTAGGTCATGGACATGTCCAGAGCAACCGAACGACCGGGAAAGCGCGTTTGCCAATAGTCGGCCGCGATGATGAAGCTGCGGACAAATACAAATGCTTATAAGGAAATGCTAGTAAGGAAGTAAGCAAAAATATTCAACACAAATGAGAATTGTAGTGAACACAAAAGGAGGACAAATTTCAAATGATAATTTAATTGTTTAAAAGATTAAAATATTGAGTTTAAATATTTAATTTTTAACATAAAACAAATATCCTTTTAGAGTTATAAAACTTCCCGAGATATATTGTATGAACCATATTTGTTTGTTTGTTTTTACCTGTTGTAGGGCAAAACAAAACCGATGCCCGCTGCCATTAGCGCCAAATAGACGGCATGTTTCTGATCCTTGGGAACGCGCTCATCCGCCTCCGGACTGTCCATGGGCTCGTGTCGTATGCCAGAACCGGAAATCGGTTCATAAGTGGTGGCCGATTCCATTTGAACGGAAATACACTAAGCACACGAAACGGAAGAAGACGTTTTTTATTTCGTTTCCGCTTGCCGTGCTCAACCGAAGCCTAATGCTATTGTGTGTGAACTGATATTGTTGTTGTTGTTGGTTGTTGTTGGTTGTTGTTATAGTTGTTGTTGCTGTAAATAATGTTCTTCCTCTTCAGTGTTGCACAGTCACAGGCTGCGGTGATTATCTGCCTATTATGTGCTGCTTCTTATTCTTCGTGTGGTTTTTTCTTTCGTTTTGTTCTCTCACCAGTTCCGCTTCCTGCAAAAGGATGCGTTGCCTGCCTTTTTTGTAGTACGTACAACGCTTCCTTGCGGCGTTCGTTTGTTCGTTCGTTCGATTGTTGCACCTTAACGGGCGGCCTAAATAGACGCTACTGCGTTGCGATTAAGCTAGCAAACGCTCGTGCAGCTCGTACAGCTCGTACAGGGTGTTGTCACTTTGACGTTTGTCGTGCTTGAAAATCGATAAACACACTTCAAAAACAAAAATCGATTAACATCAGAAAACTTTTTCGTTTGTCTTATTTCGAGCAAAAACGAATCTTATAATTCAACTTTAGTTTAATACCAATTGAAATAGTTTCGTTAATTAATGAAATAGAACAACAATTTCATGTTTTTTTTTCTTTTTGTAGATTTTTCAAAATCAAATTTTCTTCGATACAATTTTTTGTGCACTTTTTCAACGCTCCAGCTTTTTGCATTACGCTTAACTTTAGCGCTTAACAATTGCTTGAAATAGCTTGAAACTTTAAAGCTTCGTTTTAATTAAACCAAAACGCAAAGGAACATTTTTTCGCCGATTATTTATTTTGTAAAAAATTTAAAATTAAGTGCTGGAATTTTTCACTTTTTCACTTGTGAGTTTTTTTGCCTTTCTTTCTGCTTGCTTGCTGGTTGTTGGTGAATGTTGCTATTTTGTGCTGTGCTGTGCTGCTGCTCTCCTGAATGCGCAAGCGTCGGAAAATTGATTTTCTTCTGTAGAAATGTCAAAAATGTTTGTTTTTGTGGTTGGCTGTTGTTGGTGTCTCTTTTTTTGTTTTTAAGTAAGTGCAACTGTCATCTTAATACTTACTGCTGTTGTTGTTGTTGTTGTTGTTCTGACGTTGGTCACTGCATGTGTTTCGCTGCGCTTTTGTTTACAACAATGCTTTCCCAGCAGATGGTTTGATAGGCCTCAATGCAAAATATTCAATGAATTTTCCGCGACAAGAATTGGCAGCAGAAGAGATCAGGTCTAAATTGTTTTGTCTCCTATCAGCAGAGTTGTAAGAAAGCTCACGTCCACCTCGCTAGCTCAGTTTACCAACTTGAATGAGCTGGGAAAGCGAGTCGCATGTGAGATTTATTACAAGCTACAAACAATCGAATCTTAGTGAGAAACCCCTGTGAGAGTCGTTCTAGTTATCTCGCCTTGCGGTAGACTCGATTTATCTTTTATGTCCTGCAGAGTCGTTCAAAGTTCAAATAATTTAATACACACTTAAATTTTTTATGTTTGTCTGATTTGAATAAAATGATTTAAGTTTATTTTGATTTGTTTTTTAATTTTCGAAATCCCAAAACTGAGAGAATAGTTTTAATATAATTGGCCTTTCGCTTGCGAGAAATTATCACGATTAAAAATTTTATATCTTTCGGATTTTTGATTTTAATGAAACAGATCGTCACTATTTAGATTAAGTTTATTACTGACCTTATTTAATACAGTCGTAATATTTATATGCCAGCCCAGCATATGCTGGACTACTTACTTGCATATGCCAGGTTGTGTGAGCGGCATAATCTTCAATTGCATCAAAGGTTAGACGAAGTGCGATAACCAACAACAACACGAAATAGTCGTACTTAATTTGCAATTAATGGAAAACTGAATACGAAAAAAAAAAACTTAATTAGTATTCCAAAATATTAGCTCTGTTCCGGTACTGAACTAAAATAGAAAAACAAAAAGAAGTACAAATTTAGAGTACGCAAATGATTTTATTTTGTCATAAATAAAACGTCAGACAGTGTAAAAAATACAACTTTTTAAAATTGTTAAAAATGATTTAAGAATAATCAAATTGAAAGTTGACCCTTAAGAATTGTGAGAAATAAAACTTTTTTTTTATTAGTAAAACGATTTATTAAAATATGCGATTCTAGAGTAGATTTTATTATGCAAATGTTAAAGTGTAAAAATGAAAGAAAAAAATCCACAAAACTAAACTAAACCAATACAAAAAATAAATTTAAAAACAATTAACAAAATATGTAATTAACAAATATGCAAAATATAACAAAAACAACATCGACGTACAATTTAGAAACTTTACAATTGGACACATGGAAACTACATTTAAAATACATGATAAGGAATACAGATTAACAATATCTCAAGTAGGTTATTCTTTTTTTTATATATATTTCGATTAAATACACAAGTGCAACGTTAGTTTATATTTTGAATATTTAGAATAGATTTATGTATAATAACACTTCTTATGTACGAGTATACATATATTGTATGTACGTGTATATGTAAATGTTTATAAAAAATCCATTTCAAAGCATTAACAAAATCAAACGATTCTGTTCAAGCATTAAATCCAAAGTGCTAAGCGCAACTGTTTGAGGCCATGCATTTACTGGTTCTTGCGCGTGGTGTCGTTATAGTTTGGCGGCAAATCCTGCAAATGATGAAGAACAAATTTAATTAAAATTTCACTAGCATTAAAAAATATTTAAAATTAAATTTTATTTTAATAAATAACTGTTAAAAATACGTTAGATTAATTTAACCAAACACCGGCTTACAATTGCGCTCAAAGCATTCAACTTACATCATAGGATGGTGGCGCCGTGCTCGGTGCAGCATGATTATCGTTGCGCTGCTGGTTGTAGGGTGTGTTAAAAGCACTCGCCATTGCCTCAGCCTCTTTGGAATCTGCACAAAAATGGTTTGTATTATTTTGTTGGAATTCATATATGTAGCTCAATAATGTTTATAAATAAAATGCAAATAATACTAAAGAAACGAAAATGCGTATTTAAATAAAATATAATTTACAAAAGCAAAACTTGAAAAAGAAAGAAATATAACAAAAGAGAAGAGGCTTACTTTTTTGGAAGTGGAATTTAGATATAAATAAACGGTATGGGCAGAACACGAAAGTTTGCAAACCGCTGATAGGGATAATAGTAATACTGGGTGCTACGGCCTGCAACATAATAGATACAAGTGATTTTATTTGCACATAATTTGCATTTGCATACTTGGCTGCTTCTCGGCTTTTGCTTTTGCTTTTTATTTGTTTTTGTTTTTGTTTTGAGGTGTTAATTGCTTTGCAATATTTTAAACTATGTATTAATGTTTTATATAGATTTTAAGCAGTACCTTTGCATAACCAATCAGCTTGCAGATCAGATCGTTTGAAAAACTTTTTTTTTTGTGACTGTATTTTAAGGTTTGTTTTGTATTTTATTTTTGATGTTTTAATAGGCTGCGAATAAAAAATTTTAAAAATTTTAAATTTTCATTTAAAATCGATTTCATTGAATTTTTGTAATTATTAAATCGGTTAATGATGTACAAATACAAAAATAATTTATAACCCTTCGTCTTTTTTTATACATATATATAAATTGGTGAACTATTGCAAATAATCTTCAAATATTATGAGGCTTTTCAAATACTTCGAAATTTCGAAAATCGAAAAAATAAAAAAATCGATTTTCTAATTGAAAAAATCATCGGAATTTTTCGAATACTCTGAAATTTTGGAGAATATGAATAATCTAAATTTCAATAAAACAAAACTTTTTAAATAATTTGTAAAAAATATTAAGAATCACAAAATTTTAAGAAAACTACGGAATTTCGAAAATCGAAAAAGAAGATCTGATGAATACCGAAAGCCAATATTTAAAAAATTTATTTTCCCAATCACACAAATTCACAGAATTTTAAAATTACATACTTCGTAATTTCGAAAATCGAAGTGGGGATTGCGCGATTACTGGAACAAATTTCGATTTTCGAATCACAACAGCAATAATGTAAATTCATTAAAAATTTCAAACCAAATTCGCTTCTTTTTTTTTTTGTTGTAAAATTGGTTACCTCGATTTAAAACTGAATTCAATTCAATATTATAATTTAGAAAATAAAAAAAAAAGTTATTCATAATAATTATACGAGTTAATACATTTATTTTAAATAAAAATTTAAATAGTAAATGATAAATAAATCAATGAGCAATACAGATGATGATTAATTGGATGACAGATAAATGAGACCCGTTGCACATGCGTAGAATCACTTACTTGGTGGTGGCGCGCTGAAGCCCATAGCGCCTGGTGCTGCACCGCCAGCGGCACCGCCCGGCGGATATGGATAATAGCTCGATTGTGACTGTTGTTGTGAACCGCTGCCGCCACCCGATGGACCACCAGGATAACCCTGAAAGCCGCCGACGCCGCCTGGAGCAGTGGGCGCTACAAAACCACCGGCAGACTGTGGGGCACCATAGCCTGGTGCACCGTAGGCAGGTGCGCCATATGGTGGAGCACCTTGACCAGGCGCGCCATAGCCCGGAGCACCATACCCGGGTGCACCATAGCCTGGAGCACCATAGCCGGGTGCACCGTAGCCGGGTGCACCATAAGCGGACGCACCGTATGGCGGCGGCTGGTAGCCACCACCAGCAGCAGCAGGAACCCCCCAACCTTGTTGTTGCGGTGGTCCCGGTTGATGTGGCGACGTTTGTTCTGGTGGGGGCGCCGTAAATCCACCCCAGCTGGGTGGCGCGCCGTTGCCGTGTTGCTGCGGATTGCAGCCGGGATTTGGTTGCTGTTGCGGTGCTGTGTAGGGCGGTGCTAAACACACACACATAGAAAGACGAAGTGCGGAGGTGATCGAAAAGTTAAAAAGCAAAAAGAAAAAAATGGTGTTGTAAGTGGGGGTAAAATTTGGAAAAGCGCGACGCAGAAAGTGATTTAAAAAATAAGAGTGATGAAAAAAATTTAAATAAACAGTCGATTTTTTAATTCATAAGCCAATTAGTAAATTACAAAATAAAAAAAATGAAAAATAATTTGATCTAATTTTATCCAGTAAAACGAATTAATCAATAGTGAAATTACTTAATCATTGAAAAATAATTAAACAATTATTATAAGTGTTAATGAGTTAATTTCAGTAGAATAATAATTGAATTAATCACTGAAAAATACTTTCCACGTTGCCTAATTTAATCGAATATATTTATTTAATTTGTTTTACAAATTAAAATAGTTTACAATTAAAACAAATGCAAATAACAACAAAAGCCGAGAAGAAAATAAGCCATCGGAAAATATAGACATGACAACTTAAATCACACGCAAAAAGTCTAAACTTACGTCCTCCGATGCCCGGATACGGTGGCGGATTATCGCTCATAAAGACCGTATTCGGTGCGGGTCCACTGAACGCGTCATGCGTCGGCAACCAACCGTAATAGCCTGGCGGCGGTTGGTATGCTGGTGGCGGCGCCTCGTGCCATGCGCCCGACGGTGTATACGGTGGCGGATCATCGCTGTAGGCACCGGGATTTTGACGCATATTCGATTGCGCTGTGCTGGCGGCACGCAACAGCGCCTGGCCGTATTCAATGGCGCCACCAGCCTTAAAGTGCAACTTGAATTTGACCTCGCCCACAAAATTGCCGTTCGGCTGGGCGCGTACCTTGCCGCGAATGTAATTGGCACCGAAAACGGGCTGCTCGAGCTCGACCTGAGGAAAGGCATAGACAGAGGAATGTTGAATAAATATTTTAGTTAATTAATTGAATTAACTACTCAGTACATACATCGGAAAGTGCAATGAATGGCGCACTAAAGGACTGCATTGAATCCGCCGGTTTTTTATTATTGAAAATGACACGATGCGATGTCAAATAGATCCGTCCCTGCTTTGAGCCTTTAAAAATTGGATTGTCTTGTCCTGAGAATTCCATAGAAACACAATCGCTGTGCAGGAGAATGCTAAAAAATAAAAATTTAATTTGGCTCTTCATTTTAATATATGTATCTGATAACGAAATAACGCCTGAGCTAAATTATGAAATTGTTGATATATGCAAGGTTTCAGATATCAAAATCGAAATGCTTAAAAAAACTAGTTAACAAATTTTATAAATATTTTAAGTAAAATTAGAGAATTGAATTAGACAGACGACATTTTGAGTTGATAACGAGTATTCGAAGTAAATTGAATGGCAAATGCTTGTTCGTATTTCGAAAATATATTTTTTTAATTCGAAAATAAAAAGATATTTTCAAAACCTGTTAACATTGAATTTATTTCTTAATAATTTAACAATTCGAAATTTTGAGTATAAAATATTCACTCAAAATTTTTTTAAAATAAATTTGCTTTAATAATCTTTACTAGTTTTATTTTGTATTTTTTTTTTATTTAATCTTGTGTTTGTTCCAAGTTTTATCTTATCAGCAATTAAAGCCGCCACAGTTTGTGAAGCCTTTAGTTAGACCTAATAAAGGAATTCATGCTGCTGTCATCTTAAATTCAAATTCATAGTCCAATCCAATTTAAAACTTAATCAAATTGAATTTTGCATTCAAATTAAATTCGCAATAAATTAATTGCAAAAATTTGCAATGAGCTCATTGGGTAATTTTTCTCATCGAGATTTTTCCATGTCTCGTAGCGACCACAACAAAAAATCTTATATCGTCGTCACCGGTCACCACCACCCACCAACCTCCGCCACCCAAAACCAACAACAACAACCAAAGAAAACATGAAAATTTAAAATTTCGCATTCCAGCAGTTTCACAATTTAAACAATCCCAATTTAATTGACTTACTATTCGCCTGCATGGATTAGGACGCCATTATTTGCATGCGCCGTATTAACCGACATTTTTACAAATGTTTTCGTACGATTTGAGGTTTAATTAAATTTGTAATTTATTATTTTCAATCGACGCAGTAATTCTAGTTTTCAGTCAACTCTGATGACTCACAACACTTTGATAGTCATTGCGTTGTGCACAGTTGTTTACGAAGTTTTGTTGAAGAGCTGCCAAATCGGATGCAAAGATGCTATGATGGTTGCCACTTTTTCTTGCTAATATGTTGAGTGGAGAAAAGGTCGACCGACGTACACTTGTGTTAAGTTTGAAAATTTTCAAGTATTTTGTATATTTAAAAAAAATAGGATTTAGTGAAGCGCAAAAATGTAAAAATTATGAAAAAATTGGAATGCGGGTCTGAAAAATGTTATCATAGAAAATAATATTTAAAAAAACGCTTATTTATATATCTAAAAGTATTTGAACATCGCGAAAAATGGTTTAAGGCCTTAAAACCTTTTCCTTCAATATCTTCCATGACTTGTTAAAATCCGCTACTTCAGATTTGTGACCCCTCGGCACAAAGCGCACCTGTCACCAATGAAAAACGACCGTTAGAATTACTTTCCCAACAACAACGTCCATAACAACAATATGACAAAAAAAACTTTGCCGCTAAAAATTTAAAAGAACTGCAAAATATTTGATAAGAAAAAGTCTGATAAAATATAGCACCAAAAGACATTATTTTCAACTTCGGTCGCAAGTAAAAAAAACAGTAATGAAAAGAACTAGCGGAGATGGAAGTCAATCTAACAGACGTCTAGACTCTGGCGAACTAGCCGGCAGTAGTGGTAGTAGCAGCGGAGACGAAGGAGACGAAGTCCGCCTCCTTCGCCTGCTTTGTCTTCTTAACGTTGAAAACAGAACAGATGATGACAATGTGGACAGTAATGACTCCGACGGTGAAAGTGGCAGCAGCAGTGTAGCCGGCGCCGTCGGCACTGCATATGTTCCTGGGACTGATCCCGCCGGCGTTGAACCTGAAGGCGACGACGGCGATAGCCTCATTGTTAGTGCTTCAGATACTCCACAATCGGCTTCGACATCGCAAATGAGCGGTGATACTGTACAGCAACAACAAGATCAGCAGGTTCCACAAATACAAGATCAACCACAGTCCAATCAGCAGCAAGCATCTACACAGCCACAACACCAAGGGATACGTTCCGGTGGAGGTGCTGAGAGCGGCGCAAGTAATGAGGGCGGCGAAGGTCCTGATGACGGCAGCGTCATTGGTAGTGGTCAACCAGTCGTACCGCCAGCGATCGTAGGTGGAACCTTAGTCAATTATTTAAATCAAGTTAAAAGCGAATTTGCAGATCGGCCAGGAATCTTTAATGATTTCCTCGATATATGGATAGAATACAGATCGCGTCGCATTAATACGCCCACTGTCATTCAGCGCATCTCGGCGCTCTTTGAAGGTCACCCAGAGTTGATCAATGATTTCAATAATTTTTTGCCACAAGGCTTTAGGATGCCTTCACCACCCCGTGAATCTGAAGCCGGTTTACCTCACATATCGCAAGTACCTTGGACAGTAGGGATTCAAACGGCCTTGACCTATGTAATGAAAGTTAAGAGGTATTACCGAAATCAGGTTCACAAATACAGAGAATTCCATCATATTTTGAACACCTTCCAAGATAAGCTAAATAGAATAAAAGCAGGCATCAGCATTAACGGGGAAACAGTACTAAGCGCCGGGCAGGAGGTTCACTCACAGATGGCTGTACTCTTTGACAATAACGATGATCTGCTGCGTGAATTTGAACAGTTTCTTCCAATCGAGACCAATCCTGAAGTACATGACTACTAGCGCCGCCTTAAAAGAACAAGTTTGTAATTTGATATTTTCTCTTATTAAATTTCAGCTACGGCAGCGCTGGCAGCAGCAGCGGCAGGAGCGAGAGCGGGAGCGTCAACGGCAACGGCATTTGTTGGAAAAGAGATGTAGACGACAATAATAAACATTTTGAATTTAAATGTATCAAAATCGGAAACGGAAATGAATCAAAAGCAGAATAAGAAAAAATGCACCAAAATTAAATTCAAATGCGATCAAATCGCGAGGCAGTTGCCCAGTCCAAAGTTAAAGTTCAGATATCCATCGCCGCGCCCAAATTATATAATTAGTTGTAAGAAAAATGCTTTAATAAATTTTAATTTTTTCCGTTATATTTTATTTAAACTTTAAGCTTTTTTTTAAGATAAAATTAAAATAATGTAACGCTTTAATAAGCAAAATGTAGTTCGAGTGAGCATTAGGTAATTTATTACTCTTAAAGTCATAGCCAAAAACGCTAACTGCCATACAGTGTTCGGACCATTGCTCCGAACGGAGTATATTTGCTACGTTTTTCGAAAATTTTTAAAATCTGCTCTGCCACTCCGCTTTAACTGAAATCTACTACGATTTATGATCTTAAATAATATACATTAGTTTCTTTATTTGTTAATGCTATGCGTTATTTTATAGTGAAAAAAGTAAAACAGAAGACGGAGAAAAAAAATTGTTGTCAATTTTGTCCAAAATATTTATTCAGTTCTAAACACTTTTTCCACTTTTTTTACTACGAAAATTTATGATTTACTACGTTTTTTTTCATCATTCACTACGCCATCGCAATGCTATTTTTGGTCCGAACCCTGCTGCCATATGACTTTCTGCCGCAGCATGCTCTCCGCTTAAATGAATATGCGGTTTGTGTATTTACTAAGCGAAAGAATCCTCATTTTTTAAACTTTTCCTTGGTATCTCATTCTCCCACCATCTTTGTTTGTTGGGTGGCATTTTAGTTATTTTTGTAAAAATTATGTATATAAATAATAAAAAATTGCATTTTATCTGGCAACATTGATCATGTATTAGGAAAGAGAAATTAATTTGATATAGATGGCATCGCTATTTCTATCACTGATTCCGATTGTAATTTTTCACGGGCGGTGCCGCTGAAAGTTTTTAATCTTAATATAAATTCAACATCAAAATCGCTTAAAAACTTATGTCAATTGCGCACAAAGTATTGAAGTACTTGCGAAAAATGTTCAGAAGTGCCTAAGTCTTAAGTAAATATACCAAAAATGGCATTCAATTTTGCAAATCTAGGTGGCAGTGGCAATCCCTTGGAAAATATGCGTAAGTGAAAAATGCACTTTCAGGGCAAAATCTGCGAAATATTCTTTGTAAAATCAAAGAATAACAAAATTTGTAAAGAAACTTAACTTATTTCTACACGATTGGAGCAAACAAAACAAAACCTTTTGATAATTGTCGAGTTTTTCGCACCGCGACGCCATTTTCTTTGCATTTTGCTTGTGCATGCAATTTATCGTAAATGCGTTTTTTGCTTTGATTTATTCCTCTTTATGCTTTGTGTCGCATTGGTTCGAGCAAACAGCTGATTGGTGACGGAGTCACCACAACTGTGGTGAATGCATTAACAGCTGATTGTAAATTTGCAAGCTGCAAAATGGTTTGAATCAGCTGTTTTGCCATTTTGTTGTGGTCGCGCTGTACGTAAATATTATGACTGCGATAATTACACACCAAAACATTAACACTGTTTTGATGTATAATTATCAAGCTACATAATTGTACTCAATTGTAATTTGATTTCCTTTTTTTTAACTCTGAATTTATTTTTTTATATCCAGTTCCAATCTTTGGCAGCATTGCCAGTGGCGCCGCCATGGCTAATCATCCGAATTTCATCAATCAATTGGCGGCCGCTATAACCACTGCAGCTGCGGCGGCCACGCCCACTTCCACAGCAGCTGCAGCGTCACAACCTAAACGCACTAGCACACCCGAAGCGCCACCTGCGCCCAAGCTAAGCGCTGTAACGCCTCCACAAAGAGTCAAACCAAATCAAGGCACTGCACCCATGGATCTGGAAAACGATGGCGATTTGGAAGTGATCACAACAACAGCAGCAACCACTTCCATTGCGACGCCTGCTGTCGATAAGCAGCTGTCGCTTAATATGCACGATCCGAATTTGTTTTTAAATAGTCTAATGAATCCGGCTGCCGCCTCGGCTTACATGTACTTCCCAACGGCGACGACAGCGACGCCAACAGCTTCTGCTACGGGTGTCGCTGCTGCTGCCACCGGTTCGATGCTAATGGATCACAATGCTATGCTGGCAGCGGCCATGCAACAAATGCAGCAGAGCTATACAGCAGCGGGTTATGCAATGCCCGATGCAGGAGGAGCTGCAGGAATGGATGCAGCGGCAGCAGCACAGCTGGCAGCGGGATCAGGTGAAAAACTATTTTAGTATTAATTAATTTTTGTTTAATAATTTTTCATTTCGATTTTATTATTAACACAGACCCCTACGGCACTGGCACCGTCGCCGGCATGAAGGAAGTTATCAAAACAAAGAACAGCATTCTATTTCCGCCAAATCCGAATGCACCGCCGCCTACCATACGCGATCGACCGCCCGGTTGTCGCACCATCTTTGTCGGCGGCCTGCCCGAAAACATTTCCGAGGAAATAATACGCGAAATTTTCGAGTCGTGCGGCGAAATCACAACGTTGCGCATGTCAAAAAAGAACTTCTGCCATATACGCTATCGGCACGAGGCAGCCATCGATCGTGCCATTTACCTGTCCGGCTATCGCGTACGTATTTCGAATGTCAACGAGCCGGCGAACTTTGGTCGTCTGCATGTCGACTATGCGCAGGCGCGCGACGATCAATATGACTTCGAGTGTCGTCAGCGACAGTTGCAACGTGAACAGCGTCATCGCGAGCGTATGTCGCTCGATCGTTTGCGTTCGCAATCACCGCCACCAATGCCGCACTATACCGATCACGAGGCGGGTATGGTTGCTGAGCAGCTGCGTCAGAACGATACATTCGTAAAGGCCATCCAGACGATCGCTGTTTGGTTGGAGCGCGGCGATTGTACCAAGCGCAATGCAAATTGCTTCTATTCGATGATTCAGAGTACGCATGCGCATGTGCGTCGCCTTAATACCGACAAACAACAGCTGGAGGAGGATTTGCGCAAGGCGCGAGAATCTTATCGCAAACAGATGCTGACCATGTCCTCGCAGTGTAAGTAACCAACCTAAGCAAATCGAGTAGTTTTTAGTTTTGAATGGATGTGTTGGTTCGTTGGTTCGTTTTCTACTCAAGAATTTGTTATTTGTGGTAGTTCGATCGACGAATGCGTGGGCAAAAGTAGTCAAATGTTTTCTATTTTTCTTTCTTGCTGTTCGTTAGGGTGTTTGATGGGCGGAGGTCGTTCCTTTGTCCTATTTACTTTCAAATATACTGTTCGCAATTTAATTATTTAATTTATTTTATTAACGTTATGACAAATATTAAAATAAGTGATAAACAAATTAAATTCTGCCTTAAGATTAATTAAATTGCGAAACAGCAAAACGAACACTTTTATCTTTCTTAATTTTGAAAATTATTTTAGTTTTATGTTAAAAAAATACAACAGCAATTCTACAGAACCAAACATAAACTTTTCAACACTATTTACAAATTATGAATTATTTTATAATTGTTGTCGCTTTAAACAAATTGAAATACTCTACCAATTAAGTATAATTCCAAACCTTTTGAAGTACATTGAAAAAAAGAAGAAGAAGACAGTCGTATTGAATACTTTTAAACTTGCTCAAAATGATTTGCTACACAAGGTAATTTTGCATAACTTCACACGAGACCACCCACTACCCACAAGAGGCGATTTTTAACCCGAAACGTATTCGATTGATTGGTTCATTTGAGCCACCACAAAAGAAAAATTAAAAGGTTTGTAAAGGTTCAATCTGCCCTCCACACTAAAAAAAAACGATAAGTCAAAAATCAAAAAAATGCAAAAACGAAATGCGAAGCGGTGAAAAAGATAAAAGTAAGAACCGTTTACTTAATTCATTTCAATTTAGACAAGACTCCCAAGGCCGGATTTGCGCCACAATTTTTACACACAAAAAAAAATTTAATTAAACTGTGGAAATTTGATAAAGAAGAAATAAGAAGAAAAAAACTGTTTTCTAAATAATTGCGGTTTTATTAAACACAAGAATTCACATAAATTAAATAGAAATAAAAGATGTACACAGTTTTCGATTTGAAATAATTTTTTTTATATTAACTCCAACGGTACTTATATACATATTCGATATTATATATATAACAATTTACAAAGTATCGAATTATGTATTAGGTGTACAAATAAGTTTCCGCCGTTTTTTGTTAATAAAATAATATTTAAACGATTTTAAACGATGTGAGACTGCTTGCTGAGTGACTTCTAAACTAAGTGCAAGTTCCTTTTGTGTTTGAAACGAATCTTCACCCAATAATTTCTCCAAATCTGCATCCTCGTAAATTTTCGGCCTTCCACTGGATCTTTGTCTTTTATGTCAAAATCACTTTTTTTAAATTTTTGAAACCACTCACGACATGTTTTCTCACTCAAAGCATCCTCATTATATGCTTCTACGAGCAATCGATGCGACTCAGCAGCATATTTTTTTAAATTAAAAAAATAAATTAAAAGTTCCCGCATATGACACTTAGTTGGCTCAAATTGAGACATTTTTAGATGAAGAAAAATATATGATGCTAATGCGAACTTAATAACATGATAAGGTTATGTTGTTCTGGAATAAACAAACTAATTTTCAAGTAGGTTACCATCTGCGAATTCCAACGTAAACCTCGTGCCACGCCATCTTTCTCAAAACGGCGGAAACTTATTTGTACACCTAATATTAAAAATATATCAATTTATACATTGTTGCTTGAAATTTGCGGTTTCAAAGTTTTACTTGAAAGCATGCTTAAGTCGACTTGAATCTCTTTATCAAATTACCACTCTTATACATAGTTCGTAGGTAAACCATATACATATAATATATACAAATCAGACGCGCGCGAGAGGGGCTTGTTGAACAAGTAGTTATTTCTCTATATAACCTGTCTCTGTCTATTTACCCACATTTTTTTCGTAATGTTTAAATGTTCTTTAAAAATATTTTGTGCATTTTTTTTTCATTATTATTTTTGAATTTAACTAAAAATTGATATTACAAAAAAAATATAAAATAAAATAGTTAGAAAGCAAAAAAAAAAACAAAAAACCAAACAAACTACCCTCTCCCCCTTTATTATTATATATTGCATATTATTCAGTCACTCAGATTGAAAAAGTGTTCAGTGCCGCTAGTCACAAGAAGGTTTGGGACCATTTCACCAAAGCTCAAAGAAAAAACATCGATCAGTGGAAGAAGCTGGCCACGGTACGTACCAACATATATCCAAAAACGTTTTCTTATTGTGTGCGTGTTTGTTTGTGTTTTGTTTTTAAATGTATTGGCTAGTTTAATGTGGTTTTTATGTGCATGCGATCGTGGTGATTTCTTTCTTTTTTCTAGTATCTCCTTTTGGGGTTGGGGTGTGCGATTTAAATTATTTTCCCTCTATGAAGTTTTACCAAGAAGCTAGAATGTATATACAAATAAATATTTTAAATAATTTTTAATATCAAATCTTTTTAGTTTGAAATAATAAAATGTTTTTCAATATTTCAAATAATTGGAACATTTTTTTTGTATTTTGAATAACATTAAAGAATTCGAATTATATTACAAGAATTCGGAAGTTCTTTTCTTTGAATATCGTACTAAGCGCACACACCCTCTTCCCTTCTCTATCCCATATTAATATTCGTCTAGTGTGTATAAATTGCTTTATTAATAATATGCCTAAATCATTAATGAATTTTTGTTGTTATGTTTAAACATACTATAAAAAACATATGCTAGAGTTTGTAAATAATATTATTATAGCATTAAATTGCAAATCGAATCGTAACTATTTTGTACTTATATTTTACTACTGGTGTAACTTTGCATGGATTTTATTTAATTTCTTTGTTATTGTTTTTGTCGTTCTTTTGTGTGTCTTTTCTTTTCTTTTATTCTTTATTTATTTTCATTATGCCTTAACTCACATTATTTACAAGCGTAAATATTCAAAACTTAATGAAAATTATTTTTCATCTCGTACTTTCAAAATAAATGACAAAAAAATAGTTCGAAGCACACATGGTATACTTAATCAGGTAGATGCAGTCACATCCATTTTTCAAACAATAATAATCGAAAACATTTTAAAAATTATTATACTCGTACGAGTAATTTGACAAAAGAATGGAATTAGAATTGGATAAAATTTGGAATATTTTAGTGTTTAAAAAAACGCTAATTTCGAATATGACTTTAAATTTCGAAACTTAAAATAGCGCATATGGTAGAATATAATAAATTATTCTAAATATATTATATTATTTGCTCAAAATAAGAAATTGACCAACAAACATTTGAGGACTAAAAACCAATTTGTTTGTCCACATACTCTGAATTCTAAAAAAACTTCTATTAAGTTTTTCAAAAGGAAAAGTGTTAGAATCGGACAAGATCTTTACAAATTGGTTGTTCTTATTAAAGTTGAATTGAATCCAATTTTTTTTTTACAAACTAATTTTTAACATTAAAAATTTGCTATTTCTGATATAAAAAAAAGAAGATATTTTCTTACAGTTTTCGCCAGTTTATTTGAAATTCTTTTCAGAAAACAATTATTTAAATTTTTCAAGTTTTATTCGGGGACGTTGATTAAAAAAAAAACGTTTATGTGCTCATTAATCATTGATCATTCGTTTGGGATAATTCGCTTTGTGGATTTCGACTACCTTGTAAAGTATTCCTCAAGTGTTAAATGAACTAACGCATACTTTTACATTACTAAATTATTTAAATTATGTTTTTTTTATATATAAAAAATATGCTTACAACTGCTTTTATAAATTTAATTTTTATTTCGATTCATGGCATTCCATTTTAATGGCTTTTTTTTTCTTTAATTAATAAAATTTCGTAAATAATTGGGTTATTTAAATTGGGTGAATTTGAAAAAGAGCAAAACTTCATTAAAAACTAAATTTCAAAATATAAACTTTATTTTTTATAAATGTTCAGCGAGGTAAGTACCAAACTAAGGCGCAACAATAAAATATTTTAGGATTTGAACTTAAATTCAATGATTTAATTCAATAATAATATTTAAATTGAAACCACTTAAGGAGCATTTATTTTTATTTCGAAAAATTTCTGACATACAAAAAAAAAGTATTTTTTAAATAATTCTTTAACATGCTCTTCTACTCCACGATTGTAACAGTTTGTTTTGCTCTTCTCCCTTTCGCTTCGTCCCCCTCGCGCCTCATTCAAATAGGAACTGCGTTCGGTGCAAATCGAGGATGATGAAATGGAAATGTCTGACGACGATTACCAGAGCAGCAGTGCGAAGAGAGCACGCTACGACAGCGATAGTCTTAAGGTGAGTGCAAGCTTATTAAATTGAAATTGCAAGATTTTAAAGACTTCTGCTAACATGCATTTTTGGAATTTTCAGGAAGAAAACGACTCGCTGCGCTGTCAGCTCGAGGCGATTCGCAACGAAATGTCGCTGGAGCGCACCGACATCAAATACAACAGCGACTTTCGCGAGAAACAAATCAAAGTGTTGCAGGAGACCATTCGGAATATGCAGACACAGCTGCTGACGACCAAGGTGCGTGAACAAAAGGACAATAAAACGGTGGAACAGCTGGAACGACGGCTCAAGGAGGCAGGCGTCAAACAGTTGCTGCTGAAGACCAAGATCAAAGAGACCGTAGCCAAGCTGAAGGACAAGGATAAGGAAGCAGCATCCTCCTCGGTCAACTCGGAGACAAGTGAGTGCCTGTTGGACGCAGAGCACACAGAGACGGCTAAAGAAGATGTTAACAACGACGACGATGATGATGACGATGGGGTGGAAGAGATAAAAAATACTCTACGCGTAAATGCAAAGAAAAAAACGTCAAAGCTGCTAGGCAACGACGTCGTGCAAATAATCGACATCGATATGGACAAAAGTGACGATGATGTGCGAATCATTGAGGACGACGAAAAAATGTCATTGCCGACAGAAAAGAGGCAGAATAAAAGCGATTTGCATGCGAAAACGGATGCCAAAGAAACGACATTGTCGAGCGTTGTAATTGCAGTAAAAGATAAAGAATTGCAAGCACCGAAAATCAAAAAAGACGCGTCGCCACACAAAGCGGAGGAGCATGAGCAAATAGACGCAGGCACAAAGGACACAAAGAGCACACAGCATGAAGAGGTGATTTTCTGACTTTTAATTGAATTCATTTAAATTAAATGTTGTTTTTTATTTGCAGTTTAAATCGCTGGCCCTTTCCGAAGCGAAAATAATCGCCTTGAGTGCTGCCTTTCTTGTCGTCCATCCGCACGGCATTGGCAGCGAACAGATCTGCGCATATCTCAATCATTTGTTAGGAGCATCGACGCCGCTGCAAGCGACTATCTTAGATGATACGCTCAAAAAGTACAGCAATCTATTTGCGCCGCAAAACTTGCCCAAACCAAACGACATTAAAGCTGATGCAAAACTTGCTGCTGCGGTGCAATGGAAGTTTTGCGGTTTTCTTACGACGTCGGCGTCTGATGGTGGCGAAAATTCAAATGGGAATACCAACTGAATCACCGCCGCCGTTTGGAAATTGATTTTTAATAATATACATATATAATAATAATTAAGTTTTAATGGAATACCTAAAAATACTTGAATTTCATACAATCACAATCAACCACACAAGGAGACCACTTTTGAATTTCAAATTCGAATTTTATAGCAATACAAAAACTCAAAACTAGGCAACAAAGTAGGTTTTACTTTTTTTGTTTTTAAAAGTTACTCAATAAAGACAAAACATGATTAGAAACTATTAACAACATTTACAAAATTGGATTTATTTAAAGGATTTAAAAATTACTTGCAACTTTATTTGTAAACAAAATTTAATGCAAAAATACAAATCAAATCAACAATTAAAATTATCGTCTTTTTTTGTATTAGTATTAGGAATACTCTGTAAGGGGACGGGCTACCGAACGTAAAGTTGATATTTTGTATTTCGAAAAACGTTTCCGTTGTTCCTTTGTGCGACATGTATTGAGAAGGTACCACGAAAAATAGCAAAATTATGCCCAAGTGGCTTCCTCAAACTTTCTATTAGCATAATCGTCATCTTCCGAGTGGAAAGAATGGCAACTCAGATCGCGTTGGCCTTCAAAAGTGAGAGAAATTAATTCTGGAATTGCTCCTGATTAATTTTTAGTTTTTAAGAGTTGTGACTGTTTAGTTGAAGTAAGCAAAGCATATAGGCTCTGTTTTGAGAAAATTTATATTTTATATAAATGATAAGCGATATTGGAAAAAATAGATTACCAGAAAGTCTTGCTGATGTGACCATATCTCACAAAAGGTAACAGGAACTGGAAGATTAAGATGACAATTACAAAATAAATGCATTTAAAAATAGTTTTCTCCAAGAACGCAATTCAATTTGAAACTTGCGAAATTTTAAATTTAAATACGTGTTACGCTTACGCTTACGCTTCTAGAAAACGCTCTTGCATGCATAAGCATAACGCACCACATTTTGTCCTTCATCAAGGACATGCGACAGCATCCTGGCGCGTTAAATTGGCGCGCAAAAACGAAACGTTCGAGAGAGCAGCAAAGAGAAAACCGACGAATGTGTCTTCGTTAGAGGCGTATGATGTGAGCAGCGTAGCGCAAGGGGGGTGGGAATTAAGAGATTCTTTCTTTTTAATGCGTAAATTTAAAACAAACAAAAAATAAAAACCAGAAAAATCAAATCACATCAAATAGAGAAGACAAAAAACCCAACAACAACGACGTGAAAAATAACTCCAGTTTATGCTTACATTGGTTGTAGTTGTTGTTTGTTGTTGTCGCTGATTACAACGTTTATTCGACACAAGAAGGCGGAAAAAACCGCTTACCAAGAAGAGAATATTTTAATGCGAACGTCGTCGCCGCCGCCACCGTGAGTGGAACTGGAGAGTGGCCAACGACGTCGTCAGCGAGTCGCCGCCGACTGCAAACGAAAGCGAAGAAGCAGCGCGCAATGTGCGCCCGACTGTGGGAGCTAAATAATGTGTACGAAAAAACAAAAACAATTCGAGAAAATGAAAAACAACAACTACGCCCGTAATATCAGCAGCGGCGACTGCACAGTCTTCAAAACGAATTCGTCGCGCGCGGTTCGCATTGCTCTGCTTCTTCTTCATCAATTTCTTCCAGCTCCAATCAGCACAAAGAAACGAAACTCCTTTTTTTAAATAAAACAAAATACAAAGAATGAAATAAAAACTTTTAAAATTAATTTAAGTGTTAATCGCGCTTTGCCGTTATTTTACTGTGCCAAAATAAAAAATAAAAACTTTTTGTCGTTTTCCGTTAAATTAAAATTTAATTGTTTTTTTTATTGCAAAAACTTTTTGTTCTAATTTAAAAATTGTTTTTCTGTTGTTGTTGTTATAATTCATTTGAAACGTGTTTTTGAGTGCGCTCATTTTTTTGTACTTGTCTGAGTAAATTTTTTTTGTCGGTTGAATTTCGCTCTTTCGTCAAAAGGACAAAAAACCTTAACACAAAAAAAAAACTCTCGAGGAGCCAAAAAACCAACAAAGAAGCAGTGAACACACTAAACACAACAACAAAGACCGATTAACAGCAGAAAACGTGACCAAGGGTGAGTACCATGCAAAAACAAAAAAAAAACAAACAAAAATTAAATAAAATTAGCTGTAATTGAAGGTTAACCAATTTTCAATTTCAAATATTGAAATTTTACGAGGGTTGCGACTGTACTCAAAAGTACTTGAAAGTTGTCCTCGAATCGAAATAAATAAAGCCAGAATTTATTTAAAATATATATATGTATATGTACATATGAAAAATTAACTTTTTTTCTTTACTATTGTAATATTGTATGCGTTTTTTTAGTTGTGTCACTTTTGGTGTAATAAAAGTTTAAAAAATAATCAAAAACATTTATGCAACTTTTGATGAAATATTTAGTCAAAAATTTTTAATTGAAAAGTGTCATAACTTAAATATTATTCCGAAAAAAATTGTTTATATCGTCAAATGTGGCACAACTCAAAAGTAGATATTTTAAGTATTTACTTCCTGCGTTGAGAAATAACAGTAATCATTACATTAGAATACATAACTGCTTTTAAATAGTTAACTTAAATTTAGGTTGACCAGAAATTTAAGAATTAATAATTAAACAATTTATATTAGAAATTATTTATTAAAATTAAATTAAAAATCGATAAATCTATTTAAATCGCATACAAAAATTAAATTCATACATATCGGTTAAGGATTCGAAAAAGTTTATTTCTGAGCGATTTAAAGAATTTTCCGAAAAAATTAAGTGGATTTAGTGTCTTTTAGAATAACCCCATGATGACGAGTTTTGACAATGCAGAGCAAATTTTTTAAAGAAAAATCGTTTATTCGTTTTAAAAATTGGAAAAAAATGTCTGACAATTCTTAGTCAGTTTAACGCTCGTTAGGTACCTTAACTTTACTCTGAAAACCCGGTTATTCGAAATAAATTACTCTAATATGTTTTTCTTTGAAAAATTTATTTGATAAATGTTATATAAGTCAAATACATATTATTTTTCAAAATTTAAACTCCTTGTTTTAATAGATAAATACTTTCAGTAACTATTAAATTATAAAAAAATGGTTTCTCACTTTAATTCGTTACTAATTGCCATTAAATTAATTTTCAATTTTTAATTATTAATCTTCCGCTCGTGCTTCACTTTGTGCCAAATAAATCATTGTACAGTATTACTTATCACTTATTTTATTATTAAAAAATGCATTCAACCAGCGAAACAGATTTCCATTTTTTTATTTTTTATTTTTTTTTAATTTTTGTTGTTGCTTTTGTTGTGCTATTTCTAAAAATTGCGATATGGTTTAAAGTATTATTTTAAGTTGTATTTTAAACGAATTTTACTTGTCATTGTTCGGTTAGTAAAAACTCTCGAACTCTTCCATTCATACACCCGAAGAAAAATACAAAACTGTAAGAATTAACATTCAAACTTGAATTGAAACAATTTTAATGCTAATTTTACATGCCATAAATGTAAAGTTATTATTTTATTATCATTTCATTTAAATAAGGTACGTGTTATTTTAATTGCTGCTGTCGTCTTTTCTTGTTTTTTGCAATCAATCGAATTGATTAAATTAATAAACGCCATTCATTGAGTAATTGGTCGTGTTTACTACGTTTACAGTTGCAAACGTAAATTATTAATGACCGTTTCTCGTGACAGCGACATGCGCAATAAAACCGCCGCCGCCCTGGCTATGCTAATTGTTTCAACTAAATTATACGCTTACACCGGTTGTCATTTCTACTAAAAAGACCCTAACCTGAATTTCCGCTGGGAAGTCCTAGCCGCGCGGCGTTTGGGAAGTTCAGCTACTCGGTCGCGCTGCGATGGTAAAGCGTCAATTCTAGTTAAAGTGTTATTTTTTTTTTAATTAACATAATTTCTCAATCACTTCTTTAGTTTATCCCTAACTGCGTATAAACTTTATAGCCAACTGTGTTGGCGTTTACCGGCAAAAGGTATTTTTTAAACTGGAATTCTGTAATTGCAGACCCACGACTTCGTATGTAACGCTCGACGCTAGCGTTCTTTTATTTATTTAGTCGGTTGCTAAATTAATATCATTAATTAATCTCTAAACACATACAAACACAATTGTTATAGCAGGTGATAAGTAACTTCTAACAATTAGAATAATACAATATATGATAAGGAACGTTTACGTACTACAAGTATATGGAAAATATCTCTTCGGATGTGCATGGAAATTAGAAAGTACCCAAAATCGAATTTTTTATTTATTTAATCATTTGGGAGTTGTCATGCTTAGCTCACTTTCGTAGAAATTCCTTAGTTCCTAAAATATCGTTTGTGATTTGATGCTTTAAAGTATACATGGTCAACATTTTAAGTTCAAAATGATGTGACCGAAAATACGAGACCAAAAAAAAATTATGTCGTCAAAATTTCATGTGTAAAATTAATCTTAGAAATTTCATAAGAATAACATTTAATTTTTCGCCGTGCACCTACGAATACAAAACCCGTAGAATTGTATTTTGTCTGTCTGTTCTGTCTGTCTGTTCTGTTCTGTTCTGTTTTTGTCATGTACTCGTATTCATTTTTATGATCGACAGACATAAAGGCAAATAAACATTGTCACAAAAGTGCGCTCGCGCGCGTTTATCGTCATTTTTGAATTGGTCTTAATTTCTTGTAATTAGTTATAATTATTTTTATATTTTTTTTGTGGTTTTATTTTACAATTTACTCTCGAAAATAACTCGAAATTAATATTCACTCCAGATATATAAACACGAAATCGGAGATAATGACACATTTTACTAGATTCGAATGTACTCGTACAAATATACAAATTTACATATGACTGTGCAGAGTGTTCAGCGTTCGGTGTCGTTGAACTTGTCTGTTGATATTTTAAACCATTTTCGGTGCTAAATTCGACGGTCACAAAAATATGAAAATTTCTTTTTCGGCTTGTCATATGAATTTTCCATTTTATTCTCCTTAAGTTTTCCCAGTGTTTTTGTATGTTTTCGAATCGAATTTATCGAAGAGTTTCAGCCAAATTCTCGTGACTTGTGACGTTATCTAAAAATATAAAAATTTTCCTTTGCCCACGCATTTTCGTCTGTCCAAAAGCAGCGTGTTTTTCTGAACTTGACTGTGAGCGGAGAACATTTTCGATTTAACAATAGATCTGCCCAATTTTCAAGATACATACTCGAATGTATCTTTTGGATTTTTAAATTGTATTTTATTTTGTTGATATAATTTTAACCGCACAATTTCGAACATGAACAGTTGATCATACAAACATAGTTTATAAAAATTTAGGATTTAACTTAACATGTTATATTTTTAATTATATAAATATAATGAGAAAGCTATAGAAAGATTTATAGATACAATTTACAAGATACATAAGTATCATTAAACTATGACGACAATAAACTTTGTTATGTAAAATAACGTAAACGTGTTTTCTGTATTGAAACTTGTAGAACCATTTACCCACCTCATTGGCAAGGATGCGTTCTCCTTGCATGACTCAGCGCCAGAACTGACGCAATCCGAAGGGTTGGCTGCAATGCAATTGCAGTCAAAAGTTAGTTAAACTAAAAGCGGTTAAAACTGCTTTTGGAAAAATTGTTTTGAACGCAGTTGGAAAATTATTGCTAGCAAAAACAAATAACTTACATGCTGTCAAAGTTACAAACCGGTCACAATTTGAATTGATAATGTTTTTCCATTGAATTTGTTCAGTTTCGAATTTGCATTCCAATTGCAAATTATTGGGCACTTGAGCGGCGAAAATCCCCGCCACGAAATTGCTTTCGAAATACCTTTTTCTGTTTCGTTTTTGCATCATTTTCCATATTGTCACGAAGTGTAACTAATGGCATATACTCGAACAACGCGGTAAATATATACCGACTAACTTTGTTAACAAAATATAAAAACAAAAACAACAAACGAAATCTGATCGCTTGTTAGTTTACTGATTTCTACTTACTACACTTACTACAAATGTAGTTACTTACGTTGGTTTTAACGCTTCGCCTAGGGCTCATTTTTCTCGAAAGAACTTGCGTCATCTCGGGCGGTATTTATAATTACTTTCGACTTAACTGATTATGCAGCAAAGTAATCTATTGGCATAAGATTAAGAAACGTTTGTTGATAATAATTTATATAGCCTTACAAAATTGATTTATTTAATTGATATATCGATGGGAAAATTCGACTATCTAAAAAAACAAAACTCTTGTCTTTATTAATGTATGCATGAGTAAGTGTATAAAATGTATAAATGCATATCAATACCAAATCCGAGTACCTACATAATTGCAGTCCACTTTAACTGATTTAGTTTAGGAAGGTCGGTCGATTGCAGCTATTTAATTTGTATTTTAGTAGCATTTACTAATAACGATTTGCTCTAATATAAAAATTATCACATTCTCGCAACACTTTCAGAATATCGGAAATAATTAAATCCACTAACGATAATTGATAATTTCAAGATGTTCTTGCGAATAGGCTTGGAATTTGTTTATTTTCGTATTAGCAATGATATTAACAATATTTACTTTTACTCTACTGCAATGCTGCCATCAAAACAAAATTAGAAAATAATTCAATAATAATCAACAGCTGAAAAAATTACTTACAGAGGGTATCTTTAAAATTGAGTAATTGAGAGGGTTGACAGCAGTGCTGGGCAAGCTTCTTAACTTTTTGTACGTTTCCTACGATTATACTACTAACTTACTAACTTTTTGGACATATTTTACTTTTGCTCAGTGTGGCAACATTGTCGCTCAGGTGCAAATGCGAATGCGTCGGGCTCTGTAAATTGTGTAAATTTGCATGCACAGCATTTACACACGAAAAGTAAACGTTTTCCGCATCTACTTAGTAGTTTAATTTAATTTAGTTTGTTACGTTTGTAAAGTAATATAATTGTCGGACGGACGGACGGATGGACGGACAGACAGACGCTAGTAGCGAATGCTTTTGTACAATGCCTTGAAAATGCGTTTATTTATTGACATTAAATCTGTTCAGTTTATATTTTTGAATGTTTTATGCGAAAAGGAACGTTTCTGGTTTTTTATTGTTCATCCACAAAATACGGAAGTGCGTCAATGCTCTGATATATACTCTGGAAATTCTGAGTGGCTTTGTTCTGTTTAAAATAAAAATAGTTCAAAATACGCATTTTGCATTCGAAAAGTGTAATTCAAAATTAATTTAGTTATATTGACTACGTTTGCTTTAAATTCATTTCATGTTTTAATTTTTACCTGACTGGCTTTCATTGAAACTTCCGCTTGAGAACGGAAAATTTAAACTTTCCTTCAAATTTAATCATCTGTCTGGCAGTTATAACTAAATTCAAAAACTGTTATCTTGAGCTGTTAATCTAAAGTTCTTAAGTGATGTCACAAAAAAGTCAACAACTGCTCCTGCACTGCCCTTGGCTAAAGCACCTTTACTCTAATTCTGCATTGACCTATCTGTGATAAGTTATAATCGAGCAAAAACTTGTGACATTTTTTGTCATCACAAAATGTGAACTTGACATTTTTGGATCAAGAATTTCTTGTTTTTATCAGAGCATTTAGTAAATGACAAATTTTTGAATACTTTTAAGTTATGACTTGACAATGACATTGTAAAAAGATTGTAATTTGTTGACAATCACTGCAGAAAGTTAAACATTGAGTACATTAGCAATAGTTTTTGCTTTGTTTTTGTTATTTTGCACACGCAAATGCCGTGTGAGCTTCTAAGTCCATTTAAAGCTCTCATGGCTTAATGAGGAGTTAGCAAGGGTAACGTGAAGTTTTGAATAAATGCAGAAGCTTAACTCGTTCGCAATTTACAACAACAATAAATTCGGATAGGTAAACAATTGTAACAAATTGTTTTCAATATATGCCGCGCTGTAGTCGGAGCTAACGCAACGCCGAGCGGTCTCTGGTCTAACTATCTAACAAGGTTGCGTTTTTTTCCATTTACATTTCCATTTGTTTATGTTCGAAAAAGCGAAAATTTACCAAAAAGTGTTTTGGCACTCTCGATTATTTCCTTCGGAATTTAGGTGAATTCGGACAGGTTCGGCCGCTAAACAAGTTAAGTCGTTATCGTGTGCTGAATTCTTAAATTTGTTTTCAATGAGTGCGTCTTAGTCTAACTTTCGTTTGTTTTTTTCCTCTTCTTTGTTTATTTTTGTTTTTTCGAAACAACAACACAACGCGATGAATTAACAATTTTTTTTTACATTTGTATTTCTATTATGCAAACATGGTTTTATATTTACTTAATAAAAAATGATTTCGTGTTTTTAAGCATTTGTGAGTATTCAAAATCGAATTAAAAATGTACTTTGGATCGTAAAAATCAATAAATCTGATTTTAAATAACATGAAATAAACAAACAAACCAAAAACGTCAACAATTGCAAAGCAAACAATTATTTACGTCACAATTGCGAAAACAAATGAAACAACAAATTAATAAAAATAAAAATAAATAAAATATCGCCAATCGCTGCCAAATAAAATTGTTTAATTTATGAAGGTGGCCCCAGGTCGTTTGTTATCCAGCGACACTGAGAAAACATTTTCTTGCGAAAAGCCAAACAACGCCAACTCAAGTCAAGCTAAAAAAATGTCGGTTTCTTTCTAGTTAGTAAACTGACGTTGAACCTGCCGAAAGTTTTAACTAAGTTTTCAAAAATCAGGTCGGAGTTCTAGGCGTGATGAGGCCGTCCACAGACAAACAAACAAAAATAACATAAACGGGTATTAAATTTTGGTTAATACTGCTGTTTAATTTACATGAGTTTAAAGTTTAACAATTTTGAAATTTGGACAATTGATTATTTAAATAGAACTACACTTGCCTATTAGCCCGTCCTACGACATCTCATTTAATCATACTATGGATCAGTAGAGTTCAATTTTAAATGCGATAAGATGAGAACCGACTTCGTCTCTAGACGAGGATACCAAGATCGATGGTCTTTGTGGTTTAGAGTTGATGTGGGCTGATATGGCAACATGGCTCTTAGTCCTCATGGACCATTGCGCCGATATATCTTGTTAGTTCCTTTATTATTGCAACACATTTATTTATTCTATTTCTTTAAAATAAATCTGTTCCCGCCCATTCTAACATTTTTTGTCGGTGTATTCGTGAACTCAATAAAATTTCAGATACTCTACATACATACCTGCCCAAAAAAAAAACTTATAAAATTGCGTTTTACTTAATTTTTGTCCTCTTTTATTTGTTTTAATTATTTTTAATAAAAATGTATCCGAAAAGAACACGTTTTTGACTTCGAAAAATGACCAACGCAAAACGTTGCCAATCAAATCGCATTCGATAATAATCGAAAATTCGCATTTGCGAATTTAAAATTTCGCCAATTTGCATATGAACTTTTCAATTAACAATAAAAAAACAAAAACAAAAGCGCACAAAACATTTCGGAGCGCGTTCGCTCAGATTCATTTTAACTAAATGAAATTAATTTACACCATTTGGTGAATCAATTGAGCGGAATCACGCCTTAAATTGCAATTGCCTGTGCGCCCGAGTTTGACAGTTTGACCCGCATCTCGACATGTTGGAATCGTTTTAATTACCACCGCCACTGCCACATGATTGCGAAGATTAATTGAAAGTCCCTCCGTACATTTCTAATGGGTTAATTGATGCTTTTGGCTTTTCTGCTCAAGAGATTCCAAACATTTTTGAACTTTTTTTTTGGATATTTCTTGTAACACGCACCGAAACAGTTCAAAGTGCAGAATTCTTATTGAATGCCACATGTCAAGAATCAATTATGTTTAGTTTAGTACCCTTTTACAAAAACAACAAAAACATCGATTTATTAGTATAAATAATCTTAAAAGGATTTCAAAAATTGGCGCATTTGTGTCACAACGAAACGTTTTAAGTGATCCACTGGCCGAGGACGTAGTACTCTATTGAAACGCTCAGTTCCTGCTTATTCGCAGATATACAATCTCGTTGAGCTCGGATTAAATGATTGAATGGACCCGTATGTAACGCTTAGTTCTTGTGCTGAATACTTTTGATTCCATCGAATCAGAGATGTAGCCTAACGCTTGGAATTCTTAAAATCTTTCGCTGTTAATGACATTTTCCTGGGGGAAGTTTGAATTCAAAATTCGAACTCTTGTCCGTTCGTTAAGCGTATCGATTTCGGTTTAAAGAATTCCGTTCGATACCCGTGAAAATGTCATTTCGATGTAAAATTCCATTTAAAATTGTTTCCATAACCTGTGAACCTTTTCGCACACGACATTTCCAAGAAGCCAAAGCAGAAATAGTTGCAGTAAAGCGGACAGGACAGGCTTATCAGCCCATAAAAACCTTATCAACGGAATTCATAACAACACATTCAAATCGTGGAGCAATGCGCTACTGTAATACACAGCTCGGTGCATTCAGTCGTCTGTACTTTGTACCAATGGGGCGTAAATGGACTTTTGAATAAAATTAAAAAAATTCTAAAAAATTAATATTAATTGAATAGAGTGCAAAAAATAAAGAAAATGCAAAATTACACTTTGGACGCATTAAAGTACCCCAAACGCCCATTATGGCGTACTGCCGACATAGTGATACTTGAACAATGACCGACAACGGTTACCCGGGTTATTTTGCTTAAGGTAGTTGATAAACGTTACAAACGAACCAAAATTTATAACTAAACTAAATAATAAAAAAATATTTAACACACAAACGATTATCAAAAAATAAACTAAGTTAATTTTTCCAAAGAACGAAACAGTCACAACCCGTTTGTTTAATTTTAATTGTATTTTTAAATATTTCCACCGAATAAATACTGGTTAATCGGTTAATCTTGCGCAATCAAAAGCGAGTACTCATATTTTATGACTTTTTTTGATGGCGCCAAATCGAGTGGAAACATTTTCCGCTTATTTTGACTACACAAAAACCGATTACTCAACAACAAGTACTAGAATTAAAACTCTAGACTGGCTGCGATAACTTATTGAACTCCTGGCGACGATGGCGAAGATTGCTCGATGTGCCGTACTCTTTTGTACCGCTCGTATGATGTCGGTTCAATGCCAATATTTTGATCGGCATATCAGTGGGTACGCAAAACATTTCCATATGATCCGACGGTTGATTTTTAAATTGAACGTAACGAATGTTAATTGAATAAATATTGGAAAACAAAGAAATCGCAACTTTTTTACGTTTGCAAAAAGTTAAAATAAAACTAAAGAAATTTCAAATTAATCGTTTAACGAACGAATTCAATCAGTGGCAGTGGAACAATGCCAGTGATTTTTTGTCTGTCTGTCTGTCGATCGGTCTGACCGTCTGTCTTCGAAATTAACGCCATTTAAAAAGGCTCAATTCAAAATCGAATTTAATTTCAATTAAAAGTAAATAAATCAAAAACAACAAAAGTTGCGCCTCACTGCGCTGCTCCGGCGAACCGACTGACGGACTGACTGACGTCAATGCCGCGCGCAATAATGCCAGCCCACAAATTTCAGCCAATGAAAAACTATTTACAAATAATAAAAATATAACAAAATAAAATCACAGAAAATAATACAACAACAACAACAAAACACCGCAACAAATGCATCACAAGAATTTATTGACTCGTGACTTTCTCAGTAAAAAATAAACAAGTCTACAAAATTGTTTTTTTTTACTGAATTTGTTTTGTTCGTTCCTTTTTTTTGCTATTTTTATTTAAGCTTAATTTGCGTAACCGACATTTGTATTTCTTCTTTTTGTTGCAACTTGCAATTATCGGCTTTGGTTTGTCTACTCCGCAATAGTAAAAAAGAAAAAACAACTGCAACCCTGATCGGTAGATCTGATTGACCATAACCTTGTTAAGGTTAGTTGAATTCACTGCTGCTGCCTGTTAGTATTATAGCAATTGAAGTTGGTTAACAAATCCAGTTATATGACTTTTGAATTAGCCATTAGCCTTAGCCACTTCAACGCAGTTTTATTGTTCCTGACAATGGCCGTAATTAAGATTTAATTTCACAATTATTTAACGATGGTTTATAAATCTTTTTTTAATATTCGTTTAAACTTCCTGGGAACTTCATTTCATTTGCTGGCAATTCAACTTGAAGCGTTTCAAATCGTTTGTTAAAGTAACAAGTTGTTTTTATGTTAGAATAATACAAAATCATTCGTTCTTCGGATTGAAATAAATGAATCTAAAATGAAGTTTACCGTCAGTGAAGTCAAAGTATACACATCAAAGACATGTTGCTGATTCAGAACTCGATACTGTTCCTTATAACCAGTGATCTTTGCTATAATGTCCCAAAAAAATCTTCTCCAATTTTAAAAACAAACAAAGTAAAACAACGCTCCTCACTTTAAAAGTGTGGCGCCACCTACCGGTTATCTTTTTAATTATTTAATCAAAGTCGATCTTTACATTAACTCATGAAAAACAAGTTGAGAGATGCTGAGTTGCATGTCTGATGGATGGCGCTAGAAAGAAGATCTATTTTTAAGCAAGATAGTTGCTAGATAGAAGTTTAGAGCTAATACTAACACTCGTTCAATCCATTCTAGTGTAGTTCATATTTTTGCTAAATTTATTGCAATTTTTATTGCATTAACAATTACAATTTTTGCATTCGAGTTGATATCAGTCAAAATTACTTTCATGTATTGCGACCTTCGTGCTACAGGTTCCACACGTTAATTCGACATTTTCCAATTTTCCATTTAGATTTCCTGATTGTTTTTTTTTTTAATACATTTAATTGTAGGGAATTAAAAACTTAATAACAAATCTAAGTAATTGGCATTTAAACACGTGACGGATGTACGAGTGAATAACAACTTTGAAGTAGTTATTCAAATATTTTTTAAAAGTGCTAGAATTCGCTTCGAATGATGCCTCACTTAAAGGTGCCTAAAAAACTTAAATAATTGTTTCTTTTACTTTTTTCGTGTTTCCAAATAAAGCTTATTTTTAAAATAACTTAACGTTTATTTACATTTAAAATTTCGTTGTTTACCCAAGCAGAAATTGAAATATCTAAAACAGCTGTTTGGCAAATATTTGCCAACTGAAGCTTCTTATAAACTTGATCCACATTTGCGCCAACGCGGCACGGCAGCGCTGCGCTGTGCTATCGCTCGCCAAGTGGCTGGATAAAAATACAGAAACACGAGAAAATATTTAATCGCCACGGTCTGATATCGATATCGCAACGCTTTGGCCTGCACAATGTGAAGTACCCAATTTATTGCCATTGATTGATTATCAAATGATAATTGATTTTTATCAGCAATCGGCGAAAGGCGCTTATCACAGACAATCGAAAAACAAAAAACCAAACTGACATTTACGTCAGCAAATAAATGTTTAGCAAAATATAAAAGCATAAAAAATAGCACAACAATATTTATGCCAATCGAGCACTTCAACATATAAAGTTATATACATATGTATATATAATATACCACTTGAATATCTCTTAGATAATGTTATAGTGAATAAATAACGTTAATGAATAAAATAATTATTAAGTGATTAAGTGATTAAGTAAACATGTTCGGAACACACCCATAAATTCAGCGCACTTCCAAGCGTTATGCTTCCCAAATCAGTGCCTCTCAATTTGACGTTGATTAAGCATTTTTTTTCAATTTAACCCAATTAAGCCAATTCTCTTTGTATAAACTGAAATAAAAAAAACTATCAAATTGTGCGTAGTACCGGGTACGCTGTATGCTGCCGAAATAGCCATCACTTTTATCGATAGTGAAGGTTTTTAAAGCAAATTTGATTTGTCCCTTAAGCGATGCTATTGATTGGTAGGTGTCGCTAGTGCAACAACTTTAATTGGAGAAAGTGAGAAGCAACTTTATATCTTTTATATTAAAAAGATATCCAAAATACTCTGTATGTATAAGAACCTCACTTTCTGCCATTGAATGTGACGAGAGCGACACCTGCCGATCGATAGCATAGAAATGTTGAAAGAGATTGAAAAATCAATCGACCTTCGAAATAATGTTTTTTAAAATGCAAATACTTTCATAATCGAATATTCATATTCATATATTCAGTTTTTTTTTTCACACATCAAAGAAGGCGTGGCACAAACTACGCGTTCTGTGATTAATACTCACATACAACAATGCCAATGCATGAAGAAGAAGAAGTAAAACTTAAAAACTATAAATAAATTAATGAAAAGCAAACATTATAAACAAAAACCACAATTTAGGGTATCTCACGTCCGACCTTGACTTAAGGTTAATGCAATTGTTTTGTTTTTGTATAATAGCATTACGCAGCTAATTTTTGTTTTGTTTTCAGCTATTTCCAAGTGCGTGCGCACTTAAGATCACAAATAAAAAAATAATAATAAATTGTTAACTAATGGAATGGAAATGTTTTTGCCTTAATCATTCAAAAAATAACTTTATTTATTTATTTACGTGTTTGTTTTGTTTTTTTTAATAATTAATAATGGATATTTTTGATTAATCGACATCATTATTAAAATTATTACAAACACATTTATCTATAAAATAAGTTTTTTTTAGTGTTTTCGAAAAGTGTCTATTAAATTTTAAACAAATGATTAGTTTAAATAGCAGAATAATCGATAATCGATTTTTGTTCGCATTGTAAATAATCGATTAAGCGATGTTCGATGTCTTTCGACCATTCTGTTGATACCAATATTAATGTTGGTATCATTTAAATTGTTAAAACAAGCACAAATATTCATCTTAGAATGAGCTGAGCGAGCGAGTCGTACCTACACCGGCTTAATTGACTTCATTTGAAGGTTCCATAGTAAATATGAATATCTATCAGATACTTCATTAACAATATTACAAATCAATTTGCAATTTACAATTGTTCGTAGTAACCTTTAAAAATTGCAATTAAATATTTGCAAATAATAAATTATTAACATATCAAGACTTGCAATGGTAATCAGTAAATATTTGAGTCAAGGGAAATAAAAATTCCATTCCACAAAAGTTGACCGACTTTGGCTCATTAAGTCCATGTCGATCAAAAATTCAATTATTTAACAACAATAAGAACAACAACAAGAACAACAATAAAATTTTCAAGAGATCCATTTAAATTGTTTTGCCCGCTTTGACGTGAGATAAGCGGAGCTGAACTGCGTGAAGCCTTATCAGCCGATACGGGGTCCTACACTTTGTACCGCCAATGACGCCTCCCGGGAACGTGGTCAGCGCATGCTATTTAAACGCATCATTTTGCGTTGGGTTTATTCCAAAAACCTTATGAGAATTACTGATAAACGCATTAAAAACATGTCAGACACAGCGAAATTATTTCAAATATCTTATCATTTGAGTTGTTTGTTATTAAAGTTTTATTTTACATTTTAATGTCTTATATGACAATGTCTTATATGACAATGCTGTAATATTATTAAAATATTAAATATATATATTAATAAAAAGTTAAAAACAAAATTCAAAATTTTCATAATTAAAAAAAAATTGTGTTCTAATGAAATTAAAAAAAGTTCAAAAAACTATTTTATTCTTCTGTTGCATCCAAATTATATCAGTTTTTGTTGTTGTGGTTGTTTTACAATTTGGGTTATTTATTTAGATTCCTATTGTACGCCTAATCGCAAATTATTTCTGATTACTTAATAAACTCGAAATTCTTATCACAGTTGGTTGGAGAGAGATTGTGAATTTACCATCCATAATTTATTTCGTTTATTCTTGTTCTTAAAATTTAAAATAGAATTTGTTGACACTGAATTTCGTTTTGGATTTCTTATCGTTATCGCTTGCAAAAGTGAAATGCATGCCAAATTTATATTATTCTAATCAAATCTGGTTAAACCTGCCAAATTCGATGATTTCGTTTGATTTGAACGTTAAGATTAACGAATAACGATTTTTTGAGTATGAAAATTTAAATTTAACCTTTGTTCTGCAATTTGCTAATAATCACGATAAGGAGCAACGATTATTAAATAACTGAGTTTATTTTATAACTACCCCGAAATGTTAAATTAAAAATTAAATTAAAACTTTTTTAGCGTACTTTTGAGTTTTTTCTTTAACGAGTTTTAACAGTTGTTCTCAAAGTTCTGGCTTTCTCTTCCCTCTTAATAATTGTTCTAATTGATTTCTTATTGGTTCTAATGTGTCAATTAATGATTGCTCTCTTTTTTTTGGTTAAATTTCATGTTCTACGTCATGGGGAGACCTCTCAAATAAATATAATAAAGAATTTTTGTTTAATTAAAGAATATTAAAAAATGTTGTAAAGTGTTTGCGCGTAGGTACACAAGTCAACAAACTTAAATAAAAAATATTGTTCATTTCCTTATTAAATTAATTTAATAATACAGCCAACAACAATTTCGTACTCAACAAAGCAGTTTTGCATTCCAAACTGTTATTACCGTCAATTGAGAGCACTTTAATCTTTAATTTGAGTTGAGATTTTTCTCTTAATAAAAAAACACAGACGTACATATGTACATTGTTGGATTTTTGTTAGTGGCTTTAATTAGACAGACATATTTACACACATAAATGAAAAAATAAACCACAAGAAAAATTCATACAAACATACATATGTATGTATGTATGTAAAATTAAAGATCTCGCATATCAGTTTAAAATTTGTTCTCATGCTTTTGTGTACTGTAAATTTATGACATTAATTGCTCAAATGATTTGTCTTATTTCCCGAGCTAGAGAGAAAAAATCTAAAGCATTGGAAAAAAATCCTTGAACTCTTCTCTTAAAATATGTTTTTTTTATCTTAAATGAAATTCATTATTGTATTAAAAATAAGGAAACAGTATCATTATCTTAATTTTATTATTTTAAAATGAAAATCTTGCAAAATACCAAAATTTTTTGTTTTACATATAACAGGAATTTAAATAATTATTTAATTATTAATGGCATGAAAATAAAATTTAAATTTTCACAAAACTTAACGGCTACTCTCTGCACAGTTTGAGAGTCAGTGAATTCTGGCAAAAGCTCTTATCACATTAAAAGGAGCTTTTACACAAACACTTGCTACGAAGAAATGCGCACATTGTCAATCGATGCAAAAAATTTTTTTATCACTCACGTTGAAAAGCTTTTCAGCGAGCGGAGGCAAAATTGTTTGCAAAATTTATATTATGGAAAGGGAGGGGGTGCGAGTCGAGGAACGAACTTATGACAGTCATGTTCTACATTTAAATGTTTTTTCTCTCGCCCCCACCACCCCTTTGCCAAATTATTCGAAAAGCAAGAAAATCGTTCGATTTCGGTAAAATGTTTTCCAAAATGCTGCCGATGTTGATTTTCGTTGTTGTTTCGCTGTCACACACACCCACAAACACGGCCTCGTCTGCAAAAACACAAAAATGCAAACATATGCAAACACACACAAACACACCGCTAGAACCCACATTAAAAATAAATAAATAAATAAAAACAAAAGCAACAACAATAACAACAATAAAGTTGGCAGCTTACGTGGAGGCACGTTCGTATTTTTATGACTCTGAGTTATCTCGCGCGCCTTCTGCCTCTCTGTCATTGGTCACCATTTTTGGGGCTTGGCACTGCGTTGACGTCACAAGAGCATATTTGCTTTTGCTCTTTGTTTTTTATAATTTCTTAGCTACCAACAATTTCGGTAGGGGTTGAGTGGGGGTGCACTGGTAAATGAGTGCAAACAATACACACATACAGGTTCGAACGTATTTGTTAGTAGTGCAAAGAGCGCTGAGATTCTTGACATACTTACGGAACAAAAACAACAGCAACAACAGTATAAAAGTATTACTAATGCTCTGTATGTAACACGTGGAGGGTTGGTCTGGCTTTTGAACATTTTTATTTTGTTGTATTATTTTGTATATATATAGTAACAGTGCAGGAAATTTAGATGGGACACAAGAAAGCAAAAAATACTTGTAGTAAATGAACAAATATAAATGAGGTGTCATTTTTAAGTGAACTACACAGGCTTTAAAAGTAAACTTCGATGCAAATTTAAATTTTGAATATATTGAAATGCTCTGTGAAATTTTGTATACGAATGAGTTTTTAATATTTCAATGACAAACAAATTTGCATAATTCATCACATCAATCATTCGCTTAAAAAAAGTTTCTCTATAGCTAAAGCTAAGGTTAAAAAATATTGTTTAACACAACTTGAATATTCTTCAAAATTAATGACGTCTTTTCCCATATGTGGTGTTAATTTTCATGTGTCAAAAACAGTTTTGAATAATAAATTTATATATTTTTCTGGTTCGCCCACGGCCAGGCTCTGGTTCTCAGATTTGGACCGTAGTACATTTACGTTATTTTGCAAAAAATGTTGAAATAGCCAAACAAAATTTAAAATGTAAAGTTTTTTATTTAGGATTTTAAACAAACTTCTGAAGAACATTCATACAAATGAACTATTTTCTTTTCCCATGATACGAGATTATGCGAGTCAATTTTTGAGTTCAGTGTTTGCTGCATTTATTTTAACGTGGTTCCTATCCTAACTTCTCGCACTGTATGTCAGAATTTGAAATTTTCTGTTGAAGTGTTGCAAGAATTCGTTCCTTTTTTTTTTAGAATAATTTAGAAACGATTTATGTTGGTTGCTTTTGTTGTTGCCAAGGTGGTGCGGCTCGCGTGTGACGTGGGAATTTCATCAGTTGCGCAAATTTGAACTCAGTTTTTAAATAAATTTTGAAGGTTTATTGACTTGCTTCCAAATCGATTTTGCTCTATTAAATGCCGAAAATGTTTCAGATTGTTATTATTTGTTTTTGTTTTTTTTTTGCAATTTAAGCTTAAAAGTAAACAAAATATTATTTGCGCACTTAAAGTTTTTGCAAATATTTTGAAATGCATTAAAACGCGCACTTAACAACAACAAAAACAAAAAGAAACCGAATAACCAAAGTCAAATGAATTTGAAAATACTGTGCAAATTTACAGTCTGCGCTCCACGTGTACACTTGCTATAAAATGTTAGTTTTAGATATTTTTTAATTAAAAAATATTGCTTACTTTTGATTTAGGACGTCCCTGAAAGAAGTTATGGCCATTTAAATCCCGAAACGTTTCATTATTTGTGACCTCTGATATTTAAATACTTAAAATATTGAGAAAGAGATTTTTCGAAATGAAACACATTTCCGTATACGTAAATACAACAAATTCGCACATTGTCTAGGTCAATGCAAAGTGTAAGAAACCTAAAAGACAACAACAAAAACATTTCAAAATTCAAACCAGTTTCTAACAAGTTTCTTTCATATACTCGTATTCACGAATTAATGTCATAACGAGTTCATGAACCAAAACCGATTCATTGTCCATTCGCTGCACATGTTCGAAACGAATACACGAGAACACAAAAAAAAAAAAAAAAACACAAAAAAATCAACAAACACTAAAAATGATTTATAACAAACCAAAAACAAAAAAAAAACCCGGTGAAATTTAAAATTTTAATTTTGACCGCGCCACTGTTCGCTCTACCGCACTAGTTTGTGACGTCAAATGCTGGTACACTGACAAAAAAGTTATCAATTTGACATGTAATTTAACAAACAAAATCTAAAAATATTTAAAATAAGTAATAAACAAAACTCAAACAAAAATACTAAAAAAAAATATTTGTTAAACAATATTTGTAGCCAGAAGCGTATCTTAAACCCGCCGTAGGTTTTATTTTTACCCATTAAACGATTTTTTTGACAGATATTTTTCTCATTAGGTTTAAGGCTTGAACCTGAAAACCACTTCCGTAAGTTCGAAATTTGTTCGGGCAGTTTATTGTTGAATTGAGATAAATCTGAAAACCATTCCCTTGATTTCAAAACTAGTCAGGACAGTTCAATGGGCATTTAAGAGGTGCTACCATTAATTTTTAAAGCTTTTCCGTAGTTTGTTATATTTGGTTGAATGATTTTTTGTAAAACATTCTCATTCGTAAGAACTAAATTTTTAATAGTTTGGGTACCTCACAGGAATTTCATTTTTTCATTTCTTTTTTAAATGAAAAGCTATTAAATAATTTGTTTCAATTCACTAAAAATACTAAAGTTTATAAAAATTAATTTACTTCATTTAAAGAAAGTTAAAAATCTTTAAATCTAAATTTAAAAACTTTTGAGTGTAATATTTTTTTGTGTGTTATACCTACAACTTTTTGTGGATGTAAAGTATGTGTTTTTATTTATATATGTATACTACATATGCACGTGTGTATGTACGTTTGTATGTATGTATGCTTATGCGTTTTGTGTTAAGACCATATCAAAGTAAAACCTACAAAAAAAAAAAGATAAGTAAACTAACGAAAGAAACTATTCAAAAAGAAAACAATAACAACAACAACAACAACTAAAAGCGTAGCCCGCCTTGCCTTGCCTGGCTGCATGCATTTCCAGTTTGAATGGGACGACTACTTGGGCGAATGACTCGGTGGGTTGTATGCTGGATTGGCGCGGAGCGGCACTTTGTCTGCTGCCGGCGGGGGACCAAGGCAAAAAGAGAGGCGCGTCGCACAGTACTTTAAGACAGTACGCAAATTCGAACAAAAATTTGAAGGTGTGGTCGCTTGTATATAAAATTGACAAAATTTAACAAAAAAAAATTTTTTCGTCTCTATCCTGGACCCGCTGGTTGGACAGCGGGATTGAAAAGCTCACACAAGACTTGTTCGCTCGCTTAGCTCAGCAAGTACTCATTGAATAAGCTGAGCAATTTCCAAACCTAGCTGACAGGTTCCCAGAACCTGGATTTTAATATTTTATTTGAGTTTATAAACAAATTCGATCAATATCACAAACATTTAAATACAAAATCCAAAGCTCAATGGGAATCTTTTGGACATTATTTCTTTTGTGTGTGTGCGAATTATTACTGAGCACATGCTGAAGTACTGTGCAGGCAAGAAGCAAACGTGCGAGCGAGCAGCAACTTTTATGGAGCGCATAAGACCGCATTTGCGGCATTTACTCGCAAACAACTCATCGACGCGGTCGTTCCGGACTGTCTGTCTTATAAAATCGAAATACGCAACGGAAGCGCGGAAAGTGCGGAAGTTGATAGCATTTAAAAGAAGAAAGAAAAAATTATCAAACCATCAGATTAACAACTAAAACTACCAACGGAAATAGCTGAAATATTTAATAAGCGCGTAACTCGAATAAAAGTGACAAAAATACTCAAAAAATAAAAATAAAACCACGAAAGACAACAACAAAAAATACTCCTCGCCCACGAAAAACACTAGAAATAAAGAAATAAAGAAGAAGGAAGAAAGGAAAAAACACGCTAAAGGAAATCGTTCATTTTTGACATTTTCCAATATCAGCAGATACCTTCCAAAGTCAAGCCGCACTGGGCATGCGTCGATTCGAGCGCAAAGCGTGGGCGTTTTAGGATTTTTACAACAGCAGACGACGAAGACGAAACTGCAACACAACAATACCAGGCGACTCTGCTCGACCTCAGCCAGCACAACAACAACAAAAGAACACACACTTGAAGGACGTGCGCCGCAACAAACGGACGGACGAGTCTTAGCAACGGAAGAAACTATTCCGAAAATAAACCCAAAAAACATATCCTGCGCAATTTATCAATTATTAAAAAAAAACAACAACAAAATACTCGAAAGTACCACCCAAAAAAATAATAACACGCGAGTGTCGTTATACTCATTTCGTAGACTGTTACACTGTGTAAACTAATTTAAAAAAAAAATATATCCCAAAAAATATTGTTTTTAATTTTCAAAGAAAACCTAAAAACAGAAAATACAAAATGTCTTCAACCTCCACCGTGGACAGCAGCAATAAAGCGGGCGGCGCCAACACCGAGGAGTGCTCACATCTTTTGGAAACAGCTGGCAATGGCAATGACAATTATGGCTCGCAAAAAGCGGTAATACAAAAAACCATAAAAGAACTGCGTTTTGTTTTTTTTTACTTTTTAAATTATTGTTTAAAAACTTATTTAATTTTTTTCGTTTAATTTTTTAATTACAAGCTTCGAAATATATTTTCGAAATGTTTGAAATTTTATTATTTAAACATTTTTTTTATTAATTTCAGTCAGTGAAAATTGGTTCATATAATCCAAATCGTTTAATCAAAATTTAATTTTCGAAAACTTTTCGCTCCTAAGAACCTTAACGTAGTCTTTAATATATTTAAAAAAATAAAAGTATATTCCGAAATATCACTCGCCGTAAAACAACAAATTAATTTTTTGTTGCATACTTTGTTTGACACAAACGAACTGAAATAAACTTGTTTGTTGCATAGTTTAATGTCAGTTCATTTCAAAGTGATTTTTATAGAGCACCCAGTATGATCATATTTAGAAATTTCTTTCAAATGTCTGAAAGAGTTGATTTAATGTTTCTTAGAATTACCAAGTAAAATGTTTACTTTTGTACTGCAGTGTAAGTTTCTTATACATCGAACCCTTCGGAGTGCTCCTTTATAATATAAACTTTTCTTCCGGTTTTTGTGTGAGTAGTTAATTTTTATGATTTACTCTCCTCTCCAAAGCTCATTTGAAATAAGTTATTCGGTATAGGTATTAAATTTTGAGTACAGCTTAAAAGATGTCTGACAAAAAAGTGGGCGTGACATAAAATATATGATGAAAAAATAGAGTTTGGAAACTTTAGCCATATCATATCTATAAGACAACAAAAATAATAAAACTATCTTTAAGATAGATTTATGATTTTTTTTTGTCAATGTAGTTACATTAAAAAAAAACTTCAAAATGAAGCCGCCCAACTATGAAAAAAAGTGAGCAAACAAGTTGCATATCTGCACAGTCAATTTCTCCTGCCAAACGAGTACTCAGTCAGTTAGGCAGATGGACAAATGTAGTTGGCAGTTGTCTAACGGTGTTTCGCTGTAAGCCAATGCAGCAACGAGCAGCAGTCAAAGGTGCCAACCAGACGCTGCTTTTTGCGTTCGTAGCTAACAACTTTTTCCAAATTGCCGCGACATACTCCAACGCCAATGACAATGCCAACAACAACAAAATTACACTGGCCACATCAATTATGTGCGCACTTTTATCGATTGATTCTCTTTTTTTTTTGTAATTTTTTTTTAGTTTATTAATTCCTCAAAACTGTTTTCCAGGAAAATGTGTCATTCTGAACAGTTTTATCTGCAATTTGCTAAAATTGTCGAAATTTGTTGTATGCTTTTTTTTTGTTGTTGTTATTCTTGTGCGAGCACAACAAGTTGCCTATTTCAGTAGGTACATACATACATACATCCGAATATGTTTGTATATATTTATCTATTACGCATTTCGCAGAATGCTTTGCTTCCGTTTGACCTTGCTTTTACGGCAAAATAACCTTGTCGATATTTTTGGACAAGCTTCTTTCACTCACAAACGAAATTAGGTGTTCCATGTTCAGGGCCGTAGGCAATGTTCGGACAAGCGTGAAGGACATAACAAAAATATAACAAAGTTATTTAATTAACATAGCTTTAAAAGTTTTTAAAGATATTTAGAAAAAAAATCGTTGAAAACATTTTCAACTCATCGAAATACGCAAAAAATTGCATGTTCCAATCGATAACGTAACGTGTGCATGTATTAATTATCTTGGCATTCCTTATTTCACTTAATCAACCTTCAAATACTCAAGTACACTCAAGGAAAAAATTTATACAAGTAATTAACTTAAAACTTACGAAAACGCGCAATTAACACTTTGCTTGTATGAGTTCTTGTTGTTGCATACATTTATACCATTAGGAGCGCTCCGGTGAACTTTATTCCAAAGCAGCCAAAAACTTTCTTTAAAGCGCTTTTTCCCTTGGCAAATTTAAAGGAGTGACTTAGCGAAGATTGACCCTATTTTGGACAGAGTTTTTTTCAATACAGTCAGGTTATTGTGGAGGCAGATGACTCACATAGACCAACCAGTCTAGGTGCATAGTGATACTACTCTCTCATTGTTAACCTTGCTTCCTTAATTTTCTCAAGCACGTAAATTTCGATCATTAGAGCAAAGTTTTTTTATTTTGATAAGTTTTTCTCTTAAGGATATAAGAAAGCGAAAAGTTTTAAATGTAAAATTAATATTTTATAATCTAACTTTAATATCATTATTGAAAAAAGGTTTGTTTTTTTTTCTTGAGTGTACGTAGAATGACAAACATAATTTTACTGTCTACAGTTTGATAGCTAAAATAAAACTACAGTCACGTTGAATGACTGTACGCACGGAGGTAAACACGAGTACGTAGTTAACTAGCAACCACGTTTGTAGCTGGTATACTAGAAACGACCGTAGAAATGACATTGAAATGTTCTTCGCTGGTGAAATACACGAAAAGTGTTCCTTTGTACCTTTTTTTGTGAGATGTAACTTCCAACTCGTGTCTATGATGCGAAAGAAACCTGTAGGATTAAAACCAACAACAAGCAAAACGACAAACACGCCAAGCCCGTACAGCATCAACATCTTTCAATGGAATGCGTGTAGGCGCACCGGTCTTTTAAACACTCGCAAAAAATAAAGAGAAAAAACAAGTTCCACCTTTCGTCCATGCCAAGCTACGCCAAAAGGCCAAAGTCTTCTCCTCTTGTCGACGGCGTCGTCGTCTTTGTCGTTGTATAAAAATAGAAGAGCTCCCTCCCCCCCCCCCTGCTGCTTACTTGTGTGCGCGGTGACGGCGGTGGGGCTCTGGCAGCAGTGGCTGATATTGATTTTATGACAGCCAGCAACGACAAACGACGTAAGGCAGACAGTAGCAGCAGCAGCAGCGGCAGCGTTCGTTACTCGTTTCACATGACTGAAACGCGACATTCACACTTTGGCGTAATAGATGGAGGGGTGTGTCTGCTGGGCATTATCATGGATTGGTTATTGTCGTTGTGATTACGCTGTACGTAACCACAGCGGCGTACGACTATCAGCGTCTTTAAATGACGAACGTGCCTTGTTTTCTAAAGGCGTACGTATACGAAATTGTTGTTATTGTATTTGTTATAGGGCGATTGACATTTGACCAGAAATGGATTGTTTTTTAAAATTTGGACTCTCTCATTATGTTGGGTTCTTACTTAATGCGCTAGAAAGCTAAATAAGAAGTGAAGCTAGTTTAAGCAATGCTGGTCATTCTGAAAAAAAAAACTTCATTTTTGGTAGGAGACTTTACAGTGGTCAAATGGCAAATGACGAATCGGTTACAAAAAATAAAAAAAATGTTGTTTTGCAGTTAATTGAAAATCAATATAAAATGAGGGAAGAAATCGCTTAGCAAGCGTCAGCACCTCCTCATCCGCCTCCATCCTTCTTATTCATATTTCTCGATATAAACTGATTGCAATGTCATTAAAACGACTTGACCAAAAATGCAAATGTGTGACCCAAAAAAGCGTCTTAAGCGCTTTGCACCTGCAAGAAAAAAGGATTATTAAGGAAAAAAAAAACCAACAAGAGTTTTCGTGTTTATTTTTGCGCGCTGAATTTCTGATGCAATTTCTTGCGCAATAATTTTGGTCGACGTCGTTTTGAGACTTTTACGCACGCACCAAATCGAATTCGGATTCGGATTCGTTTTAATTTCGACCAAGTGGAAAAATTAATTTCAGCGCTTTAAATGCTTTTGCAAATTTACATAATTTTATAAATAAAAACAAGAACAACAACAAAATAAACTACATTAAATTGCGGTTTTAAAGTGTTGCTTTTTTTATGCGAAATAATTTTGATTGCCAATCGATCGAGCTATGCGAAACTAGTTTAACTTGTCTGAGGTCAAGAATGCTTAGAGAATGGCTCTAGGCACTTTCGAAAACGTTCTCACTAAAATATTAAATTTATGAATATTCTTTTAAAACAAATATTCATATTCATATTCATTCAATAAATTTTGTTGGTTATATTTTTTTTTTTTTTGATTAGTTGTAGATTTTTACCATTTTAAACACAAGTGTGAAAAATATAAACATAAACTGATAAAAGGTTTTTATAAAATTTGGCTAATGGATCAGAAGGAGAACGTAATAAATGCATTGAAAAAGAAAATCAATTTTATCCAAAATAGGATTTGTCGGTTTTTGATTTAAAGCTCCTCAAGTTTGTATGTGTTTAAAATTTGGTCAATACAGTTTTTAAATTTCGCAATTGTTCAAAAAAATGACATCTAAATTACCTTAGATAACAACATTAAAGGTTTAATTATCAAATTTAACATTCCAAATGCTGTGTCGTTTTACTGTCTATACACTGTAGTTTATTACTGCCTTTTTAGATTTGAAATGTACGCTGGTGGTCAGAAAAGTACTTAGCCTACAAAAGAAAACCAAAATTTGTAAAAGTGGTTATTTATTTCTCAACATAGTCTCCTTTTAGCTCGATTAACTTGACCCAGTGATGCTCCAACTTAGTAGGCCTCCATCGGGCGGTAAGGCTAAGTACTTATTGGACCACCCTCGGATTTCATTAATGAATGAATTCAAGAAATAATCAATGCTCCCATTCATTGTATACTAAAATAAATATAATAGTATTCCATACTTTTTGTTGGACTTGTACATATGTACGTTCCCATGTCAATAAACAAATCATTTTATCACAGGTCATAAACACAGTTTTACAGCGTATTCTATTAGATTACTGCTATCATAAGCAAATAAACAACACACAAACTTAATTATACTAAACGCGAATCAACAATAAATAATTAAACAAATAAATAAATTTATTAATAAAAAGCAATTAAAAGATTAAAATTTGTTTAACATATTTTTGTATTATTAAGAACCATTTAGCCCAAAATTACCACTTCCCTGACATTGTTAAATCGACTGTCTATTTTTTACATACTAAAAGTACGTCTTTTTTAAACACTTTGTTTCGAATAACTTACGGTGCTAATTTGACTGTCTTTTTTTATCTCTCTATTTACAGGATCAGGCCAATTTGCTTAGCAATATGGTGCACACGAGCCAAATAAAATCGAAAACCTTTCCGCAGTATGTCGCCGCTCTATCGGCGGCAGGTGGCGCATTTGCTGCCGGTACCCTGCTTGGTTGGTCCGCACCGGCAGCGGCGATCGTTCTCAATGAAAGCAATTATGACTTTCCCATCAACGATGCTCAATTCTCGTGGATTGGTTCGTTCATGACGTTGGGTGCGGCCTGTGTCTGCATACCAATCGGTTTCCTTATCAATATGATCGGTCGCAAACTGACGATGCTCGGACTTGTGTTACCCTTCACTCTCGGCTGGGCACTGTTAGTTTGGGCACAAAATGTCGAGATGTTGTATGCGGCTCGCTTTATCTTGGGCATTTCGGGTGGTGCATTCTGCGTCACTGCGCCCATGTATACGGGTGAGATTGCGCAAAAGGATATACGCGGCACACTCGGCAGTTTCTTTCAGCTGATGATCACCGCGGGTATTTTGTTCGTGTACGCCATTGGCGCTGGACTGAGCGTCTTCTGGATGAGCATAGTTTGCGGCATATTGCCACTGATCTTTGGCGCCATTTTCGTTTTTATGCCCGAGTCGCCGACTTATTTCGTAAGTTTGTAAATCAATTTAGTAAATTGTAAATACTCACAGGAACTGTAAAAATATAACTTAAGATTGTAATTGCACTGTTTTACAATGTTTGAGAACAGTAAAAATTACATAGTTGTACAGTACAAACTTTAGAGTTTTACAATTAAACTTACAAGTCTTATATGTTAAGTGGGTAATTTGAATTTTTGTTTTTTAACACGCCCACAGGTCAGCAAGGACAAAAACGAAAGCGCTGTCAAGTCGATTCAATGGTTGCGCGGCAAGGAATACGACTACACGCCCGAAATGGAAGAACTGAAAGCGACCGAAGATAAAATCAGACAGAATCCCGTTTCGATATTTGCCGCTTTGACGCGTCGTGTTACCCTGAAAGCGTTGAGCATCAGCTTGGGTCTCATGTTTTTCCAACAGCTGTGCGGCATTAACGCAGTCATTTTCTACGCGACCAGTATTTTCGAGGTAAGTGCAGTAAAACATTGCACCGACTATACTTAATTCAGATTTTTCCTCTACTGTTCAAATACTAAAAGAAATATCATCTCTCTTATTTCAGGATGCTAAAACCGGTATCAATGCTGACATCGCTACCATCGTGGTCGGCGTCATGCAATTCGTTGCGACTTTTGTCTCGGTACTCGTTGTCGACAAGCTGGGACGTCGCTTGCTGCTGCTCGCCTCGGGCATCATGATGGCCCTCTCAACCGTCGCCATGGGCGTGTACTTTTATCTGCAGGAGAAGGATGCAGATTCGGTGGCCTCAATCAACTGGTTGCCCGTCGTCAGTTTGTGTGTCTTCATAATAATGTTCTCGCTCGGCTATGGGCCGGTGCCATGGCTGATGATGGGCGAGCTGTTCGCTTCCGATATTAAGGGCGTGGCCGGTTCCATTGCGGGCACATCGAACTGGGTGTTGGCCTTTATCGTGACCAAGACATTCATGGATCTTAAAGTATCCCTGGGCAGTGGTGGAACATTTTGGCTGTACTCGGGTATTACGGTAGTCGGTGTGGTCTTTGTGTACTTCTTTGTGCCGGAGACAAAGGGCAAGAGTCTGAACGAGATTCAGGCCGAACTGGAGGGCAGGAGTGCACAACAGGAGCTGCCGAGCAATGGCGCGGTAGTAACAAAGAAGAGAGCAGAGGGCGTCGAATAAACGCAAGCATAGGAAGAAGAAATAACGAAAACCAACCAGAAAAGAAATAAATGAAGCAAGTCGAAAGTTTACAGGGCCAAAAAAATGCAAGATGGCGACCGTAAGCATAACTAAACATTTCAGAAGAAGAAGAAGAAAATATATCAAAAGCGTAAAAAAGCCGTAACATTTTACAGTGGAAAAATTCAAAACTACTTTTTGAATTCAAAAAGGAATAAGCTTGAAAGTAGCAGGGCTTAAGTTAGTGTATGTGTACTCTTATTTGTAAATGTTAGTGCAGCAAGAATTTAGCACAATTTTAAAATTATGTTATCCTTTTCTTTTTTAATTTAAATTAAATCAAAATTTTAGCTCAATAACACAATAAACAGTAAAAACTGCAAGATCAAACTGTCAAAACTACAATGTGAAAATGTAAAAGCTACAATGCAGCTTTCAACCGCAATTAAATGTTGTACAATATAAGCGAACTTGTTCAACGCTCACAAACCAACAAGCTAATGAGCGGCACAACTGTTGGATTGTATAGTGAATACTTCCGTGTATTTTTAACACACTCCAAACAACAGTCTTTTACAGTATATTCTAACAATTTTTGAACATGGTCAAGAGAATTTGCTAAATTACGTTAAAATTTTGAATAAACCAATAAAAATATAACGGAAAAGACTGAAGGTCAAAAGCATAAAGTTTGCATGCTTTTGAAAATACTGTCTAAACTATGTAAGAACCACAACAAAAACAACAACAACAAAACTGTCGTTGGTATAAATTTCACAGCGGCAGCGAAAAAAGGTTTTCACTACAAAACTGCAGCAAATTTTACATACAAACAAATAAAAAGACAAACAAATAAAAGACAAACACACACACACACAAACACACACACACATAGAATATATTTATTGCATTTACACTCAAGCAATTATTTAATGTTTATATTTATATAATTTTAAATACGCTGTTAATGTATTTTAAAAAATAATTTATTTCTAAACTTAGCCTAAAACAAAAATAAAAGAAAAAAAAAACGAAAATCTGTGCAAAAAAAAACGTTCAAATAAAAGAAGAAATTGAAATCAAATCTGCCATAGCATTGAAACGCTTGCACTGAAATGGAAAAAATAAGAAAGAAAAATTAAGAAAATTGTTTTTGAAAAAGTGAAAATGTGTAGAAAAAAAATTATTGAATTAAATTATCTGTGAAATTGTTGAGCGAGAGCTAACGGAAAAGATTTGTCGTGTAAACTGTTATTTCTAAAAGAAAGATTCTACATCAAGCAATATTCAAATTAGGCCTTAAATGCGTTTTGTATTTGTAATTTTTTGTCATTTTGTTTAAGCGTTTTTTGCTTTTTTAAACTATTTTATACACATACATACATACATAAATATACATTTTAATTTTTTTTTCTTTTAACATCCTATATTTATTTTTAAGTTCGAAAGCAGCTTGTTTTATATTTTATGTATTTGCAAAATGTTTACATTTCGAAAACGATTATTATACGAAATACTATAAATAAACATATTTAATGATTTTTTTAAAAACTCTTTTGTTTTCTTTTTATGTTTTTCTTTTCTACTTCTACTTCGACTTCTTTTCAATTTTAATTTGTTTAGACGGAAAATTTAAATTTTTTTTAAGCGAAAAGTTGCGCAAGTTAAGATATGAACTAATATACCCAACAATAAAAAGAAAACGATTAGTAGTGTGCTTAAGAAACGCTCAGAAATTAGAAATATTTTGTATAGATATCGTTACCCACCTCGGCGGCTTATCATATTTCTATATACATACATACAAATACAAATACATACAGACCAGATGGTATTATGAGAGATATATATTTAAATAAAATACCTACATACATACGAGTATATGTTAAAGTACTTAACTAAATAAAGTGTAAATATATATTTATGTGGCTGTTGCAATAATTCGTTGTTTTCTTCAAAGCGAGTGTAGGGTATTCAATTTTCGATGTTTTTAAAATCTGAAATCCGACTTGACTTGAATTGGTATTCCGTATTCCGATACGAAATCGAATGTCAGCATAGAGAAAAAATATCAGATTATCGAATTGTCAAACGTCAATAATCAGGACTTTGTCGAACTTTAGTACAGGGTGGATGAAAATATGTTTCAATTACCCGGTACTATTATAAGTCCTATTTAACAATAACAAATTGTTTGCTTAAGTATCTGGACTGCTTTTAAGTATTTTCAACCTGAAGTATATAAACCGTTCAATTGGCAATTTGGTTTTACCCTATCGATTAACAGTATTTGTACTGTTATTTATAACAGATTTTTGGAATTCTTATCGTCGTGCGTATTTTCTAAATAAAGTAATCGTTTAACTACGATCAGGGTAAAAGTTCCATGCATGCCGAACATGCCGACCTGCATGCACATCGCACACACACACATGGAAATGTTCGTGCGTAACTATGTCACAATACAATCTCAATCGATTATTATTATCACAGGTCGTAAATTACAGCGTATTAAGGCACAAAACTATCAAAAGTTTTTAATTTACCACTTGAGTTCGACAAAAAACACTTAAAGAAAAATTTATTTGATTAAATCATAATCATAAATTTGAAGTTTTTTACACTGCAAATTGACTATTTTACTTAGTAATATTAAATATGTTGTTAATTTTATAAAACATTCGGTACATACAATCAAGCTTTGAGGCAACTGAACTACATTTTGCATTACTGATTATAGTTGCTAAAGCCAAGTAAAAATACTTTTATCCATAGATTATCATATCTTATCTGTTTACAGGTGCTTATTACTAACACAATCGATTGTCGAAAACATTGTACCATCAGTTGTCTCTGCTTTGCAAGCACTGACCTTAGTTGACTTGACCTGTTGCTGCAAGGTGGACCATCACTTGGTACGTTCACTTGAGCTGTTGTCGTCTCCGCTATAAGAAATATACAAAATACTTTAAAATGCATATCAATAAAGCATAAATATGTACAAATGCATATTTGCATATTTTTAAGCAAAATTGTTTAGAATTGTTTTTGGGTGTAAATCCTACGTACACTACAACAATGCATTAACATTAATGGCTGTATTTATGGTATGGTACCGTTGAAGTGCATTTTGTGATAAGGAAATGTTTTTCTATTTGTGTGACAAAGTTTGAGTATTTCTGCACCGATCGCCATATGCCAAAAAACACAATAGCCAACGAATTAGTTTTTTTGTAGCACTTTTAAAATTAATATTACAAAATATAAAAAATACAATGAATTAACGTAGAAACTACAGTGTTGTATGGTAAAATCTAACAAAAGAGATTGAATTGATTTAGGGTAAAATGTGCAAGATTTGATCGTTAAAAGAAGACGTTTTAATCAACAAAAACAATTATTTCATTCGCCAATTAAAGTGCGTTAAAATTAGTAAAAAAAAACTGTAGTTAAAAAACTGTTAGTTTCAAACTTTAGTAAATCTACTGTTTTTTTATTTTGTGATACAGCATCAGTCCAACCAACTCAGCAATATGGTGCACACGAGCCAAATAAAATCGAAAACCTTTCCGCAGTATGTTGCCGCGCTGTCGGCGGCAGGTGGCGCATTTGCTGCCGGTACCCTGCTTGGCTGGTCCGCACCGGCGGCGGCGATCATTCTCAATGAAAGCAATTATGACTTTCCCATCAACGATGCTCAATTCTCGTGGATTGGTTCGTTCATGACGTTGGGTGCGGCCTGTGTCTGCATACCAATCGGTTTCCTAATCAATATGATCGGTCGCAAACTGACGATGCTCGGACTTGTGTTACCCTTCACTCTCGGCTGGGCGATGTTAATTTGGGCACAAAATGTCGAGATGATGTATGCGGCTCGCTTTATCTTGGGCATTTCGGGAGGTGCATTCTGCGTCACTGCGCCCATGTATACGGGTGAGATTGCGCAAAAGGATATACGCGGCACGCTCGGCAGTTTCTTTCAGCTAATGGTCACCGCGGGTATTTTGTTCGTGTACGCCATTGGCGCTGGACTGAGTGTCTTCTGGATGAGCATAGTGTGCGCTATACTGCCACTGGTCTTTGGCGCTATTTTCGTTTTTATGCCAGAGTCGCCGACGTATTTCGTAAGTTTGAAAATACCTTTGTCAATTGTAAAAACATATTATTAAGTTGTAAAAGTTAAATTGTAAAATTATTAAAATTGTAATTTTATTTTTAAAAAATAACAAAGTTTTTTTACTGTAGAAATTACAATGCCGAACAATTAAAACTGTTAACTGGAATTGTAGAAATGTTGTATATGTAGTTTACACTACAATGTTTGGGAACAGTAAAAAATAAGATTGTTATACAATATAAACTTTTGAATTTGACAGTTAAACTTTACCCAAATAAAAATGGATTCCTTTGAAAGTTATTAATTTGGTTTTTAACACGCCTACAGGTCAGCAAGGGTAAAAGCGAAAGCGCTGTCAAGTCGATTCAATGGCTGCGCGGCAAGGAATACGACTACACGCCCGAAATGGAAGAACTTGTGGAAACCGAAGCTAAAATCCAGGAGAATCCCGTTTCGATATTTGCTGCATTGACGCGTCGTGTTACCCTGAAAGCGTTGAGCATCAGTTTGGGTCTTATGTTGTTCCAGCAGTTGAGCGGCATTAACGCAGTCATTTTCTACTCGACCGATATTTTTAGGGTAAGTTCTTAAAGCAACGAAAAAGATGCCCTCAATTTTGTATATTTCCTTAGGATGCACAAACCGGCATTAGTGAAGACATTTCCACGATCGTAGTCGGCGTCATGCAATTCGTTGCAACTTTCGTCTCGGCACTCGTCGTCGACAAGCTGGGACGGCGAATGCTCTTGCTTGCTTCTGGCTCGATGATGGCCGTTTCGACCGTTGCCATGGGCGTTTATTTCTACCTACAAAAACAGGATCCCGAATCGGTGAGCGCAATCAACTGGTTGCCTGTCGTCAGTTTGTGCGTCTTTATGATTATGTTCTCAATCGGCTATGGTCCGGTGCCGTGGGTTATGATGGGCGAGCTGTTCGCTTCTGATATTAAGGGCGTGGCCGGTTCAATAGCGGGCACACTGAATTGGTTATTGGCCTTTATTGTGACGAAAACTTTTATTGATTTGAAAGCATCGATTGGGAGTGGTGAAACATTTTGGTTGTATTCCGGTATTTCGCTGGTGGGCGTGTTCTTTGTCTTCTTCTTTGTGCCGGAGACAAAGGGCAAAAGTCTAAACGAAATTCAGGCGGAACTGGAAGGCAGTAGTAGTGGGGCGCCACAAGAGCTGACGAACCAAGAGTCGACGAGAACTAAACAACTTAACGCCGTCGACTAACAGGAGCGATTGTATTGTTGTTTTTTTTTTCTAATTATTTCTTTTTTATTTTTCATTCCGACAACACTTTGTCGATATTTTCATCACCCACCCTTTCAATCTGTAATTAAACAATAAAATTATTTTTACATAAAATGGACTATTATTAATTAAGTTACATTCTTAAATAACACAGATGAATCATTTAAAATTAAATTATAATTTTCAGTTAATTAGATTAATACAAAATGTTAATTATACAAAGAAATCATGTTCGATTAGAGTTTTGGCTTAAACTGGCTTATTTCATTTAATATTTAAATTAGCAATGGGAGTGGTGGTAGTAAAAAAAACATAGTTTACGGTATATAAGAAACGATAATAGCTGGTCAATCACTGGGTATATAACCGCGTATAAATGGCAGACCCGTTGGCACACGATGTTGATACTTTTGATAATCGCCACGAAAGAAATCCACCAGCGTGAGTTCTTCCAAATAAATGCGATCGTGAAAAAACTTCCAACTGACCAACGTATAAAGGACAATGCACACAGGATTGAGCAGAATCAGTTGCGTGCCAATCGACCACCAAAACCAGCCGACATACGACGGATGGCGGGCATATGCGTAAATGCCATGCGTTATCAGTTTGTGGTGTTCGGCCTTTTCGTATTGCACCTGGAAAGTTAGAAAATATTTTTAAAATATTAAATTAAAAATTAAACAAATTACCAAATGTGTAAAACTACTGCGCGCCGTCATAATCGCAGTCTTGCGTACAAGTTCACCAAAAACGCACAGCACAATGCCTGCCGTCCAAATATAGTATCGTCCTTTAAAGTCGAACGGCACCAGATACACTTCCAAAACGAATTCTAACCACGAGGCCGCTGCGGCGAGCGCATAATGTATCGAATGATTTAGTATGAACGAATCGATCGACAGGCTCAGCGCATTGGACCACGCAATTGCCAAAAATTCTGAATAATGAAAGAACGCCATAAAGAAACAATAAACACCGAATTGCTTCCAAGCAGCAGGCGCAAACAATATAAGCAGAATGCTGACCGCCTCAACAAAACCGAGAAAGGAGGCGCGTACTGCAACCTGCGTGGGAAGCAAAAAAGAAAATATTAACAAACAATAAGGAATAAATGTGTCACAGTTGTTAGTTAGCTGTATTTCGGTGGAAGATGCTACACCACCATCAACATACCTGGTAATCGGTGTCCCGCATCACAAAGCGTATTATCATATTGAGCAGCCCAAAGTACATGACGGGGCCCCACAGTACGGCACCCCAAACATGTGGCACTATGCCAAAATAAATTTGTGGTACAGAGGGCAACAATATCAACAACGCAGTGCCCAAATAGAAACATAAACTTAAACGACCATCGTGACATAGTCGCTGACGAGGCGATGCCCCATTGGGTTGCGGATTGGTGACGCACATTTTTAGAGTGTGTAGTTGGCGCTTTGGGCGTGGTCGTCCCTTCGTTTATCTTTATTTTAATAATATTTGGTTGTGCAACAATGTTTTTATCATGTTTCCGAAGAGCGTTATTCCTGTTCACCGTTTATAATACCGTTTTTCTTCAGCAAAGAAATCAGTCGTCCGTCCTTCTGTTTACATATAGTCCAGTAACACGAAAATTAACCAACATAATAAAACAAAATCAGCTGATATTCAATAGTGCTGCCAGATGCCACGAAGATTCGAAGTAGATGAGAAAAGTAGAAGCCAGCCCAACACTTTGAAACGAAGATGGTGGAAGAAGTAGGCTGGTAACATTTATCTATTCCATACATTCCGTCTATTTCTTTTCATTCGTTTCCCTTAATTTTCGTTCAGTGTGTGGCCAGTCAGCGGAAGATTTATAATTTTCTATCTATTCTGGAATAGAAAGAATTAAGAAGTTTTACCTGGCTTTGGAACGGAAAAACTCTACCAGATATTTGTGTTCACAGCGTTTTTCGGAATCACCAGGGCCTCAGCATTCATTTGCAAAACAATAAATATTAGAAAATAGTGCATTATGGTCGACACCAAGCATGACATAAAAGCACCTATGGAGGATGAGGTGTTTAAATGGTGTCCCTCTGACATTCGATGTCTCATAGATTTGATTGGCAAATACGATCATAAATTCGAAGTTATGCAAAAGAATCGAATTTGGCGTTTAATTGCTGCCGAAATCTCCAAAATGCAGGGCAAGGAAATTAGCGCTGAACGCTGTTGCGGCAAGTGGAAAGGCTTCAAGGTCAACTACAAACGCATTAAGCTGAGCGGTGATAATACCAAATATTGGGAATATTTTGATTCGATGGATGCGATATTGGGTAGTAAGCCGGAATTTAATCGCAAGCACAAACGCGAAGAGGATGCCACGTACTTTATTGATGAAAGCGCGCACGAAGAGGTACAGGCTATTTTCAAGTTTATTTTTAATTAAAGCAACATTTGATTTACAAAAAATTAAATTTTTTTTTATTTTGAAAATAAAAATGTTTTTTTATGAGAATTTACAATTAAATAAATTCGGCAACATTGTCCATAACTGATTTTCGAAATTTGGTATTCTGCTCTTCGAACTGTTATGAAATTCTGGTATGCAACTTCGAAAAGAAGCAAATTTATTTTATAATCTGCTAAAAAGCTGACAAAACAAATCATCAAAAATTTTGTCACGATATTACAAAATGCCGCCTGGAAAAAGTAAGTATATAAATATATTATATATATTAAAATATTAATATATTCATTTTAAATTATACTATTTTATAGGGAAAAGACAAGCGAAAACCAGCCTTGACCAAAAGGAAATTTACTGCTCATTTTTGGAACAAAATCCGGCATCATTTAAGAAAAAACATTCGGATGCATCAGTGCAGGAATTATGGCAGGAACTGTCGGAAATGCTAAATGAAGCTGGCCCTGTGCATCACTCCGTGGACGAATGGAAACTAGTGAGTTTGTGTTAATTGTGTGTTTGTGACTGAGAATGCGCCTGCGGTGAGCAGAGCTGCAGCAAGAAATTTGCCATAGATCCGTGGCGTGCACACCGTCAGCAGCATATTCAATATTGCATGAATATTATTAAATTAACATTAATATTGTTTTAAGGTTTTCGATAATTGGCGGTACTGTGTAGCCTATAAACAACGAAAGGAGAAGGCTGAAATAAAAAAGAAAGACGTTGTGCCTACTACCCCCAAAACCGTTTTAGAACAGTTGGAGGAGAGAGCGATGACTTGCTGGAGTTCGGTTGCGGTGCAGGGAGAACATTCGAGTGCTTCTATGGTAGGAGATACATTGGAGGATGTTCCCAATTGTTTGATAATAATATTTTTAACGATAAACGTACATTTTCAATAGAAAACTAAACTTTTCTTTAATAATTTTTTGTAACAGAATTTGAGGATTGCAGATTTTTTGAAAAATCGAAAAATAGATAACGGAATTGGTAACAGTTTTGGCACGAATATCAAATTTGAGAATCGTAACAGTATAAACCAAAATTGCATAAAGTATTTACTCCTAATTTAAAAATATGAAACTTTAAAAACAAAATTATTCATATAAATAAATTATATTTTCATAAAAATTTTCTAACGTTAAATATTTAAGATTGATAAACTCGATAATTTATCTTGTTTATATAACTTGGCTTCTTAGATTCTTATTTATAATATTTCATTTTTCTACTTTAAGCAGGATCATTATAGCGAGGATAGTTATAACCAAAAAAATGTTCTATGGCTAGAGAACACAGAAGAAGACACTGAAAATTTAATGGACGAGACAGTGATGAGTACATCACACGAGGACACGCCCGAAGATACGGAAATTTATGGAAAAGCGTGGGCAGCACAATTTCGACAATTAAATGCCATGCAGAAATTATATGCGAAAAGAGTCATTGACGAAGCTTTGTTTCAAGGCCGAATCGGCAAACTAACGAATCAGTCTTCGAATCTATCGGCTAAAGAAAGTCATCAGGTATGTTGCATTGTTAATTTGTTTGGTAGAGTAGATAAGTTTTTTTTTCAATAAAAAAAAAAATTAAAAAAATTTTAAATAGTTTTATCGACATATTTTCTTCATTAAAAAATTGAGATGTGGTATTTTCTAGGGTTGTAAAAAGTTTCACATATAATTCGCACGCTTAGCTCAATCTACTTGTTAAAGTGAGCTAGCAAACGAGTCGTAGGTGAGCTTTATTCCAAACTCTGATATTTTGAGAAATTCATTCATTCTAGACTACCCAAATATTCTATAAAGCAAAAAATTAAGAAAAGCTTATTTAAAAGTTGATCCCTTGAAAACATACTTTTTAATTATAAAAATAGCAAACTTTCAAATGCAAGCCTGTTGCCGGCGAACGACTTTTTATTTCTGTCAAAAGTTCACTTGCCAAAAAGTTCATTTTGAACGAAGAACTTCGTGAACTTTTTTTCTCATTGTTGAATTTTCATCGTCAAAGTCGGTCGTTCTGCTCGCACGTGTCGGAAAATTTGATTTTCAACTTGATATTCAAAGAAAATTTCATAAAGAAATTTATTATTTGCCAATTAGACTACCTCATTCCTGTTTTCAAAAGATCCTAAAGAAAGAAAAAATGGTAAGTGCAGAAAATGTTTAAATTTATTTCAAGATTGGAGCAATTGAAAGCAAATTCTCGACGTTTCTATTAGGCTGCTTGTTATTGCTCAAGGGGGCGGCGGGGTTATGATTTTAGTGATAAGTTTCGTTGAGCTTGCTTTGGCGCGGCGGCGGCTGCTGCTGTTGACACACATGCAGGGTGTTGTGTAATAAGGAAACATTTCGAAATGTTCAAAATCAAAAGAATCTTTGAGCATGAATTAAAGTTGAATTAAAACTAAATATATGAACGTTATTTAAAATTCTGATTTATGTTTGTATTTTTTGCAGGCCAGCGCTATTAAGAAGATTATTCCCATGCTCGATCGCATTTTGGTGCAACGTGCCGAGGCTTTGACCACCACCAAGGGTGGTATTATGCTGCCGGAGAAGGCTGTGGGAAAAGTGCTGCAAGGCACCGTTGTGGCGGTCGGACCCGGCTCGCGAAACTCGGTAATTTCAATTAATTGCATTTATCTTTTTTTTTACTAGAATAAAAACGATAAAGTAAAATTATGATAAACTTAAAAATGATGAAAAAAAATAAGATTAATTGAGATGTTCTTATTAAATTTATTTATTATTTAAAATTGCGTTGGTCTGAACTCTGTGCTGTTAATATAATATTGAAAAACTTAATTTGTATATTAATTTAAATAATTTTTCGCTCATTACAGACCAGCGGCAGCCATATTCCCATCGGCGTTAAGGAAGGCGATCGCGTTCTGCTGCCCGAATTCGGTGGCACCAAAGTCGAAATGGAGGACAAGAAGGAGTATATACTCTTCCGTGAATCCGATATTCTAGCCAAGTTGGAATAAAACATTTCGCGTTACTTTTCGTTTTTCTTTTTAATTAATATTTTTTTCTTATTTGAATAACAAATGATTTGTTGAATTGTTGCTAGCCGTTGCCACTGGCTGGCGGCGCAAAATGCACGTACATACATAAACATACATGTTAGTTTGTAAATTCCATTTAAATATTACGAGTTTATATTTGTTGCGAAATGTAAAAACGTTTCGAAGAGTATGAAATTTTTCCGATGGATAATAAAACGGTTTTACGCTTTATAATTTTAAAACAATCGTGTGTACATTTTTTTAGTTTCATAACTTCGCAATATCGTAAATATTTTAATTATTCTGGATTATGCCGGTTACTATAAGACTGCATTTTATTTTTGTTAGGTTTTTACGAATATGCACGTCTTCGCAGTCAGTCTGATCTTTTATTTTTAGAGCCCTAAATGATGCATTAAGTATTAAGTATACTCAGCGTAGAGTTGCGAGTAGATTAAATATCACGTCTATTCGAGGTACTTTCAACTAGACCAAAAATTTAATTCAATTGTTTTAAATATAAGTTTAACAAACAAATCCTTTCAATTTGACTTTTTTAATTGAAGTCTACTTTTCATTCAATAAAATGTTCTTTTATTTTAAAAATATAACTTATTTTCTACACACGCCAACAACGATCGCATTAATCTAACTTTAAATTTGCCAAGCCGTAGACTTGATTCATGACGGAGCGCTCCTTCAGGTCGGGCAGACTTTCGACAGCAGCACGCTCGCGTGACAGCTTAACCAGCGCCTCAAAAGATTTTGGCTCCCAAATGGCCAGATCGGCAAGCATTTTTCTGCAAAATAAAAACGAAGTTAAAATCATATAAAAGACCAAAAAGTAGGTTTATAAATACTTGTTGAGCAGAATGTCAGTGCGTGCTAAACCCTCGCGAAACGTTTCAAACGATACACCGTACTGCTCACAGCCAGCGGTTACGCGCGTCGTCCATAACTGCCAAAAGTAAAGAGAGGCAGAAGAATAACAAAGTTTTTTTCAAAAACTGTTTTTAATAAATAAAATTGCTGCTCAGACTTACCGCTGCCATATCCAGTTTCTTCAGCTTGCGTCCCTTGGTCGCGTAGACAAGCGCCCGATGGACATTGCGTACAGCAATCGAGTAAACATTGCGTCGGCGTCCGCGAAAATGCTGCAATTTAAAATTTTTTAATAAGCATTTACAATTGCATTAAAACCTCCACTTTGGTTCTGGCGCAGAATTGAGCTTATCCCGCACCGTTCACTTACCGCAGCCATTTTAAAGATTTTACGCTTGCGCCAGAATTCATCGGGGCCGCGTGAGCGCACCAGCATCGGCAATGTGGGTGAGACCATTTTTATATGGTTTTGTTCTTTTCCTAATAGATATTTTCAGTTTCTAAGCTTTAACTAATTTCGGTATTTGTTGTTTTTTTTTTACTTTTACATAACCTCCACGGACGGATGAACGTGTGCGCCGGAACAGCTGTTGAAATGAATTTCTTTTAAGTTATTTTGATTTCACTTTATTCATTGCTTCAGAGTTGCATTTAGAAATAAACAATGAATTTTAATACTAATTAAAAATTTAAATAAAGTCTTTTCAAATTTTTAAATTAATTCCTAACCTAAACAAGAAAATCTTTTTCTTTTACAATATATTAAAAGCAAAATGCGGAAACTCGTATAATATTATAATTAAAAAATTGTATGTACCAGCCACTAGAGTCAAGATAAATAAGTAATTGAATTGTTTATATGCATTTGAAATCTGAAATTTGATGTCCTGGTGAATGATATTGAAACTAAAGATTGCCGGTGATGTGGAGGGATGAAACTGCCAAGCAGTAAAAGAATTTATTTACAAAAGGAAAAGCAAAGTTTCCTTGGTTTTATTCATCGGCGAAGGCATGTTAGACCTGTTGAATGGGCCAATGGATATGTTATGGAATTCAGGTTATGCTGTTTTATTTTCATTTTTGTGTGTCTGTCTGGTTACTATGATACAAAATGTTTGTGATACATAAATAAATTCCTCTCTCACAATTTAAGAAATTCGCAAAGTCCATTTCTGAATTGTAAGTAAGTTATAACTTTTACAACGACGAGGAACACAGTTGAAACACTTCTAAAATGACCGATCTAGGCGAATTGGACGCACTGGCCACAGCAGAATTACAGCGACTACAACGACAGGTGCACACATTTACAATGATATACAATTACTTATATACTATACTCATACTTATATATTTACTTATTTACATATGTACAGCATCGTTCGCTGCAACTGGAGCTGCGCAGTTTGTTGGAGGACAAAGCCAAACAGCTCAAGAAACAAAATCACATAATCAACGTGCTGCAGCAGGAACATCAAACGTTAAAGGAGGAAATCACTACGCTCGAGGGTGGAACACACGCGCGTAAAAATGTTAATGTAACTGCTAAACAATTTGTTTAAGCACTCTTTTGATATAACTTTTCAAATTCGCTTCCTTTCTTCAAACAGAAAGAAAAGCGTCTGTGCTATTTGCAGAAGCAAAATGACGAGCTCCAACGTATTCTGCAGAACGATCGCATCAATTTATGGGAACTTGATGGACACATTAAAAAGGTGGGCCGGTCTTTAAGCTTTCCACGAACTAGGTACAAGTTAAAAAATTCGATTTGTTGAATTTTGGCCAATAATTTTGAACTCCAAAATATTTTAAATTCAAGAGCAACAAATGAAAAAATCCCAAATATTTTATTAAGATTTTGAAGAAATGTTTCTTAAATTATTAGCTATGTAAATATTTAAATGAAACTTATCATACTCGTATTCCTAAGATTGAAAAAGAGATCGACGCACTGCGTAAAAACGAAGTACCCGACAGCTGCTACAAGGACACCATTTGCAAGGTACAAAAGAGCGTTGTCAAGCTGGAGAATCGTCTGGATGTGGTCAATAAAAAGTGCAGCGATGTGTTGACCGAGAATTGCAAGTTACGCGACTCAATTAATCACATGCTGCAAGATCGGTGTGATATAAATCGGTATGATACTAGTGAACAACTAAAAACATCCGAAATAATTTCAGCGCCAATTTCAACGAAATGTGGCAGTCCATGGTCACACAATTCGACGAGGGTAAAAAGTACATAATGGATTTAATCGATCAGTCCACTTTGGCTTTCGATCAACGCGAGGAATTGTGCAACAAATTGCAAGTACTCAAGGATCGCAATGAGAACGATAAAATAATGCATATTCAGGTAATGGTCGTCCCGAAAATGAGAGATTGATGGCAACTAAGGTGTCATTTGAAAAGGGATTTTGTAATTTTCTTCTAGGAAATGCGCGAGATGCAACGTCGTTTGGAGCACGATGCCAAGTTGCAGAAATTCTTCGATATCAAAGGACAGAAGCGACTTAATCCCGAGTTGGAACAGCGTGAGTTGGACAAAAAAATGGCACAGAAGGAAAACTTCGAAAAACAATTGGCCGAATATCGCGAAATTATCGAGCAAATGAAGGTTTCACCATTAGTCACTTTTAAAAGAACTGACTTCATCATATAATTTCAAATAGACTCTATACGAGGAGAAGGATTCCGATCGTTTGGCAGCACAATTCAAACGTCAAGAAGACGAGAACTTTGCACTCTTCAACTATGTGAATGAATTGAGCCATGAAGTGGAGGCACTCAACGATACGACACAGGAGCTCAATGACGAAATTGGTTAGAAAATTTTATTTTAATTATTATGTATCCTAATAATAAATCACTTGATATCTTGTAGAACGTCAAAAGGCCGATCAGGCCGAAAAGGAGCTTAAACAAAAAACCGAGGCACTCGATTATTTAACAACCGAACTGGAGTGCATCAAGACTTTGGCCAATGAGGCCAACGAAAAGCGAACAACATTGAATACGCGTCTACAGCAAATGTTGCTCGGCATCGGCGATATCTTCAAGTACGATTCTTATATCGTATTAGAAATTATTCTTATATATATTTTTCCTACATTCTAGACAACTTTCTTGCGATGATGCGCCCATTCTGAACGTCTTGAGCTCGAAGACTTTTCTCACCGTGCACAATGTTAAATTGTTTATTGGCGTCATAGAGCGTCGCATTAACATTATAATTAACAATATAAATGTCGAAGAGACCTCGTCGAAAATCTTGGCCAAAAAAGATCGAGTGCCAAAGTTTAATATTAAAGAGTCGGCTAAGAAGTGAACATTTGTTATATAAGTAATTGATGCATTTAATACATATCCAAATAAATATAAAATATAACGAAAAATAAAAGTAACAAATACAATTGTTTTTCAATTGGATATTTTCTTTTTGGGACTGCACTCTCATCGTTTTTCTCCATAGGCCTACAATTTAATTCCCAATGTCGAATTTAAGAAAAAATCGATTACTGTTTTTTAAAATTAGTTTTTTTTTAATATTTTTGATTGTTTTCTTTCATATTTTATATTGCCATAGAGAAGTCCAATATCCCGTACATAACAATGCTTATCGCGAGGAATCACTTCAAAGGTTGTTTGATGACTTCAACGTCCACTCAGTGGGCCTTGTTTAAAACAAAAATTTTCTCTCGTAGATCCGCCACTGAAAATTTGTAAACTGAGTTTGACAAATGTGAAATAAAAACACCAATTAAGTATTTTTTTTATTAAAATCATATATTTTTATTTATTTAATTACACAATCTAAAGTAAAATTTTGATTCATTGTCCGAATTAAGGCAAGTACGTGAAATTAATGCATAATTTTCTTAAACATTTTTTTTAATAAACATTTTAACAGCAAATGCCTTTTCTTTCTACAAACAAATACAAGACGTCTTTCATCCTTCCTTTCTTCCTTTCTTTCGTTCTCTTTAACGTTATCAATTAATATTATTAAATATACAAATTAATGCACTTAACCGACTTTAGAACTTAGTTTTTGTTGTTGTTTGTTTTTTCACATTGAAACGTTTTCTTAAAATAAATTCAAATTTACTAACGGTTCGATTGCTTGGCATGGGTTGCGCATGTTTCCGGAACCCATTTAGAGTAGAAAGGTGTTCAAAGTTCGTTCGTTTCGAAGCGATATGAAGTGGGCGTGCCCACCAACAAAATCCGAAAACAAAGTTTCTATATTTTATTTTTATTTTTTTTTTTTGTTTATCAAAGTTTTTGCTAAGGTTTTTTTTCACGCTTTTTACGTTTTTAACATTTTGTGGTTTATTTTTACATATTATTAATTAAATTATCGTAGTTTAAAATTGCAAAGAGTTATCGAAAGTTATCGAAAGAACAAAAACAAAAAAGTAGTGTTAGGTATTTTGGAGTAAAATATTGTTTTTAAAATTAATAAAGCGTACGTACAATTGTCATAGATCAACAATATCGTGTTTGTTTACATACATATATTATATATACTATATGTATATTGTCACATATGTAAAAGTAGATTAGAATAAAATCAGGCGCTCAGCAGAGTAACGTGAAAACATTTAAAAAATAATTTGACATACAAAATTTTGAATACAAAATTTGATTATTAATTTTAATCGAATATAATACAATATAGAAAACTTTAATTATTAAAATGCAAAACTCGAAAAAAAAATTTAAAATGAAAAATCGAATCAAACCAAAAAGGAAAACCGATATATTTGTAAATTATACTATCATATCGAAAAGGAGATTTAGACCCTTTAGTAATAAGAATTTTAGTTTTGACATCCGAATAATCTGTTTGCTTTTTCAGCATTAATTTCTTATTTGCACATAAGTCACTTTAACTCTGAGCGCCTCAAAAGTGTTCACACATATTTTGTATAACTTTCATATACATAAATTGCAATAAAAATACAAAAATCTCACTTTAAAATATATCTGCGCAAAATAGTTACACTTATATTAGGTATACAATTATATACGAGTATATATACATGTGCATGTATATATATTTGAATGTCAGTACATGCATATATATGTATACTCGTATATATTGTATTTCAATTGTTTGTATTATTTTCTGTTATGGTTTTTAACTTGTTTTTTGATTTGTATAAATATTAAAAATAAGTTTTGAAAGCTTTACATAATCATTATTATTATTATTTTATTATTATTTTATTATTATTTAGGTGGCATCGAGCTGCCAGCGCGCGCATCAGTCGGGCTGCTCAGATTACCGCTGAAACAAGCTCCACAACTTGTAGCTGGAAACGCGTTTTGCCAGCGTTGCCGCTGCACTGCTCGAGCCCGCCGACGATGTCTGTTGCGTTTCTGTGGGCGCCGTCTTGCGATTGTTGATCATTTTGGAGCGCATCTGCTCGTCGATCAGTTCTTGCATGTCCATCTATAAAAACAAATTAAATTTATAAGTAAAATTACGAAATCTTCGCTTGTCCGATGAACTCACCTGCCACTGCTCCAGCTGCTGCGACAGTTCGACCTTTTGCTGTATCGACTCGAGCAGCTGACTGTTGGCCTGCATGAGTTCGACGCGCGTCTTCGCCAAATCGACTTCGGCCTTTGTGCGTCGTCCGTTTGCCGCATCACGTTCGCTTTGTGCTTTTGTCAGCAGCTCATCGCGATCGGTGTTATCGACCAGATCACCGCGCGCCTGATCGCGTTCCTCCTTGACGTTCTGCAGCTCGACATCGGTGACAGTGAGCTGCAAAAAAGAAATGTCAAGCGATATTTTCACAGTCATAAGTAATTACTGTTTTTAATACCTTCGCCTCCAGCTGCTGTATCAACTGATGACCACGTTTGATTTCGTCCTCCTGTTCGAGTACAAGATTTCGTGTTTGGTCCAACATCTTTTTAAAGTTACCCGCATCCAAATTAAGCAGCAGACGCGTTAACTCATCGGACATGGCCGACAACATGCCCTGACGAAATTCGACCACTTCGCTGCCTTCGGTGCGCGACGAGATCGTATTGTCCATGGATTCTAGATCCAATGATATGTCCGAATTTAAACCTATAATAAGTGGACCAAAAAGTTAGAAAACATTTTGGCACTTCGGCTAGTCTGGAGTATTTAACTGACCTGAATCGTCGTCGTGACTGATTTTCAGTGAATCGACTAGCGATTTTAGTTGTATATATACCGAACGCGCCTCCACCCACATCTGATTAGGTTTACCCTCCGAATAGCTGGAATCATCCTCGTCACATTCCATTTCGAATTGTAACGATTTCTTGCCATGTGCCGAGCCATCCTGTTGCATTATTAAAGTGTTCAGTTTCATTTCATTTGATGTAACTTATTTTTGTTTGAAATAACTTACCGCGCCCAGACGCTCGCTAAGCACATTATTTTCACGCTGAGATCTTTCGAGAGCTTGTAGTGTCGTCTAAAGTAGAAATTTACGACAACATTTAAATTATTTAAAATTGATATGAAATTTTTTGAATATAACCTTTGAATTAAATTAAATATTTAATTAAAATATAATAGAGATACCAATCGCAAAAGTTAAACGAACTTAAATGAAAAACAAAACTTGGATATTTTGTTAAAAAAATATTTCTATTAATTTAAGTTTTGGTCAGTTTTCAACTGATCTCATACTCGAAATTGAGACAAACTCCTCCATAAATTTGTTGTTAATTTTTCGGTATTAAAAGAGAATCTAATATTTCAAACAAACCAAAACATTTTCTTTTAAACAAATATTGATTATCTTACAAGAAATTCACCGGTTATATTACCTGTCATTTAACTTATTGCGCTATCGAACTATCAGTTAAATTTCCCATTACATTCTGAAAGGCTTTGGGAATATTAAAACCTATTTTCTTTTTCAGTGTGAGATTGTTAAATCTTCTTTCGCATTTGTTGACTGGTTTTAGTGTACGACCCGATTACACAAGTTATATATACTGGTTATATTACTTGTTATTATACCTACTTTAACCAGTATATTATCAAAGAAGATGTATTAGTAAGAAGTAAACAAAATATTTTAATACATTGGTTTATCGGTTATTGTAGGTTATATTTTTAGCCTTTGATTTACTACTTATGTTTGACATAAATCTTAAAGTGACCATGACTTGAGATTACAAAAATTTCGTATTAGATTATCTATCCCTAGAGTTAAAATGGATTTAATACCCTAAAACAATAAAATAGATCTCGAAATTCTTATTGATTGATTTACTCGTAACTCTGAAACTATGATCGAAAGTGACAAAATTTGTTCATAGTAAATTAATTAATTTTGTTTCGTTATCAAGTAAAATAAATTCATTTGTTAAATGGAGAATTGGAACATATGTATATATGTATACTTATATTATAGTATATATATATATAAACAAATATTAAAGATAACACAGAACACTCGACAATTTGCGCGTTTCTATTGTTCAGGGAAATTTTGAAGAGATTGTCATTTATATTTATTTAGAGTGCAAAAGTTTGTTAAAATTTTAGTTCATTTATTTTTTTTAGTTTGATAATAAATTATTTTTAAAATAAAGGCATGAAAAAATAAATAATGAATTCACTGATAATTCATTGATAATCGAAAATTTGATATTTGCATTAAAAATCAAAAATATTTGTTAAGATTGAAATTGTTTGAGATTTTTATAAATTGATTGAGGAAGATTCTTTTTGCTTTTACTTGGCTCTCAATAAGTTTAAAGAAATTAATTTCGTTTCATTTCTAATTCTTACCTCCAACTTTGTTTCCTGCTCTCGCGCATGACGCTCCAGCATGTGTATTCTGTCCGAGGACTCGTCAAGCGCCGAGGTCAGCGTTTCTTTCTCTTCCTGCGCGTGCATTAAGCGTCGCTCCAGATCGTGACGTTTCTCTGTGGTGAGGTTAAGTTCGGATTTGATAGATTCGAGGCTGTTGACATGTTCCTATAAAAAGCCAAACAAAAAATTCCACATCATAAGAAAAGGAGAAAATTTATGTAATTGAGCAGTGAGCAGCTTCCAACCTGAAAGCTGGTGTTTCTGTAGTTATACTGATCCTTGAGCTCTTGGATTTGTGACATCAGTTTCATTTCTGTGGCGTGTGCTTCCTGTATTTGTTCGGTGAGACGCGTATTCTGATGGGACAGTTCATCGATCAGGATGGTTTTCTCTTTCTCGGCTTGGCGGATTGCATTGTCCTGCGCATGGAATGGAGATAGGTAGAAAGAATTAATTGTCTGAATCAGTTGTTCAAATACCAACCTGTGCCTGTAGCTTGTCTTTCAGTTCGTTGAGATCGGACTGCAGCTCCAGCACGCGCTGATCACTCTCATCCTCCGCAATGGCCAGTTTCTGTCGCAGCACATGTTTCTCTTGTTCCAATTTCTGAAAAGGTGTCAAACAAAAGAATCCAATTAGAATAGAACTTTGAGTCACGCGTAATTGTAAAAGTGACCATTTGCTAAACTTATTATACAAAATTTAAATAGTTACGTACGTATGTACATATGTATGTATGTATGTACGTGTTTGTTCGTGTACTCATTTACTTTACTTTATATTAATTGGTGCATACTGATCATGGCAAGAGTTTGCACTCTGTACGTCGTTAGTTTTAAGTACATGAACAAGGCTACAACAACAAACAAACAAAAATAAAACAAAAAATTTGCAATTTTAATTTTAAAATAATTAAAAATTAATTTGCAAGTTTTTCTGCAAAAATGTATTGTTCTGCGCACAGTGGGGCGAATTGGTTTTTTCTATTAGGTAAAATAATTTTTGCAATTTTTTTAAATTTTTGTGGACACTTAATTTGTAGATGGTTTTTTTTAATCTAAACTTGAGGATAAATTGGCGCATGGAAACCTTTTCTATAATCGATTTTAACCTTCTTTGTTTGTCACTAGCCCTCTTAAATATGGACGTGTGTTTTATAAATGCACCCTTACTATTTTTATATTTGCTTGTTCTCAAATTTAAACCAAAAAACTGTTTCTGTGACGGCGCAGGGCGATGCTTCGCGCATTGGCCTTCAACGCGGCGCTCCCCAGGTTCGATTCTGAGTGACGCAAAAAACAGAAATTGTTGAAAAAGCCCGGCCAACACTCCGGAAAATATTTATTCATTTTTTATTTTATTGTTACATGCTCTGCAACCCATTTGGCACCGTTGTGGAACTTCGGCGGGATGCAAAATTATGTGACGGTGTTTAAAAAAACAAAATGCTGAAAATTCGAAACAACAAAATTTTGACTTTAAATCGTTTTTATATAATATTTAAAATCTGCGCCTTAAGAAAAAAATTGTGGCACTGTTGGTGCCCCTGCTGAAAAAAAGAAGTAGACAATGACTCAAGCCTTGCAAAATTCCCACAAAATTCGGAAATTAGCATGACCGAATGAAGAATGGCGCATTGTGCGAAATACAAAGTGAAGGAAGACGCCGAGAGACGTTTCGCGAATTTCACAGTACCTAATCTAAATGCAATTTTCACCTACTCGGGGGCAGACAGGCAGCCGGTAATCTCAACTAGGTACGAGTACCCACCTAAGCTGGTAAACAAAGCAAAGCAAAGCGAAACAAAAGAAAAGGAAACAAAAAATCGTCGAAAAAGACAACAGCAAACAATTTATAGCATGTCTAACTGTCAGTGAGATGCTAAACTTGATTTTATTTAAATTTAATAATTTTGCTAAGTTTAGCTTAATGAAAAAAAAGAAAAGAAGAAGAAGAAGAAGAAAATGCGAGTCATATTAAAAGTCCGCTTTAACCCGTTTTATACTCGCACTGAAATATGGTCTCAAATTTTCAATTATACTCGCAAATCGAAATGCGCGTTTCTTGAGCGTTCCGCTGCTCGAGCAAAATTTCGCTAGACGTGCCAGTAAATTAGATTTAAGTTTTATTTATTTGCTAAGCTAAGCTTTGTGAATAGAACGGTACAAAAAATATCAAAAAAAATTATCATTGGCTCAAGGTATCGCAAAACATTTGGTAATTCAATAAGCTTGTTTGTCGTATTCTAGCGCTGTTAAATCCACTTCTAATAATCGAAAAAAACATGAAACAGAATCAAAGCATTTCGAAAGTCACAGTCACAGTCAATGCGCGAGCGCGTAACTGACTGACGTGACAAGACTTTTAATTAAACAACAACAAAAAAAAAAAAACAGCAAAAAAATCGAATTGTCAATTTCGGCTTAATGTCAGTTTTTGTTATTGGTATACCGCAACGAAAGAAAAAAAGAACAACAACACAAGCGTTATGATAGCTACCAAAACGTATGACTAATAGACGTAACTCAATTTGTCTTAATGGATTTGCGAAATGCAGCCAGGCCAGGCTGTCGAAAGTGTCATGCAAAAGCGTAACTTTTAATTACGAACATTATTTCAAACGCTTCTTGGACTTATGCAATTTGTCAAAAGGAGTTTTTTTTTTAGTTTAATTAATTTTGGAATTTCATAATTTTGTTATGCCGTATCTTGCGGATGCAGAAATTTGTTAAAGTGAATTTTTAATAAACAATACTTTAAATTTGCAGAATTTTACAAATTTTGGTACTCAGAAACTTAAGCTTACAAAGTTTTATATATATAGTAGAGTATTTTGTTATACTGAGATCTTCAGATGCTGAATTTGGACAATTAGGAATTTCAACATATCCAACTTTTGATTTGTAGAAATTTGTGAGACTGAATATTTAAGATGCAGAATTTCTTTAGACAGAAACTTTGACATACAAAATTTTGAAATGCAATATATATGTATATCGTATATTTTGATATATCGGTTTTTGAATTGGAAGTTTTGAATTTGTCGGTGTTTGCAAGACAGTTTTGTATTTATTGGTTTTTGATGGTGAGATCCAATTCTTTGAGCGATTAAAATAGTTTTCATAAAAAAAATGTTTAGATTCATATTAAGGACCTTTTAAGCTTTAGGAAAAAAATTTGTGAAATGATTTTTGACAATTATAATTTTTCAAGTATTCCAAAGGAATCAATATTGTAAAGTTGTAAAAATTTTGTGGAACGTTTTTAAAATTATGAATATGTGGTCAAGAAAGGAGTAAATTTTGTTGAAAAATGGATTTATCGGTTTTTTATTTGAAGCTGTGTAATCATAAAAACAAATAAATCAAAAAAATACTTTATTTACATATGTAAAATAATTATACATATGTATCTCTTTTTCTAAACATACAATTTACTTAATCAAGTCAAAATCTTAAATGAAATATGCGCAAAAATAAAATTGTATGAAAAACGAATAAAATCGCATTAATCAAGTAATCAAGGAATCTCCACGCCTCTGGCTTTACATTTAGCAATAGTTAGGCCCCACCGAGCCTGCTCCCAAATTGCTTATTCATTGCCAGTACGAACGAATTGCGAAGCTCCGCTTTTCGCTTTCAGCCACAAAACGCATTTTGCTCTGAAATTTCGGAGCTATTAAAAATAGTTTATGCTATTGTAATTAATTCTTTGTTTCACTGCATTAAAATGTTGAAAACTGCGCGAGAAATACAGCAATAACAAAAAGCAACAAAAACAACAACAACAAACTTTAACTACAATAAATTTTGCGAAAAGAAAATAACAAACAAATAAATAAAAGAGAAAACCCCAAAAGTGTTGCCCACCGCTGCTGCTGCCATCCATAATTCAGCACCGCCGACTGCCATCGGCACACATGGACGTCTGCCTGACTATGTTCGCGCCGCGCGCTCTGTAAGCCTCCTCAGCGGACGCGGCTGCGGGCGCAATAGGCTCGACTCGTTTTGAGAAGTGCCGCGCCGCGCCGCATCGCTTTTCGCTAATTTATTTGACCAGCGAACACACTGGCCAGCCGCACATTATTAACGTACGTACAGACAGACAGACGGACGGACGGACAGCCAAATGTGCACGGTGAGTGACCAACAATAATGGTGCGAAATGCGCGAAATTCGCGAAAATGCGCAAAATTTCATAATACCCATTATTACTTTACTTTACTATACTTAAATTCACTTTACTTTGCTTGCCATTACCGTCACTATTCGCTCCTATTCGTAGTCAGCGGAGTTATTGGGCAAAGAAAATTCAAATTGCAAACAGGAGGTCGGTCTTACTGACGCACCATGTGCGCTTCTTTTGGTGTCAGCTTCGCCAATGCGCCATTTTTTCTTTATTGAAAATGTTTCCATTGCCGCCACGGAGCTTCTTGAATGTTCAGCTATTATTTAAGGTACATTCGCGTATCGATTTGCTGTGTCAGCGAGCAGCTATGGCCATATAAATAAACGATTACTAATGTCGCAATGAAATTGTTCATATTATTATGGAAATTTTGGAAAATTTGAACAAATTTCAAATTTTTTTTCACACTTTGTAAACAAAAAAGAATCTCAGTCGCTTGCACTTTATTTCCTACTTCATACTCTAAGCGTATTCTCAAGTCACTGTGAAAGTCTACCGTGCAAAAGTATAAGAAATCATGACAAACTTAAAGGCTCTGTGGGAACTTAGGCTGTGTGTGGGACAAAGTTTAGTTTTGCTATTCATTTGCAAATTTTGCTTAGCGCTTAAAACCCTAAAATTGTCATCACTGGCGTCCGAAACGCAACACCATCGAAACTGTTTGGTCAGCGTGACTTAAAAACTTTTGTCGCATCAGTGGCCTAATGATATTTTTCATGTAACACTTTTGCTTTCCTGTAACACAAACAAAAAAATGAAAATACTCATCGTAGTGACATTTCTTAATGCTTGTGAATACTTTTGATGAAAAATAGAGAAACCATTTTTGTTTTTGTTGCGTAGAATCTAGATACATCTAGAAGATATAAAAATCACAAAAGTTTTATAGTAATAATATCAAAAAATAAATGTAAGGAATTGATATAAAAGAAAAGATATAAAAGAAAAGAGTTGACTCAATCGCTTAGCTCATTTTACGTGTTGAAACGAGCTAGCAGGAGAGTCGTATGTGAGCTTATTTAAAACTCTGGTTGAAAATTTAAAAAAATAAATTGTTAAATTTATATTGAAATCGTATAGAAGGAAAATAAGCAGCTATAGGACAGGAATATTTATAGCTATACTAGCAAGGTTTGTTATGAATACTTATCTGTTTGTTTAATTACAGTAATGTAAACCCACCTTTACGATTATACTTTATACAAATATTAAACAAGTTGAAAGTCCTCATTTAATAAATAGTTTCGTTAATCCATAAGCTTCAGAAAATATCCAACAAAATTATTAATATTATATATTTGCCTATATATTGTATTAATATATTGAGAAAAGTGTTCACCTTGTCTAAGGTATCCCACGATATTTTTTCAACAATGATTAACTCATCTGCCTCCTCTCAAGAGTAGTTAAACAAAAGTTAATTTACTTTATTTCAATTATCCACGATTTGCTAATTACGGCTTTATTAAGTTTTCCGCCAAATCGGTGAGCAATTAAAAGCAACGCTGCAATTTGCCTAAGCGATAGAAACCAAAAAAATACAACAACAACAAAAACGCACGCCGTATTCATTTTCCGCGCACAACCACAGCTTGGTATGTTGTTGTTGGTATGCACATCGTTGTATCTATGTAAAATGTATCTACAAGATTCGCATGCCGACAAAACAATACAAAATGTAAAAAAGGCTAAAAGCAGCAGAAGAAGAAGAAGAAAAAGCCAAGAAAAGAAGAAGAAAATAAGCAGAACCAAATCAACAAAAGAAAAATCAAGCCACACGAAAAAGGCCACATCTGCGTTTGGATTGCAGAGATCGCGTATGAAACAACAACAACAATAAAAAAAACTCCAAATGAACCCAACAAACCAAAGCGAACTAAGCCAAGTTAAAAGCGAAGCAATTGCAGCAATTTGCATTGCAGTAGCAGCAGCGGCAATCGCTACAACAACAACAATAATACTTTCTCTGTTTCCATTTCACGCTCAATGAAATGAGTTGATGGCGGACGCGGGCAAAAGCAGCGGAAGTTGCCATCAGCCACCACCGACGCCGCCGCTGCCGCCAGCAACACCGGCGTACGCGCGCCTACGTCTTGTGCGCTTCTTTAAGTCGCTTTTGTTTTATTTTAAACATTTTGTTTTATGTTTTCTTAATTTTTTTGTTGCAATATTTTAATATTTTGTCATTTCGAAAAACAACAACAAAAATTGCCACAGAAATTTCATAAAGAAAAGTTTCACATCTTGAATTTGTTTTTTTTTTTTGTGAGCTCTTGTTTAAATACGCGCAATTATGATATCACATCACATCATATACATATGTAATTATTTGTTGTTGTTTTTTTCAATATGACGCTCACATTTGGCATCACATCACATGGCAGCGCGCATGTGCATCGATTAAAGTTGGTTGCTCTGCGTCTGCGCGTCTGCGTAAGCGACCTACTTGTGCCAAATTCAAATCCTAATTAAAATTGGATGAAATTTTTGCTGGCTTTTTTTTTTGGAAATTTCTTTTTTTTTACAAATATAGTCAATGCAATTTGTTCAATTTGTCCGTCCAAGTGTGGATAAGTAATTGTCCGATTTGTTGGCACACAGAGAAAAATGTTTAGTTCTATTAAATAGTAAATGGTCACACAACTCTCATTTGGCTTATCGCATTCATTTAAAAAGTTTAAGTGAATTTTGTATGCAATTAAAAGTGAGAATTTGCTTTTTCAAATAACACCAATTATCAACTTTAGAGATATAGCATATGAACTATGTTCCCTTGTACACTAGGCAATTAAGCTTGCGAGGAATCATTGGCGAAAACTTTAATTATTAACAACATTTCTTTATGGTTGTTTGGTGTGGTCGCTAGTGTAATTATTAAAACAGAATTGAAAAATTGCTCGCTACTAAAATTGTTTAGTGTAAAAATGGACTATGCTTTTTTCAAAAAAAAAAAATAATACTTCATAGTGAAATTGTTTTAGCTTGGATAAGAAAAAGTTTAAATTTTAAAACAAGTAGGAAAGCATTCTTTAACAGTTTATGTTCTAAGATGATCCAACCACGCCCACTTTAGGTCAAGCTATTTGAAGAAAATGGACAGTCGTTATGTTCCTTAAATTTATTAATAATGTGTGTGGAAACGCCATTATAGCATATATTAGGGACTAATCTCTAAGCCCACTGTATACCAAATATGAACGAAATCAGTTAAGCGATACTCGAAAAAAAATTTTAATTACAAATTGTCAAAACGAAAAAATGAAAAAAAAATTGAAAAAATTGTTAGCTGTATAGCGAAAATATGGTCGATTAAATTTTGCATCAATAGCTTTTAGTCAGCATCAGGCAACGAATTCATCATCATCATCATCAACACATCACATCATCAACAAAAACGTCGTCGACGACAACGACGATGTCTTGGATTGTTATTAGCGCTTTGCACGATTTACTCGTGCACTGTGAACAAGCCGAGGAGGCCGGCCGCCAAGCGGTGTAAGCGTTTTTCATGGCATAAATTAAATTTAGCTTTGCCTGTCATTAGTTTAATATCTTCTGTAAATGTTTTCGTTTATTTAATATTTTTTTTCTATTTTATTGAAAACTTCATTGGTTGGACGTTTTGTGCGGTTTCGCAGATATTATGCGGTAATTGTTTTGTTGAGTAAAAAAAATTTAACCTTCTTGTGGCAAATTTTGTATAGTCAACTTTTTATAAGCTTTATGGGTGTGCAGATATTTTTTTACAAATTTATAAAGCGGCAGCGCAGTTGGGTTTCGTAAAACCTTTGGTCCAAGGTTTCATATTTGAGTGATAAGTCAAAATATGCAAAATAGGTCTGAGGGAGCTTAAGATTTGGAAAACCCAACTGAAACTTTTTCTACGCATTCTCCAATTTTCCCCAATAACCATTGTAAATTGTAGATAATACCTAAATTGTCATTTTTCTAATAATATCTTCGGTTTCACCTCGTAAATTTGTCTCTTGACTGGCAAAAACTTCGCTTATGCCAATTGAATACAAATAAATATTACCATAAGTACAGCTTTGTGGCGCGCGCGCGCGACCGAGCGTTCAATGACTCAACGTGACCGCATCAAATCATCGCTATAAATATTGAAAACAAAATCTGGCCAGTGACACATCTTGGCTGCACGACTACAACGCAATACATCACAGCATCGCTCGGTCGGCAGAGAAGATGTCAGCATGACAAAAGCCGAATAAAGGCTCGTCCATCAAGTTTGATTTAATGCCAAGGTGCTTTCACTTTGTTTTTGGCATTTTTTAAGCACCATGGAGGGTTAATATTTTTTTTTAAATAATTAAAAAGAAATAGGTCGTCCAAGAATATTTAAGAAAAGTCCACAGTCCTAGTGGAAAGAAAAGTTTCTAGCAGAAGTTTTCATCACAACTCAGTTCCACACTCTTAATTAGACCAGTCACTCTATAATTTCGTTAGTTGTTATATCTTGTTAACTAGATTTGGAGATTTTAAAATAGTTATATACATTTTTTTTCATCGGCTTGTATTTTGAAAATAACAGATTTTTACTGTAAAAATACTGTCAAGATATTAAAAGAACTATTTTTAAGATATCAGTTCGAAATTTGAAGTATTGTAATTGTAACAATATCCGATCAAATACAACTTAATTGGTAAAAAGAGGCGATGGACGACGAAAATGGGAATGTCTTAGTCTATGATGGAATGGTCAAGTGGAAATTTCTAATTGGTCTTTAAGAATGCGGATGAGAGATACTTTGGTCGCTTGTCAGTTAAATAAGTTAGTAAGTACGTAAGTAAAGTTCATCGTTAAAGGAACAATTTTAACAAAACTATTCACTTCCAAGCAAGTTCAATTATCATTAAGAATATATTAAACAAATTTTGATTTAATTCTATGTTGATGTTATTTAAAAATTTCAATACAAAGTACTTTCATTGCTTGGTTTCCTTCATTACTGTTTCTAATTAAACAAGTCAACTATTCAATTAAAGATATAAATTATTTATAGCTCAACCATTTTTATTAATTTCATATCGTAATAAGAATCTTATCGTTACAGCATTGCACTATAAATATAATCTATATATATACACGGGTATAAACAATATATGTATATATAAGTTAGGTTATATCGTTTAATTTCGCACTTGCAGTACCGCATACATACAAGTAAATACAAAAAAAAGTAACTACATAAACAATTCGTGGCAAAATGTAGTTACTTATCAGCAGCGAAATGCAGTTGATAAGGCCCCAACGGAAAGCAATTAAGTTTGGGTATGTGGCAAAACAAAACAAAACAAACCGAAACAAAACATTTTTGATTTATTTATTTGTTAAAGTTTCATAAGGCCTCAAATGTGAGATAAGATAAAAGCCCGAAAAAATGTACAAAAATGAGTCGTACGACACGATTTCATTGATTGGCCTGGCCAATGCTGCAGCCGAGAATGAGTCACGGCGGCGTGGCGGGGCTTTTGTGGCGGTACAACAGAAAATACAAAAATAAAACCAGCATCAAAAATGCAATTACAACAATTACAAATTAATTCAATATTTACGATTTATTTGGCAACAAATACTACCAACAAATTGCACTTGCTAAGCTATGAAAATAGGCTAAAGCCGAACGGAGTTGCTGAACACAAATGCTCCAATTTCGCAAGTGCGTTAATGATTACTTCGAAAAATCACCGTGACTCTGCAGCGGTAATTTGTGGTCTTTTAATAGGGCTAATACCAACGCTGTGAAAGGTCAAATACAAAACGAAAAAATTATCCAAAAGATATATTTCGGTTTTGTTTTGTTTATTTTTTCAATATTAATATCGGAGCGTTTTTTTTCTCTTTCTTTGCCAAACATTTTACAATGTTTTTTTTTGTTGTTGTTTGCTAAGCGCAAATATTACAAAATTTTCTTTTGACAATTTGAGAGGATTTTCCCACAACTCCGCCGCACCGTGCCGCTCCGCTCCGAATTGGCTGGCTACGCTTGTCAATGTCAAAAATGTAATTATTTGTTTGTTGGTTTATTTTTGTTGTTGTCGAACTTTTTTGGTGAATGTATTTTATTTTTTATGCGCGCTTTTAGCCCGGCTTGGTGGTATTAAAATTGCAACAGCGCCTGCGCGCATTACAAAGCAACTATTAAAGTTTGTTTAATATTAACAACAACAAAAAATGGAAAACAAAGGAAAACAAAACAAAATTTTGCTATTAAATTATAACAAAACGAAGATTTATAAAACTGTCCCAGAGTGTAGAAATGTCGCATGTTTCGTTGGCAGTCGGTAAAAGTATTAACGTGAGCTAAAGCGACACGTCGGACGACCTTCCGCATAAACATAGTTAACCATTAAAGCGTCTGCAGTAGTCACTATGTGATGCAGTTGAAAGTGTCGTAGTCAAAGTTTACACTGCAAGAAAAAGTTTGCTATAAAGAGCTGAACATCAAATATATGAAAAGTATTTTAGAATTTTAAAGTTTTAGCTGACCGATAAACTTTTTATTAAAATATGAAATTTACATTAAAAGAAAGTAAATTTAAAATTTGTTATTATCAAATCAAAAGATAACTAACAAAGTAATACTAAACAATTTAGGAAATTAAAATTCTTTTAATATTCTTAAACGTTTTTTTAAATAATAAAACCGTTAACATTAATAGCATGTAAATGTATCATTTTATGTTATCAAAATTAAAAATAATTAACGCAATATTAATTAATATATAAAAAAAAAACTATAGAAGCTAAACATATTTTTTATTTTCTTCAAAAATTTTTTTTGTTATAACCTAAAAATTTGTGTGGAATTAAGACATTATTCAGTTTCTAATAATTTTTTTTTTTGAAATAAAAAATATTTAAAAAATTTTTATTTTTTTTTCAATAATTCTATTTTTTTATATGGATGCATATTTTATTCTATTGTTTCGATTATTTAAAAAATCGATCTTTGATATTTCTCACTTATAAATTTCTTGGGTGTACCTATTGTCCGAAGCGAGGGCTTGACTGGCTATTTTTAGTTAGTTGCAAATTAATTTTACATTATTTATTTTTACTGCTTTTCAGTTTTTATGCTTTTTCAATCTGAGTTCGGTGAGTTTTTATGGTCATGACAACTTCATTTCGGTTCATTTTTTATTCATTTCGATTCATTTCACACATGACTAAACCGCATTAAAAATATATACAAAAACGAAAACGAAAAAAAAAACGAATTAATATTGAAACGCGCTGAAGTTTGCTTTAGATAAACAACAACAACAATAACTACAACAAAAGCAAAAAGACCCCCATCATTAAGCGCACTGAGAGAAGGTTAGACAGGCTTACAAAATTGTAATGTGCTGCTGTTGTTGATGATGTTGTTGTTAGTTTTCTGTTGATAATGACTTGGTAATGTTATTTTGAACAATGCAAAATTATTAGGCTAGAAATTTCCACTATGAAGTTGTCAGTTTACGGTCGGTCTTCTTTTGTTGTTGTTGTTGTTGTGTTGTCTTTTTACATATTTGTACACATGTATGTATGTATGTATAAATAACTTTGTAACTAAAGTTACAAAGATGCTTCGGATGCTTCGGTTGCGGTTGGCACACTAAAGTCAAGCACCATAACCAAGCGCTGCTGACTTACGCGTGACTTACGAGTGTGTCAAGAAGTTCTAGCGTCACTACAGCTGCAGCGGTGATTTCGCGAGCGTAGACGCTTAGTACGGGTACAATACAAGATTGTAATTATGAAAGAAACTTAAAGTATTTAAGAAAGATAATTGATTCTGTTATATAAAAATAAAGCAAAACCCGTTTTCATATAAACAGCTGATTTACGACGCATAACTTTGTTAGTTAAACGAGGTATACCAGGAGGCGTAAATCAGCTTAAATGAGTATGGCTGTTATAATCAGTAATAAGTGCAAATACTTGCAAATTGAATGGTTCTCAGATCACTGGTAAAAACTTTGCTTAGCAAAGACGAAGGTGGATCAAAGTCACGTCCAACAATAAAAACGCTTAAAAGTACAAGATGAGATTTTCAAAATATGTTTACAAGTTTTCCACACACGGATTTTCTTTCAGTGCAATTGCTGAAAACTATTCAAAAATATTGATTTTGATATTATTTTTTTATGATTGATGTTGCATTCGCGTATTTAAATACGCAAATTAACCTCAATTAATAAATAAATAAAAATACGCGAAAATTGAGCTTAAAAATAAAGCAAATTAACTGCAACAAAAAACACAACAACAACAGCAGCAACAATGGCGCTAATTAATTTTAACAAATGTTTCGTTAAAGACTCTTGAAAAACTATTAATATAAAAATATGCACACATAAAAAAAATCAGCTTTAATACAACAACAAACAGTTCAAGCTTAGCTTAAGCTAATACTAAGTTAAAGCATGAATTGTTTCCATCATTAAAATTTTCAAAATTAATTTTGCAAATTTTTTTAACAACATTTTTTACGCTATTTACTTTTTTTTGTTGTTGTTTGCTTGTAGTTTGCTGCTGTAGTCTTTTGTTTCCTCGTCTAAGAAGACAATATATCATTTTTTATGTTTTTGCTATATGGGTAAAAATACAAAAACAAAGAAAACGAAAAAAAGCGCCGAGTCTTGTGAATTCACACCATTCAAATTGAAATTGAAATTCAAATAGTTTTGGCGGTTTTGACGGCGCTTTTGTTGGAACGGCAGCGCACATTAAAAATCTCATTGAGCTCATCTCTTCTCTTCTTTCGGATTTTATTTCTGATTGAGCATGACCCGAGCCAAAAAGTCTTTCAAGGACACTTTGGCTAATTAACTAAAATTTCCGCCAGTCGCCTTCAAACAAAAAAAAAACAACAACAAAAACAAAACACAAGTATCCGCCTTTTTTCCTCAAGTTGGCAATACTCAGGCAGCGCTACTGCTTCTGTTTTTTTCTTTCTACTATTTGTTCAGTGATTTGTGACTGCGCTGCCATCGTTTGGGTGGAGGGGGGGAGGGGGTGAAGGGAGGCGTTTGACTTGACATGAACATTGTAGCTATACGAGGTCAAGTGTTTTTTTTTATAGAGCCATAAAGTTATTATTATTGCTGACAGCTTATTTTGGCATAAAGTCGAGCATAATTTTTGTTTTTGTTGTTGTTGTTAAGATTTTTAGCAGAAGCACTAAACAAAAAAAAAAGAAGAGTAAATTAATTGTACATATTTACTTAAACTTAAGCTCAAATTAGCTTCCGGAATTTATGTTATTAAAAAAAGTTAACAAATCTAAAGTTTGGGCTTAAATCGTCAAGAATTTGACATTATTATCTATTAAAATAAGTTCATTAAGTTGACCTCACATTGGCCGAACTGGGTCCATAGCGATAAAAAAAAGTTATTATAATATTTAAAAATTGTTAAAAAACTTTTTCAATCGATCAAATATGTTTCAAAATACTTGGCTAAAAGACTTTCCTATGATAGGTCAATGACTTATTTAAAAAATAAAAGTATTGCCTCTTTGATTGTCGGTATGTATGTATGTTTGCTTAAGCTTTGTTTACACTTTACTTATATATGTTATATATGTAAAATCGGACGAAAAGCATACGATATATAAAAACTACAAAGCCCAACTATCACGCCCACAATTCAACAAAAGTTAAAAAATACCTTTAAAACTATCGAATAAAACCAATCAAAGTCAATTTGTAAGTTTCGACTAAAAGTGGGCAAACAAAAAAAACACTATCCACACTGGCGAAATCTTCTTTAGCGCGGAAAACTTTAAATTACAAAATCTTCGCATTAACCCAGAAATTTCACACAAACATCTCGAATTTCCCTTGGGCAACTTTTGCGCTAATTGCGCTAAAAAAAACAACAACAACGAAACAAAACTCATTTTCTTCAAAGTAAATAAGCAAAAAAACAAAAAAACTAAAATATAACAAAAAATTACAATAACAACAAAAATACTAAAACCTGACAAAAACAAGAGTAGATGAAAAAAAAAAATGAAAACGAAGAAAAAAATGTAGTAAAACTCAAAACAATAGCAACAAGAAACGTGCAAATATTGTAATACCATTTAAACAGTCGTTACATCACTAACCGACCGACAGACGGACAAACGGACGGACGGACGGACGAGCAAACGGACAGATAGACAGTAAGACGGGTGGGACAGACAGACAGACGAATGGCGTAGTAAGTATAATTTTACGTGATTGCATTACAGTGGCGCATTTGCCAAACCAAACAAAACAAACACTGTTGAGTCCGTCCGTCCGTCTGTATGTCTGCCTGTCCGTCAAACCGTCCGTCCGTCCGTCTGTCGAAGCCGTTTGGCAGTTGAGTTATTTTGTTCATTTGAAAATTAAAAATGCATTTAGCGAAAGAAACAAATGTCTGCGCGCCAAATCAAGCCAACTCAAGCCGCAATCATTTTGACACGTTGCGTCCGTCCATCTGTATGTCTGTCTGTCCGTCGTTTGTGTGTGTCTTTCTGTCCGCGCAAAAGCGCAACTTTGCCAAATGGGTCGCTCGGTCACAATTTTCGGTTTTTGGGATGCACACACAACACACTCGGAAAAAGTGGTGCTGCGGCTTGGCTAATTGGCTTTCGGCTGCAGTTTAGTTTTGTTTTTTTCTTTTACCACATTTGGATATGTTAACGCACAGCAACTTACTTCTCTCGCTTTACTAGCGTTGGTGGTGGTTTCGCACTAATTCAATGTAAGTCGAAATTTTTTATTTTAAACTATTTTTGACTGGAAACTTAGCTAAGGTATCATTCTGCAGAACTCCGAAAATGTTTGGAACATGGTCCAAATTACTGATTACTAATATGATTTCTAGAATGATCGAAAACAGAGATAAAAATGTTCTGACTAATGATATCCTCATTGGGCAATTGCCATATGAAACAACAAATAAAATATTCAAAGTAAGTTCTACTAAAACTTTAAACAAATTTTCAAAGGTATTATAACAAATTCTGAATTTAAACACTTCCCATTTAAAATTTGAACATGCCCAATCAATAAATTCCACGCTCATGCCACACTAATACCAATTCGACTTAAGCTGCAGTATTTCGGTAGCGTTTGTCAGTCTGTCTGTCTGTTAACAGTTTCTTTGGTTGGTTATTGTGGTTACCAGATATTTGATCAATTTTATGGTTTTCAATATGGCTGCGGGACACAATTTTTGTTGTTTTGTTTTTATTGACAGATTGACATCGTTTCGAGGCGATTCAATAATAGGCTTTATATCTTAAATATTTTGGCTTACTTTTAAGATGAGTTAGTGGCAATATCAAATTGACAAAATTTAGGTTAATAGCAACGAAAATAGTTAAATTAAAAATTTCTTAATCATATGTTAATGTGAAGTGCTTAATAGTTAAACAAAACATTTTCAAATTAACTAGAAAATTTAGTTATTTTTAATTAGGAAAAACTCCAAAATATTTTAGGAACTTTATATATAAGAGAAAAAAAACGTAGTTATTTTGCAAAATAAGCGGAAGACATTTTTCGGAGTCATTGAAACCGAAAGTTGAACCACTTATACATACGTCGAAATACTTTAACAAGACAGCAACGCGGCGCTACCAATTAAAACTGTCCGAAATCACAGTCGTAAACTGTAAATTGTACATTAACTGACAATGAGGCAAATTAAAGACTCGTCTAGCTCCGGACTCGATTTCTTCTTACAATTATGAACGAATGAACGAAAAAATTAAATGATACTCGCATGCGATACGATGCGATGGCGGGTAATTTCAGCAACAATTCACAAAATTTGTTTGGGAAACCGCCATTCAACGCAAATGATCGAAATGAATATTTATGTTTTGTTAGTCAGTCTGTCTGTCTGTTTGTCTGTTTGTCTATAGCCAAAGTATTTAACGATATCCATCCACTATTGTAATAATAATACGCCAATGTCAGAGGAGGAATGAATTGTTGAAGGTGAAAGCATTTTCACTTTCCAAACCAATTTTGATGTCATAGTCGCGCTTTTTTGTTGTTTTGTTTTTGTTTTTGTATATCTGCAACTATTCGTATACAAAATCTACAAGAAGCATGTAAAATTAAAAAAAAAACAACGACAACAACAACAACAATACAGCTTAAATATATTAAAAATAAAGTAAAGAAATATTCACACATGTGATTCAGAAATGTGAAAAAATGAATATTCGCAAAATGAAAAGAAAAAAAAACAACAACTACAACAACAACAACAAAAAAAGATACATAGGTGCCATGGTAAAGAAACAAACATAGTTTTTTAAGTAACAATTAATTGCGAATCTGTCTAACTATCCGTCTGTCTGTCCGTCTGTCTGTTTATATGTCTGTCTGTTTGTTATTTACATTGTGTCCGGATGGAACAAAAGACTTGGGCTGGCGCACAACGACTTTCGCAGTGGCAATAAGTAACTACGGTAGTAAACAAAACGTAGTCATATTTACAGAGTTACGCTGTCGTATCTGCGCATATGGGTAGAGAATGCTACTACGCAAACAGGGTGATATCTGATTAACTGGTGTTTAAATTCTGAGATGAGCAAATAAATCATTTACATATCTATAAGGCTAACATTTTGAGGATATAACTTCAATTTCTAATGTCATATTAAAAAAAAAACCTAAAGTTATGGATTGCGAATTTTTTTTAATTGTGTTCTTTTAACGTTTTAAGAATTAAATTTTCCACCTTTTTATCTTTGACCATGTTTTAACGTCATTTCTTCCGTTGTTAGAAGAGGAAGTGAAAAGAGGGACTCAAAATTTTATTTACGATTTATTTGAAATTACGAGAAGTGAATCCGACTTTCTTTGACTAAGCAGCAGATTTAAATTATAAGATTTTTTTGTTAAAAAGGTTTTTAAAATATTTTGAATATTTTCTAAGTTATGTTTAAGGTTCATCGATTGAACCACACCCTGTAAAATGATTTTTCTGATATTGACAGTGGAGTTGATGATATTTTCATACACCCAACACAATACCAACACAATACCAACACTTGCTGTTGCGATTGCAAAGCATACCAGCCTAATTATAAGCTCACATGACAATGGGCCAATTACTGTAGGCATGCAGGCAGGCTGGCAGGCAGGCACTCAGACGGGTAGTAGGGTGCATAAATTAACATTTATGGTGCAGAAAAACCAACAACAACAAAAATAATGCGCAGCAAACATTTTTGGCAGTCAACTATTTTGTACTATTTACTATTCGTACAACAAAAATAATGCGCAGCAAACATTTTTGGCAGTCAACTATTTTGTACTATTTACTATTCGTATTCGTATTTGTGAAATCGAATATTGTCATCATCATAATTTGTGTATGTATGTATGTATGCCTGCCAAAAATAATGCTAACCACAAATATAATATATATTAATTTTTTGTTGTTTTTTTTTGCCAAAATTTTCGTCCATGAAAGCGTTTTTGGCATTTCGAGCGAGTATGACCGAAATCGAAATCGCGCTGCTGCTCCTCCTACCATTAGTCATTAGCCAAATATTACAATGAAAGCAGCCAATTACAGCCACAGTCGATACCACAAAAAAAAAAATAAATAAAAATAGTTATCAAAAAATCGAAGCGAAATGTTTTTGAACTATGTATAAATAATTTATTGGTAAGCGAAACAGACAGACACGCGCGCTCCTTGTCAATTGCCAATTAAACGACAAGACGACGAACGTAGCGCAGCGATTTGACTGCGATGACTGATTGAAATCGACCATTGTCTGCGTGTAGTTATTGAGTTATAAGCTTCTTCTTTTTTTTTCTTCTTTTTTTGAGAAGTTAAGCATTTAAGACATTTTCTTTAAATGAAATGTTTAAAGTAGTTTCTAGTAAAATCGTAATAAAATCATAAAAGCAGAATAATATTTTAACATGACGAAGCTATTAATTTAATAAGACTGGCATGTTAATATTTTCTTATTAACTTTAAACTAACTACTGGAATTTTTTTGCATATGATTTCAGCAGCATTCTAATCCCCAATTTCCGAACTATGAGTACTAAGGAAACAGAGATGCACCGGGAAGAATAATAAGTAATGGAAAATGTGCCACACCCATTTATTACGCCAACAATTTGTTCCATATTTGAATTTGCAATTATCAAAAAAAGTGTTTCGCAAAATGTTGCCATGGATACTTTAATAAGGATTCCATGTTAATTTTATTAAAGTTTTAACGACATTTTGTGACATGTTCGTTACCAAGAAACTTTTTTAAATAATAACTGAAATGATTAGCCAAAAGAATTGCATAAGCCACTCACGCACAACTTAACAATTTTAATTAAATTATTTGTATTTTTACTGCAATTATTATTGTCAATTAATTTGAAGAGGCACGCAGCTATGTCAAAATAACATTACGACAGTGTCGTGTCGGCCATTGTCTTCACGCTCTGTAAAGTGACACTTCGAAAGTAAGTCAGTGGACATCTTCATGGCTGTTAGAGTTTGTCTGTTTGTCTTTTGGCCTGTTGTTAATCTGCCCAGTGCGCTAGTCACTTTAAGCGTCTTGACTATGAAAAAAACAACAACCATGCTTATTGTTAGTAAATGCCTTCACAGTCATTGTTTAAATTTTTTTATGACCACTTTTGTCTACTCTTCTTCTATTGTTAGAAATAATTAAATAATAGTAGTACAACAAAAGGCGCTTCTTTTTTTCTCGACATGCCTTTTTGTATTGACTGTCATATGACCAGGTCCTCATGTGGCAGTTGACTTTTGAATTATTTTATGGCGCATAAAATCAAATTTTAAACTTCTGTTGACAAATTTGAAAATAGTTTTTCTTTTGATTGATTATAGAAAAATATATTTAAATATAATACGATTATTTGCATATTGAATGATTTGAGCAATTACGTTTATATTTATATATATAACAATTCAATGTAATAGTTTAGTATTTAACGCTTAATCTGCGCACATTTGCAAAGGAGCAAAATGGAGCAAACTTATTGCCAGTCCTAATGGACTTTCGCTTGCACAAAGCGCTTTTATTTTTATTGTGATTGCTAATTGCACTACTTAGTAGTATTAAATATTTTCTGCTGCTACAGCTCAGATCGAGCGTCGCGATATGAATTGCACTTTCTCGTGTGCGAAAATCATCATTTAGAATTATCACAATTATCGTACTCAACTCAAGTATCGATTCGAAAATGCTCGAATGTGAAATTTCTGCCATCGAGCGTTTACTTTTTAAAGGCGATTGTAGGAAAAAGTGATCATTAAGTGTAAAAGTTAAATGCTCGGCTTTTACTCAATACTCAATTTAGTGTTAACTTTTCTTTTGATGTTAACTTAAAAGCTTTAACAGATCGCTGAAATTCTCAAAGCACAAATTCTGTTGAATTTGAATTCTGTTACAATGAGAAGTTTTGAATTTCTTTGTTGAAATTTTACTTAATTTTAAATATTAAAATTCTGTTACATTTCATGGGACATTTTGATTTATTAAATCTTTCACTGAATCGTTGCTAAAAGTAAATTTTATATTTATAACAGTGCGCTAAAATTCTGTTAACTAAAATCCTGTTAGATCTAAATTATGTTAGATTAAAATTCTGCATATGAAATTCTAAATTTTAACTTCCTTAAATTTTCAATTAGGATAAATAGAACTTCTTAAAGGTTGCCTAATGGCTTTTAGGAATTGAATTTATAAGTGCCTAAAGTTCTTTTTAATTCTATTAAAGTAAAATTGAAATAGTTTAGATTATATTCTATTTAATTTATATAGAAAATTTAAATCTCTAAAAAAAATTACAACTACAAAAATGATTTTTTTACATATAATTTTCCTAATGGAAACAAAGCGAAATGTTTGAAAAATTAATTATTAAAAAAAAAAAAGAATTTTTTTTAAAATAATTTTTGACATTTCAATTAAAGTGCTTCACTGATTGTGCGATAATTGTCGAATATTCTAACATGTTGGCGTTGCTGCTGAGTCAAGCTCGTAAAAAAAAAACTCCAAAGCAACAAATCAACCCACAAACGTCCACTGACCAAGTGGGACAAGTAGAGTCAAAACATCTTTTGAGACTATAATTGACGTTCACCCACAACAGTCGACAACACAAAACTTTCAAGCATCAAAATTGTCTATAACCGCCATAAGTGAAAAGTTATATACGAAAAAGTACTCATACGAAAATATTTAATTATCGCAATGGAGTGCATAAATTTATTTATTAATTTCTATTAAGTATTTGCAAAAAATAACAATAAAATGTGACATCAGTAAAACGAAAAAAGTTTTTATATAACTTGTTTGAAGTAATAGAATTAATCATAAGACGAAGTTATTTGCATTTATTCTTCATCTTCGATTACAAATTTTCTTTTGATAAACATTTTAAATGTGTTGATCCAGAAAAAAATGCATTATTGAATTTTTGTTTGCGCCGATAATGCGCATAGTATTTAATACTATGCAATTGCAACACTGCTGACATAATCGCATCCTACGCTTCCTACCATCGTCTTCGATTAAATTTATTTCTCGCGCTCAGTCTTCGTAAAAAACTCTTAAAGCGAACACACGTGTACAGTCCACTTAAAACCCCATTTTTTGATACCACGTTTTTTCTTGTTTTTTTGTAATCACGTGAATATTTTTTGTTTCAATAAATTTTGTAAATCCTAACTAAATTACGCGTATTATTTTTCACAAACATTTTTGGTCCGTTCGAACCTGGATATCGTTTAATAAATTTCACAAATGGACGCGTTTGTACGACAGAGGTCTTCATTGAAGGCTCAAATTACGCGAATTGAAAATTTCATTCAAAAGCCCGAGTGCTCTATCGCTGAAATTAAAATGCGTTACGCGAAAATTGACGATATTATCAAAAGCTATGACGTTGTGCAAAACTCCATAGAACAATTAGTGTCTAACGAAAAATACGTTCAAGAACAAAATGAACGTGATGAGTTTGAATCGAATAGTTACAGAGTGAAAGCTAAAATGTTTGAAATGCTTGAGGCTGCAGCGCCAACTATTCCTAATCCCTTCAATATCGACGAGGAGGCCGTTCCTTCTCCGATCGAAGCGATGTTAGAAAGCCTAGCAAAAAACCAAACAACGCTAAATACGCTTTTGGAAAACTTTAACTCTGAACCTAATAGACGTGTAGTGACAGTTAATCGGTTTTGCGCAAAACCGCAACTACCGGAGCTGTGTGTTCCCGAATTTAGCGGTAAAATAGAAGACTGGATTCGTTTCCGCGATTTATTTAATGCCGTTGTCATAGACCGATCTGAACTCGCCGGCATCGAAAAAATGGAATATTTGCAAACACGCGTTAAGGGTGAAGCTTCATCGGTCATAAAGCATATCCCTCCAAGTAATGAAAACTTTGACATTGCGTGGAAAATTTTGTGTGAGTGTTACGATAAAACATCGTTAATTGTTAATGCTCATATGGAAAAGTTTTTCGAACAAAATGCTTTAAAAACTGGCAACGTAGGTGAATTAAAAAATTTTTACCGTGTAACTAACGAAAACTATAACGCGCTTACAGTTTTAAAGCAACCAATGGTGTCGTGGACAAAAGTGCTTCTCTACCACATGGTAAAGAAATTGGACGATAAAACGAGGCTCGCGTGGTCCCGAGAGACAAAAAACGTGGAAGAACCGACTTTCGAAAGGTTTTTGTCATTCATTAATGATTGCGTACGTGAGCGCGAAATCTTCGAAAAATCTTCCCCATCGCAAAACAATAACAATTTCAAAAAGGCAAAAACTCGTGTTTGTACAGTAACGGTACCTTTGACTCAGTTGGCGTCGACGTCGTCACAATGTGTTAAATGTAAACAAAATCACGCTCTCTATCAGTGTACTTCGTTTAAAGAACTAACAGTACCTGCAAGAGCGGAATTTGTTCGTGCTAGTGGCATTTGTTCTAACTGTCTACGTGGCAAACATAATTTGTCCGAGTGCAAATTCTCACATTGTAAAAATTGTAGTGAATATCACAACTCTCTCTTGCATGAAGGCACGAGTGTTAATACAATTTCAATAAATTCTGTGCAACAACCGCAAACATTTTCGGGCGTTATCTTGAGTGTTTTGCCAACCGCGATCATAATGATAAAGGACAATAATAGCACATGGCAACCGTGCCGCGCGCTATTGGACTCGGGGTCCCAATCGACATTAATCTCGGAATTTTGCGCTCAAAGACTGAGATTGCCACGCTCGCATGCATCAGTGTCAATAAGTGGTGTAGGCCAATACGGGAGGCCCTTAGTGAGTCGTGGAAAAATCGCAATAAACATTAATTGCAATTCGCAAAAGGACATATGCGCCGTTGCATATGTACTTCCAAAACTTACGAGTGATTTACCGCAAATACAAGTGCCAAAAACATTCGTCGAGTTTTTTATGAAGCTAAATCTAGCTGATCACAATTTCGGTAAACCAGGCGCAATAGACATTTTACTCGGTGCAGATGTTGTGTTTAAGGCATTTGTTGACGGCAACATTATGCATCCATCAGGAACTTTAATTGCAAAAAACACACTTTTCGGTTGGGTCATTGCTGGAAATATTGCTGGTGACGTCACAACAGAAATAAGTGTGCTACAAACAACACTTACTGATCTGGATCACCTCTTAAGAAGCTTTTGGGAACAAGAAAGCCTTACAGAAGGTGATTCAGTTTCGATACAAGCCGAGTCTGAAATCGAACAACATTTCGTCGAAACACATCGTGTCCAAGCTGACGGCCGTTTTATTATAAGTCTTCCATTCAATTTTCATTTACATAAATTTGGGGAAACGCGCAACATGGCGCTTAATAGACTTATAGCTATGGAAAGGCGTTTTCGACACGATGAATCATTAAAACGGCAGTATGTCGATTTTATGCGCGAATACGAGGAGTTGGGGCATATGACCCGAGTGTCATCTAACGACGTAACCAACAAGTCATATTTTCTTCCGCATCACGCCATACTAAAACCCTCTAGCACAACTACAAAACTTAGAGTGGTTTTCGACGCCTCGGCTAAATCCTCTAATGGATTTTCCCTCAACGACTGTTTGCAAGTCGGCCCTGTTATACAGCACGACCTTTTTTCTATTCTGGTGCGATTTCGTAAATTTCGCATCGCATTTTCGGCCGATATAGCGCAAATGTATCGCCAAATTTTGGTAGCAGCTGATGACAGACGTTTTCAACAAATTCTTTGGCGCGAGTCTGAGAACATGGAACCCGTAGTGTATAAACTTAATACGATCACCTATGGCATGACTCCTGCGTCGTTCTTGGCGACGAGAACACTCAAGCAAATTGCTTTAAACAATATTCAACAGTGTCCCGAAGCATGTCATCATCTCATGCATCAGTTCTATATGGATGATTATATAGGGGGGGCGCACACTTCCGAAGAAGCCGGTCAAATTACACGCGATCTCATAAATATTTTGATGTCTTCTGGGATGAAGCTAAGAAAATGGGCGTCGAATTGCCAATTATTTTTGGAAGACATTCCTCTTAACGACAGAGAAGTTACAGATGAATTATTCATATCCGAAAAGGGCGGTGTAAAAACGCTGGGTATAATATGGCAAACACGACATGATCACTTTTGTTTTCGCATTAGTCTCACTGGCTCGAATGTCGCCGTTACAAAGAGAAAAGTACTATCGGTCATTGCTAAAATATTCGATCCGTTAGGTTGGATGGCGCCACTCATAGTTTTCCTCAAACTCTACATGAAAAAACTCTGGACGGCTGGTATTGGATGGGACGATCCCATTTCAATGGAGCTTCGTGATGAGTGGGACCACTTTGTAGCAGACGCTAATCAACTTAACAATGTTGTCATACCAAGATGGACACATTTCTGCCCAGGCGCTTCTGTAGAGCTTCATGCATTTGCAGATTCCTCAAAGGTAGCTTTCGCAGCAGTTATTTACCTGCGTGTCAGTGATCCGTCCGGTAAAATACATATTTCACTTATAGCCAGCAAATCTCGCATTGCACCTTCAAAACCTGCAGATCAGAGTATCCCAAGGCTTGAATTGTGCGCAGCTGTACTGGCAACGCAACTTTTAGAGAAGGTCACAAACGCTTTAGCCATTGCTAATTCACAATGTTTTGGTTGGACTGATTCGTCATCCGTATTTTATTGGATTGCGGGATACCCTCGACAGCGCAATGTTTTTGTCGACAATAGGATTTCGAAAATCGTAAGCTTTCTGCCACCGTCGCAATGGCATTACGTTTCAACATCCGAAAACCCAGCGGATCATGCTACACGTGGCATCAATCCCAAGCAACTCATTAATTTAACGTCGTGGTGGAATGGCCCGTCCTTCTTAAGTGAAGAAATCATAAAGTTTCGCCCGATACCAAGTGCAGCGAATAAAAATAAGACGATTACCGCGACATCAACAAATTTGACTGCGATAAACTACGACTTCTACAATGAACATCTTTCTCGCTTTTCGAATTTGAATCGACTTATACGATCGGTGGCTTTAATAAAACGACTTTTTTATAATTATACGCTCGAGACCCAAAATCGTCGCCGCGGACCTCTTTCGCAACAAGAAACTTTGGCTGCACGGTTTTTAATTATTCGATTAAGCCAAAATTCATCCTTTCCTGAAGAAATTCGATTCCTACAACGAAACAAACCTCTGCTCAAAAGGAGCCAATTATCGGGATTAAATCCATTCATCGATGACCACGGCGTAATAAGAGCAGGCGGCAGATTAGGAGAAGCCGATATTCCTTACGAGCAGCAACACCCTTCAATTATCCATAAAAAGCATCACCTAGCGAAACTGATTATCGCATGGACTCATAAACAAAATCTACATTCTGGTCTTCGTCAGACTACATACTTGGTTTCCTTGATGTACCATATCGCGGGCTGTTCTAGCGCGGTTCGGCGTTGCATTTATCAATGTCCAACTTGCATGCGTCATAAGGGCAGACCGTTTCAACAACAAATGGGACAACTACCTCGACAACGAGTGCAGCCGAGCCTGCCATTTCTCAACACAGGCGTTGATTATTGTGGTCCAATCACAATACGTTCTTGGAATGGCCGCGGTGCCAAATTATACAAGGCATACATTGCACTATTCGTCTGCCTAGCAACAAAATCAATCCATCTGGAGCCCGTTACAGAACTTACGACTCAGGCCTTTCTAGCTGCTTTACGACGATTTGTTGCGCGACGCGGTTTGTGTCGGAGCATCTTCAGCGACAACGGCCTTAATTTCGTTGGGGCCAACCAATATCTGCGAGACATCTCTAATCTTCAGCAAACTGATGGTTTTCGACAGGCGGTAGCCAATGAAGCGGTCACAAAGGGCATCGACTGGCACTTCTCGCCTCCTCACTCTCCACACTTCGGTGGTTTATGGGAAGCGGGAGTCAAGACCATCAAGTTTCATTTACGTAGAGTAATGGGCACTACTTCATTTACTTACGAGGAATTATCAACAGTGTTATGCCAAATCGAGGCCTGCGCCAACTCACGACCTTTGTGCCAACGTTTTGAGGGAGATCTAGATCCTTTGACACCAGCTCACTTCCTTATCATGAGACCCATGCAGTCGGCGCCTGATGAAATCGCGCCACCCGCAACAGCTTTGCAACGTTGGCGCTACATGCAACACATAGTGCGAGATTTTTGGCGAAAATGGTCTGTCGACTACCTTGCTCAACTTCGCCGCCGTCCAAAATGGAATAAGCTTTCTCAAAATGCAAAACTGGGTGATGTTGTCGTACTACTAGATGAAAATCTACCTCCCTGCAAATGGCTTTTGGGTAAAATCGTTCGTCTTTATCCTGGAAGAGACAATGTTATTCGTGTCGTGGATGTGAAAACAGACAAAGGAGAGTATCGCCGATCCATCTGCAAGCTATGCCCACTTTTCGTCGACGACTAGTTTAAGGCATGGCCTTCAACGGCGGGAGTATGTTTGCGCCGATAATGCGCATAGTATTTAATACTATGCAATTGCAACACTGCTGACATAATCGCATCCTACGCTTCCTACCATCGTCTTCGATTAAATTTATTTCTCGCGCTCAGTCTTCGTAAAAAACTCTTAAAGCGAACACACGTGTACAGTCCACTTAAAACCCCATTTTTTGATACCACGTTTTTTCTTGTTTTTTTGTAATCACGTGAATATTTTTTGTTTCAATAAATTTTGTAAATCCTAACTAAATTACGCGTATTATTTTTCACAAACAATTTTAAAAGAATTAGAAAATATTCTCAGCATTTTCAGAAAATAAGACAGAATCTATTTTTTGTTTTCAATTTTACGTTTTTTGACTTTGTGCAGCTATAACTTCGTTATTTTGAATGGAACTTATTCATATTGCTCCAACGAAATTTCAATCAATTAAATGTCATTCCAAACCATGTTTCATAACGTTTCTAGCTGTAACAGTCTTCAAGTTCTAGCGATTAAGACCTAAGCTCATTAGTTGTGAGGATAGTTTAACATTTTAATTATAGTGGACCGACGCTTGCAGCTTCAACTTAAAAGCGCCGGTGCATACTTCAAAAGCAAGCGACTATGTAACAGAATTTATATATTGTAAAGTAAATAAAAATTACATGCTTTATTTTATATACATTCAAATGTATATTTAACATAATCGCTTACATGCTGCCATGTAACAATTATGAGCATAAAATCTAAACTGAAAATACGAAATTTGAAAAGTTCAGAACAACTTCATTTACCAAAGAGTGGCGGATGTGCTGCTGGCGAATATATTACGCGCATAACTCCGCCAAAAATTGCGCCATTAATTATAAATTTCAGGCTAAAGCCGCGCGGGTTTTCTTTCCTATTCTCTTCTATTTTTTTCCGTTTGTTACACTTTTAATGCCCACTTTTGTGTTTTCATCAGACTAATGGACTCGTGAGACTCTTTTCGTTTGTGCCATTTTGACATTTTAGCCATATTTGCGTTTCTACGCTTTTAGTGAATAATGGTCGATGCTTGTGCAAAAATGGGCTCGTTTCAGAATTTTGTGCGAAATTTTACCTTGAGATACTTTCGAGTAAATAAAAAACTTTTGAGGTATGTCCAAAAAACACGAAAGTTTGGCTTGTTACTTTTCATATGTAAATGCGTATTGTTGCAAGCGACTTTTTGTTTTTGTTTTTTTTATTTTACTTTGTTGCTAATTAATTTAGTTGGAAATGGCAAATTTTGTTGTTGTTTTTTAGCGAAAAACAGTCATGAGCATTAAAATAGAGATGCGTTTCAATAAAGGTTACAGAAGAGTTTGGTTATCATAAACTGAATACCGAATTTTTTCGAAATGTCTTTTAACATCTTTAAAATTAAGAATGAAAAGATGTTCCAAAACGTTGCTTAATCGCTTTTAAGGGTTAATTTTTATATTACAAGAGCGACCTAAAATAAATAAAGAAGTCATTTAAGTGAAACTTAACTCTTTTTAATTGGTTCAACTAATTTTCCAAAATATAAAAACTCTCACAAATTAAATTTTTCAATTTGAATAAAAAAAAAAACTCATCACCAGGTCATCGTCAGAGCATGTCTCCATTTGCATGTGCATGGCTGTAGCTTGTTGTGATGTTGACCACAAAAATATCAACTGACGTAAGTGCCACAAATAAACAAGAGTAGGTGGGCTGACTTAACTAGTGTGTGTGTATGTGTGTGTGTATATGGTCAAATGTACATTTACGTATCATATTTAATTCATGTGTTAATTTTTAACCAGTTAAGTTCAGTTTGAAGGGCAACCTAAAGTTTAAATTTTGTGCTTAAAGTTTAATTGTGGCAGAAATAGGTTAAATTTTTTATTAGGTTTTTTTCGAGTTGGGCATGGAAAATGCAACTTTCTTCGATTTGTTGAGTCCAAAGCTAAACCTTAAGCGTGATTAAGTATGCTCATTATTATTTATTTATTTTCATATACTTGTATTTTATTTTTATCTATTTCCAAACAAGTTTTGAGAGTGCGCCCAACTGGGCAGAGGGGAGCCATTTTTATTTTTATTTCTGTTTTTTATTTTTCGAATTTGAAACGGAATAACCACGAATTGGCATAAAGAACACAGTTGAAAACACGTTTGATGAGTGTGTGTGCAAGTGTGTGTGTGTGTGTGTAACAATAAAAAATAGAAGAAAAAACGAATAAAAAAAATAAACAACTTTCGTTCCCATTCATCTGGCACGACGACAGTTGGCCAACGTTAATATAAAAAAAAAAAGTTATTTTAATAGAACCAAAAGCAGTCAAGTAGTTTTTTAGTGCTGAAAAACTGTTCTGGCATATGGAGGTGTTAATTGTTGTTGCTGTTGTTGTCCGTGAAACGTATTAAAAGCACCCAAAACAGTTCTTCTTGTTTTGGCCAATAAACTGTGGGAAAACTCATAACAAAATCAAAACTTGAGTTGGTTCTTAAGGAGGCGTTCGGAATTATTCCATGCTTTGTGAATGGCTTAATTTATTGTGCCATAAAGATTTTACATCCGGTTTGGATACGAATTATTGACAGCGATATAAACGCTTTTTTTTGGAGTTGTTAATAAACATTTTAGAATATTTCTGAGCATTTCAAAAAACGTTTTTATGCTAACAATTAATTTTTGTATTAACAATTTATTTATGTTAATTTTGGTAAACGTTAAAGAAAGCTTAGTTGGAGATTGATTGACTCGCGTTGGTTAAATCAAAAATAAAAAGATTCCTTATCATAAGGGCAATGGTTAATTTAGGTGTTCCCTTTTCCGCTTTATATGAATATGTTAAGGAATTGCTGCTTGAGTGTCGTCACTGTTAACGCTCTAACTTAAAAACTAACTAAACAAAACTGACATGAAACATGCTTTGGATACGCAATTAAGTGTCCAATATTATCTCAAGTATAACTTCAAATATGAAAATGTCGTAACGAAGTTATAGCGGCTTAAAGTAAGAAATTTCACTATCTACATTTGTACTGAAAGTTTACTGTCCGTCATCACTGTTAACGCTTAAACTCCGAAACTGATTAACCTAGAAGCATTTTGAAACATGCTTTGAAAACACAATTGAATGCCCAATACTTTTTAAGAACGCTACTTAAAATTTGCTTGGATCATAACTTCCTTCTTAGCTGCTTTTAATCGAAAAAAGGTTAATACATGTCAATAAATTAAGTGTTCAAGCTTTAAGGTTGTTCTAATGTTGTAGGTTAATGCTTTTCAATAGCAAATAATTGTATTTTACATCATTTGTTCTAGCTGGCTTTGGGCCGTATCGAAGAGCTGCTATTAAGCTGTTCTTAATGTCAGACAAAAGATTTTAATTTAAATTAAAATTAAATTTTAATGCCGCGTACATTTCTCATTTGAATTTAATAGCCAGCACAAATTATGCTGCTAAATTAAAATCAGAAAAAAGTTAATAAATAATAATAATAGTTGAGTCAACAAAATAAAACGTATTTTTTGTTTTGTATTTAGCCAACTCGGAACATAGTTTTAAGCCACCACATTTCGTAAATGTGTGCGCTGTGCGAGTGTGGGCTGCATACGCGGCTGTTTTTTTTTAAATTAATTTCAAGCGTCAAAAACTTACAAAAACGTATACAAAATTAAACAAAATAAAACGCTAAATGAAAAAAAAATAAATAAAATTGTTAAAAGACGCGAGCAAAAACAAAATCGACGTTAAAACGTCAAAGCGGGAAGGAGGCGAGCGAAATCGGTTAAATGACCTGGCATGAAATGAGATCATAAGAGTTGCATGAATCAACAAATCCGAGTGTTGTGGCCGCAAAAAAGTGATTGAACTCCCTCTTCCACTTTTTATTTTTTTATATACTTTTCCGATCGTTGTAAGCGCGATTGTTGAAATCTTACATTTGCTTTTAACAATAATAAATAATAGTCATTTTTTACTGTTCTCAATTTTGACAGCCAATATTGAAATCATTAAAAAAATTGGGAATTATTTTGCGAACATTCTTCAAAAAAAAAATTAATTAATGTTTTGTTTAAGGAGAAGAACTCGTGTGTGGGCTGGACATGCTCTACTTTTGTTTTAGGCGCCTCAAATGTGCTTCGGAAAAATTTGGAAAAATGTTTCATCATATTTATTAATCATTCTTCTATGGCATGAAAATAAAACAAATATGATAATAGTTTATACATTTTAATATAAAGTATAAACAAATTAATATTTCAGAAAATGTCTGAGCAATCCGAAAGATACTTTTCGTTTCAACAATTCGATTGTGATTTTTCGTAAGCGTTAACAAATGCGCAACCCGATTTAAACCGATAATCCAGCATTTTTACAGGGTTGTAAAGCTCGTATACGACTAGCTCGCTCGCTCAGCTCAGTTCAACAAGCAGAAAGAGCTGAGCGAACGAGTCAAATATGAACAATTCATAACCAAGACTTTTTAGTTCAAGATGTACTTTAATCAATTATTAAATTTTAAGGGTTCTGTCTTCAGCAAATACTAAAAAAGTACCACTTAGCCAAAATTAAATAACTTTAAAATACTCGTAAAATAAGAAACTTAGAATGTATAAAAAATTTCTTATTTATTTACTTCAAAATAAACAAATTAAACGAGTTTTCAATGAAATTGTTTAATTCAAATAAAATGACTCACAAAAAATAAAATGACAAATAAAAATAAACCAAAGTTAAATTAAAAATAAATTCGCGTAGAAAACCTTCAAAATTTTTTAATTCATATGTAAATATTTTAAAATTATTAGCATACATATATATATATAAAATCAAGTTTTAAATAATTTAACTGCCAAAGTTAACAGAAAGAAGAATTTACTATTAAATTGAAGATATTGTTTATTTAATTTGTTATTAAATCATTTGTGATTTATTTCATAACAAAAAATCATAAAATTTGTCTACTAACATTTTTGGCAGTTGTTGTATTTAGTTTGACTTGAGCTTGAGTTGGTCCATTGCACACGTTGCGGTAATATTCCAAATTTAGAACCACCGAGTGGCCACAAATTAAAAACGCTCGAAACAAGTTTATTTGCGATTTTGCAAAATGTTTCAAATAAAATTGTTTTATTTCAAATCGTTAGAGACAGAAAAGACAGACAAACAGACAGAAAGAAAAAAACAGAAAACACAAAACGAGCGTTAATAAGCAACTTGAAAGCGGATTTTTTTCAAGGTTCACCACTGCCAATCGCAAAAAACTAAAAACAAAATAAAAATAAAAGTAGTTAGCAGAGTTGAATGAATAAAATACAAAAAAAATTAAAATAAAATAATGGCCAATGGACGGACTGGCAGGCAGGCGGCCAGTATTAAACTACGGAACGTACGCGCTGCTGCGTGAGCTGAGCTGAGCTGCAAACGTGGTATGAATCATAATGTCTAATTTTTTATACTTTTCGCATTTAGCATTTAGCATATTCAGGTTACTTCATACCATAAAGTACTTTACACACAACAAAAAAACAACAACAAAAATAAAATTAAAAATAAATAAATTTAAAAAATAATAAAAATAAAAACAAACAATTTAAAATTAAATGTATTCAATAAAAATGTACATTAATAAACGTAAGAATTAAATTGATATGCAATTTTGTAACTCTTACGTTGGTTAATGTAAACTTTTCTTAAAAAAATTTATTAACTATTTAAAAATTTAAAGAAAAATTTATTTTTAATTTATTTCTAAAATTATTTTTATTTTTAAATAAATCCTTAAATCAAATTAAAAAAATTTTAAATGCTAGTTGACATAAATTTGCTTGTTATTTGACATTTTATCACTTCAAAATGATATGACATAATGTCAATTTAATATTTAAACTTTTGAATTTACATTTTTATAATGTAAAATGATTATTTTAAAAGCAATTAAATAAATAATTAACTTTAATTATTATTCGTTTTTTTTTTAGTGTAGATAATTGAGGGGAAAAATTGTAAAAGAGGCGTGTAAAAGAAAAACGCTGTAATAATTGTAATGGTAACAAATTACAATTTGCATGCGGCAGAAAAAAAAAGAAAAAACAATTCTGGAGCAGCACGTTGCGTCGCAAATGTCTCTTGACCAAGTGTGCTGTAATTGTGAATGGTGTGGTCGCTGCTTTGACATGTAGGGGCAGCGCGGTGGGATGTGAGGGGCGCTACATTTGGGTCTTTGGCACCGGAATGCGTCGTATGCGTGCCAGCAGACCTTAATCGTTGGTTGGTGAAATGTTGGCCGCTAGGTGCCTTATACTATCAAGTCCATACCCCCACCCATACCCATGCCCCTACCTTACTTCATTCGAGTATTCAGTATTAAGCAGGTATGTATGAACAAACATATGTATGTGTGTGTGTGTACGTTCGTTCGCCTATTTCTCAAATGATGAATCAACTTTTGTTGCCTTGCGTTTTGCGCTCGTTTTTATTATTTTTTGATTTTTGCGGTATTGCCTTTGCATTCTTCTTTGAAACAGAACTGGTTTTCACCAGCTCTTCGCAAATGGACACAAAGATATAAACAAAAACGAAATGAAATAAAATTTAATGAAAAAGTTGTATGCAAATCAGTTTTAGTACCCTACATGCCGGCAAACAAGGTTTTTTAACTGTAAGCTGCCAGATACTTTTGTATCTTCGAGTGTGTACAAAAAAAAAAAAAACAAACGAACTATTAAACACTTTACAACTTGTAATTGTCTCATACGAGTATGTGAGTTGGCAATATCAAAAAAGTTGTTTGACTAGCGAATGGCCAAAACATTTGTTGACTCCTATTGAATAAGCAAGGGTCACTAAGGTGGCGCAAAACCGTGCATTTAATTTAATCGAATTTATTCAATTTAGCATCACTTTTAAAAGTGTTTATAATCATATTATGATCAGATCTGAATACATCCGTAAAATTTTTGAATTGCCTCAAGAATATAATCATATTCTGTTGAATATATGATTAAAATTAAATCTAAATATGTATCAAAATCGTTATGAGTATATGTGGAAATAGATCTGATTATATATAAAACAAGAAATAACCACTGAATAACTGAATTTTTAGATGATAACTGATCACGCCAGTTTTTTTCACATGAGTAGCCAGAAAATCTCTTTAATCTTAGAAAAGATGTGATTTTTAAACTAACATAATAAAATCTAAACAGAATTTACTTGAATTTCTATTAAAAAATTTGCTAAAACACTTAACTTATTTTAAAGGTACTAAACTCGCATTTGTTACATTTGACTGACATTCTCACGCATATAATGCTACCTTAGTAATGCTACCTTGTCAAGTGGTTGTATAAAATTTATTGCTATATACAATTAAAAAAGAAAATTCTATTGATTTCTTAGCAATGAAAGTCAGTGCACCTGTGCATCAATTATTTATGAATATGTCATTAAGGAGAATGGTTGGGAAAAAACTTCTTCTTTAAATGCGCCATAGAGCACTTTATTTGAACAACTGTCAGGGACACACACAACTGTCATACGTTGGTAGAAAATATCGATTTTTAGTTTTTTCTCCCCCTCTCCCCTCCTCTCCATTCAAAAAAAAAAATTTTTAAAAGCTATTTACTATCTTACTTACGACACTTTTATGTCGATCTAGTGCTGACAGTCAGCCAGTCAGTCAGTAGCAGTCGCTGATGCAGTTTTGTATAGGTATGTAAGTGTGTAACAGGTAAGTAAATGTGTGTATTCCAGTTGACGTTTCTTTGGCATGTGTCATTGCGCATTTTCGATTTTTTTTATCTCTTCAGGAAAGCGAACAAATACAACTTAAGTTTTCCACGAAGTGCCACACTATCGCGGTGCTTAAAAGCAAAAACAACCAAAATAACAACAATGGTGGAGAGACCGTATCACCAACAACTCCCACTACCAAAACAAAGTTAGTGCGAGTCGTTGTCTGTTGTTGGCCTTGAACTTTTGTATTTGCGTTTTTATCAGCGCTTTTATACTTTTCTCTGGAAATACTGGAATATTACAATATCCGCGCATTAACTACGGAAACACTAACAGCAGAGGCGGAGCCACTAGCGGGGTCTATGGTGTAAGTAATACGTTTAATTAATATTTGGATAGGTTAGCGATGAACTAACGAAGTTTATTCATTAAGTTCGATCTATCAATAACGTTGTTATAAAAATGATCCGCGAAAGGTTTAAAATTGAGATGCAAAAGGGTCACCAAGGGGGCACCAAAAGGCTTAAAAAGTGGTCAATAAAATTAAAATAAACCATTTCATGGTATTGACCTTAATCCTGCTAATATGTTTGAAATTGAGTTTAATTACATTTGGACTTTTTTACTTCTGCTAAGTTAGGCTTTAACTTTTTTTGAAATTTATTTAAAAGTGGTTATTTCAAAATTGTCCACTATTTTCATCTAACTTCGATTGTCATGACTTTAAAGCCTCCTTGAAAGTATACTGAATCCGTCACTGATTCACTGTCCAATTCGAGTGACAAAATTTTCGTGCGTATTTTGATATTTTCAAGGAGTGTCATGAACGTTGTTCGTGGTCGTTCGCTGACGGTAATTAGCATAGTGGCCTTTACCGAGGTTAGTAACGTTCCTTTGCTTTGCTTAGTTAGAACAGTTCACTGCTGCTATTTACTCTAGTATTAGGCTTAAGGGAGTAGAATGGTTATGATGTGTTCCTGCCAATGACTTCATATTTTTTTACAGACAAACATCAATTGACATCATCGCGCTATTGAGCCAAAATTGATGGTCATGAACCTGGCTAGTATGAAAGTTTAATCAAAGTGGAAAGTTTCTTGAACCGAAAACAATCGAAATTTTTACTGAAGATTTGCTGTCACTTAAGTGGAATTCTACTCAAAGATGAAAACGTTCTTAGATATTCTAGGTCTATTTACAAGTATATACGTAGTCTTCGGAACGAACAGATTGGCGGGTGATCCTTAAATAAAAATTAGCACATAGTTTCAGACTCACCTCAATTTTCGTGGAATAATCTTCTATCAGTTTCTCCTGCTGCTTGACCAACTCCTCGTTCTTCTCCAGCAATGCCTTGCCCAATTCGGCGGCCAGCAATATGTCCGATTCCTTTTGTTGCAATTGTGCCCAGACATCGGTCTCGGGCGCACGTTCATTTGCAGTGGTGCGAGCCTCCATTGCGTGTATATAATCCTCTAGATCAATAGAGCCAATGCTGGAGTTGTGCTGTGACGATGATGACGTCGAGTGGGGTTGGTGATGGTGATGATGCTGCTGCTGCTGATGATGTTGATGATGTTGATGATGATTGTTGAATGGATCATCAAGACGATCGCCGCGTATCGAGAATATTGAATTTGTATGCGTTTTAGGTTTATGCATATTGCGCAAATGTTAGAAAAATAGTAGACGTAGTTACATATATATACATATATGTATATATATGTATGAAGATAGATTCTTAGGTGATTATGGTGGTTGATGGTCTATGATAGTAGCCAGTAGTATTAGATACACAAACGTAGTTTTTCGTTTTTTTTTTTTGATTTTTTTAAAAATTCAGTCCAGGTTAGAGGTTTGGGTTAAGGTGGCAACAACATGGCGCTGTAGATTTAGACTTTTTTTTACTTTCTTTTGAAAAGTTGTTGTTTTGGTTTTCTTAAGTAAATACGTGGGCATGTGCTTGGCAGTATCACCGACACCAGTTTTAAATTGAATTAATTTTAAATTTATTTACTTTTTTTTGTTTGTTAAAGATTTAGTAACAGCTGCTGATGTTGTTGGTGATATTTGGGTTATTTACACTGCGCGGATGAGGGTAGAACTTTTGGCGTATTATCTACACAAGTATGGAAGAAACATATGTATTTGTTACCTAAATAATCTAGCAATATTCAAGCAGTTAAGGACAAATAAATAGTGATAATATGTATAATTGGCTCTAAACATTTTAACATTTAAAATCAATAAAAACAAATTTTACAAAATGAAAAAATAATTTTTAATATAATTTTTGGTAATAATCACTTCAAACAATTTAAAACATTTATTGTTGTTTTTTTTTCAGTGTAAACCTCACCTCACACGAGTAAGTGACGAAAGCAGCAAGTTTCAGTAGGATCACTCAGCAAAAGGAGTTGTAGAGCGGCAAAAAGAAGAAACAAACAAAAAATGCACGTAAATTGATACTATTTTCTTGTTTGTTGGTAGTTTGGCTTTAACAAAGGGTAACAGAGGTCACGTTGAGTTTAAAAATTTTTCGCAAGCTTTGCTTCGTATACGAATATAGAAAAGGGGGAAGCAGTCTTTTGGCCGCTTTTTTGCTTTTACTACATATTTCGTTTTGCAATTCTTTTTGGTTTTTCTACTTCTTTTCGACTGCTTCTCTACTACTTCTGCTACTGCTACTTTTTTCGTATTAAGACTATGTATTGTACGTTACTCTGTGTTGAGTTTGAGTTTATTGTTTTTTTGTTGTTGTTATTTTTGCTTTGGATTTTTTAAGTTAAATACTTCTTTAAGCCAAGTTATTCACCGACACCCGAACTCTGTGACGTGTCGTTAGTAGAGCAATGATTAGGTACATGTCTATACATACATGCATACGTATATATATTTATAATATGCATATATAAATATATACTTTGAGTATAAACCAAATCGCACTCAAAAGAATTGATCTAGTTGCGTTTTTATGTACGATAAATAAGAAGAAATTTCACGTTCGAAATCGAATCGTAAAAGCCATTGGTTTACGACAGTGACGTAAAAAAGTTTCTCTTACGGATTGCTAAAAATTAAAAATAGTCAATTTTATTTATCAAAGTTTATAATTAATTTCTTTAAAAAGTTGTTGTTTCACATAAAGTTGATATCGAATATATTTTGTATACGATTTCCGTCTGTCTGCGCGAGTTATTACAGTAGCAATAAAAAAGATACTGACGTGAATTTTGGTATGTGAGCTTCTATTTTTTATGCGAATAACAAAAACATTTTATTTTGTCGAAACATAAGCGTGAAATATCATTCAGTAAAAAAACACTTTTTCGGTTGATATCTCTATGTATTTAGCAACATGAAGACTAGATCAATTATTTTGCTTTGCAACTTGTTGTAAATTGTATATAAATATATACGCTTATATGTTTTTAATTTTATAGAATATATTATTTTTGCTTTTGTTGAAAAGCAAAGAAGCCGTTAAAACTTTTCGCATATAAGTATGTATATTTATTTTTATATACATATGTATATATTAATAAATACAATATATAAATATGAAATTTTTTTAGCAGGTAGTTTTGATGAAAAACATTTCTTTATTTTTTTTTATTCACATTTACTTTTTAGTTGTAACTACTAAAGCTGTTATTGTTGTTGTTTCACTTCACGCTTTGTTGACTTAAGTGTAACACCGCCGCCGAGACTTACGCGTCGTTATTTTGCGCCTGCTCCGCCGTTTTTTATTTGATTTGATTTGATTTTGTATCTTTTCACTCGAAAACGTTTCGACTTTTCGCGATTTTGCAGATACAAAATATTTCCGTTACGATTTGTAGATTTAGTTTACGTTTTTTTTGTAATTTTATCTATGCTTATTTTCCAACAGTATCTAATTTCGTGTTGTTTTTTTATTGTTGGTGTATTTTAATATTTTTGTATGGGTGTGTGTGTGTTTGTGAAATGTCCCTCACCGGAATTATTGACAAAACAAAATTAAATCGGCGTATTACATGTCTCACTTGTATAGAACGAACTTCAACTTTGTTTGTCTGTTTGTTAGTTTGCCTGTTTGTCGGTTTGTATGTTTATCTGTTTGATTGCACTGCACTTTCTCAGCTATTAACCTTAGTCACGATTGTTTCCTTTTTGTTTTTGTCTCTCGTATTATTTATTTGTTTTCGCTTTTGTTTTTGTAAATCAAGAACAAAGCACATCCGACTCTGATATCGAAGCTGGTTTAGTTTAGTTTACCTTTTTGGGTTTTAATTTGTTTTAGTTTTTCCGTCTTTTGCGAGTTGCACGAGCGAACGTTTTTTCTTAACTGAAATGGCCAAACACGAAGTAACCAAGTCAACCGCTTTTTTTGGCCGAAACGAAAGAAAGACGCTCGCTCGATTGTTCGGTCGTTCGGTGGTAGCATTCGTCGTTTTATTACCAACAACTATCAATAAATAACTGTCGTAAAAGAGCGTAGTTAAATGAGAGCGCGCGTTCGACCAACGAAGTTCAAAAAGCACAGAAGAGAGTTAAGTATTGCACAAAGTTTCAGTTCTCTGCTTAAGTAATACACTGAAAACAAGCTCAAACTAGAAATACTACAAATAATTAATTTGAATTTTTTTTACAATATATGTACATAAAAAGAATCTAGAAAAATAGAGGCAATTGTCAATTATAATGGTCAATAAGTAAGCAACTAAAAAAAAAAAATATTCAACAGTTAAAACATTTTCCACTTTTGGACAATTTTAAAATTTATTTTTTATCATAAAAAAATATGATATGAATTCAAATTTTTTTCAGTGTGTAACTTAATGCTTTTTCAAAGAGCATTTCTGGCTTAAACTTAAACTTTGTACGAATAAGTTCCACAATATGAGCAAATGAAAGACAAAGAGCGAGAGTATGAATCAGATGAAAGCAGTGGTTGAGAGCGCTTTTAGTTAAACTAACAATTACTGCAGTTACACAAATAGTTAGAGAGAAAGAGAGAGAGCGCGCACTGTGCTCTGTTCTTGCGGAGTTCAGCCAATATTGCAGTCAAGGGTGCAGTCGCAGCAGCAGCTGCGAAGAGAATTCGGCCGCGCGGCATATGTGCAATTATTTTGAATTGGCTTTTCGGTTGGTAAGTGGCGATGTCTGTGTGCTTATACGTTAGTACGTTTGTGTGTTTGTTGGTAAGCTTGTACCCATGCAGCACTCGTACACTTTAAAGTGGTAGTTTTCAATTTGTACAGGCTACTGACTTTTTATCTGGTCTTCCGTTCGGTGCTGTGGTAAGGTAAGGTAAGGTACGGTTCCGTTCGTCGTACGCTCGTTCGTTTTGCCTGATTGACCTTATTCTGGCCCTCAGGTTATGTGTGCAGTTTTTCATTTAATTTCTGTTTTTTTTTTTTGCTGTGTTCTTCAATTTTTCTATTTTTCTGTTTTATGAGTGCCGCCGCTTCTCTCTCAACTTGTTCCGTCGTCGTCGTCGTTGCATTTTAATTAAGCTTTTACAGTTTCGTCTAATTTTTCATCGCAGTTTTACCAATTTATGTTGGTTGGGCACTCAGGTACAATACCGACTCGAGTACCAGTTTAAGTTTATTTTTATTGTTGTTTTAGATTTCTACTACACGCGAAAAAATCCAAAGTTAAATTAAATTTTTATAATATTTAATGTTTTTGATTTTATTCCAAGGCTTTTTATATTACATACACATTTTTCTTTACAATAAAGCGTTTAACATTTTGCATGTCAAAGTTCAAAAATATTATTTTCATAGAAAATTTCAGAAATTTAAAAAAAAAATTAAAATTTTTTGAAATATATAACTTTCAAGTGGTTAAAAACATGACAGTTTATTCGAGTTTGTTAATTCAACATGATGCTGTGTCAGTTTAACATGAATTATAATGTCAAACTCATTTATAAAAAAAAAATGAAGAAAGCGTTAATTTAACACGATATAATATTAACAGTTTTTAAGGAAGCATGTGGCAAAGTTGTCAGAGATTTTGCAAAAACCATCGTTCCATAAAATCCATAAAATCTTAAATTAACATTGCGTCCTGTTGTCTCAAAATTTTATATCTTTAAAAATTAGCATAATATCAACATTTTTTTTGAGTGTACCAATTCTTATTTTTAATTTGCGTAACGTTTTGGTTGATTGTTTCTTCTGGCTTGTTTGTCATTAAAAAATATGTCGTAAATTTGTCGTGTTTTTCATGTTGTTGTTGTTGTTGTTGCATTTGTTGCTATTGTTATAGTTGTAGTGTGTGTTCGTTCGCCCGGTTTATGTAAAGAATTTCTCACGCCCAGTTTTTCGTTTTGACCTTACACTGTAAAGTTGAGTGCAGGGTCACTACTTCAAATGGAGTGAGCGAGCGAGCGAGTGAGTGAGCGATGGTCGTAATTATGAGCTTTGTTGTTGTTGCGCTGGAATGCTCACGCGTTTTAATTGGGGCATTTACATTTACATTATCTTAATTTAAATTTTTTTCTTTTCGATTTTTTTAAGTTGCACACTTGTGCATAATTATGAAAAGGTGCCAATTAATAATAATTTCGGAGTAGGTGCGGATTATAATTGCCAATAATTGGAAATCAGTTTTTAATCGTTTGCTCACGTTTATGCTATACAGTGAAAATATTATTTAAAATTCGAACTTTTTCCATTGTTGTTGTAATAGGAACATAATTTTAATTTTTTTAAAACCATTTCACTGCAAAAATGTTGTTTTGATATGAATAAATGTTAATGTAACACTGCTGTAATTATTTATTTTGAATAAAAACTTTTTGACTCCCGAATCGAATTATTGATTTTAATAATTTGATTATTTTTTAGATTAATAAATAGACTGAATAATTACTTAATGACTGACTTTTTAATATAAACAAGACAAGAGTGCTCCTCACCTTATGCCCGTAGCGCCATCTAGTCATCTTGCAATGCACTATACAACTATTCTGAATAATTACAGTAGAGAAATCTTATGACAAAAGCATTATTAATATAGATGCTGAGTAGCATGTCGAATGGGTGGCGACTACGACAGTGAAAATAAATTTAAGTATCTAGCTTGACCATTTCTTTTAAGTTTTCAAATAATTCCTACTTCAAAATTCTTTATTCTCCTAAAATAAATTTTCAATTTCAATTTAATTTGTCTATTCTACTTCAAAATTTATTTATAAACGTTTCGGGCTGCGTTGGAAAATCTTGAAAGATATCATCTCGCTCGCTGCGCCTTGAATCCTTTCTAAAATTTGTATCCCACACAAGCAAACGTACTAGAAACTCGGTTGCTACTGACACAAATATCCGATGTCTTTTGTTGTTGTTATTGCTGCATTGTCAATTTTGGACGCAAAATGCTGTAAGTCCAAAAAACACAAAAAAAAAGTACAAAATAAAAATCACATTGAATCATGCCACAAAAGAGCCACCACAACAACAATAAACAAAAAACAACAACAAAAAGCAATAACTGAAAACAATAAATAAATAAATAAATAAACAAGTTAAGAGACGCGTACCACGTTCACCCACCCAGTGGCGGTTCTAAAAGATGAATTCGATATGAATTAAATTTTATCTTTTTTGCTCAAAGTTATTTTTTTTACTAGCGTATAATTTTTAAATTTATTAAAAACGTATTACCACAACCCGCTACTGTCTCATTATACCCACCAGAAAAAAAAACGCGCACTCGCCAAAGTAACTCAAGAACGTTTCAGTCTACTGACTGCGTACTGCACCAGGCCGCTGCCGGCCGCCCATGGTGCAAGCGAGCCATCAAGTAGAACATTAGCAGCGGCCGCAATTGATGGGCAAGGAAGGCTGACAGCACCCATCAAATAGCCCACAAATACAAATGCATCCGTTTCTCGTCATTGCAGGAAGGAAAAGCTTTTTACGATTTTGTTTTTCTTCACTGCGGAAGCGTTTCCAAATTGCCGCCCAAATTTAAGGTACTTTCTTAAATTTTGTTTGCCCTAAACTAATCAACTCAAATTGCAATCATAACACATTTTTAATGAGTACCTTCGTTTCTGATCGAAAGTAGCATCCGTTGCGAGGGCTGTGCGTTTAATCCAAAAATTTAATATTTTAAAAATCGTCTCAGAGACGATTTTATTTTTTAGTCAATTTTAAACTGACCCAACTGATCAGCTTCTGTTTTATATTCAATTATCCAGTTTGTGCTATTGAGGGCAATTTTAGCTTAAGTAAGAGTAGGTTAAATTATTCGAGACTCGATTTGCAAAACTTATGTCTGATATTTCTTTAAACGCACAGCCCCTTTGTCAAGTCAAATTGCAGTTTTAATTAGCCCTTTCAAATGTAGCATCAAAGCCGTTTCAATTCAGTAGTTCGGCCGCTAACATAAAACAAAAAACGAAATAGCCGCGTCCGTCGCGTGTATTGGCAAATATCTTCTGCGGAAGGGTCAGAAAACCTTCAAAGGCCTTCTTCAGCGTCGTCGTCTGTCTATGCTTCTATTTTTTTTCTTCAATTGCGCGACTTAGGCTACGAATGAGTAGAGCCCAAATGGTATAGCCATGGCAACTTGAGTCTAAAACAAAAGCAACAACAAAAGCAACAACAAAAGCACAATGGCACATCAAGCCAACACGCGCTGAGTTATTGTGCATGTAGCGTTTTACGAGTATGGGCTTTTGTCTATTTGTTGGCTTGGATTCTTGAGCGTCCGTCTGTCCGATCGTTCGTTCGTCAACAGGCAGCGGCGTCGTTGGTTTGTGAATGGCAAAAAAAAAAAACGTATTACAGCTCCTAAGACTACCAAGCGTCAGTTGTGAAACAGTACGATTTTTTCAATTGTCATTGGATTTTTGAAATCATAATAAAATTAAAAATACTTAAGAAAAACTATTATAAAATATCTTAAATTTAACTTATTGCGACGAATTGTCACGAATTTGTGAATTTAGGCACGATTCATTTGACTAAAAATTTTGACCATAGCTCGATTTCTTTATAAAATTGTTGTTTTCCAATAGAGACCCTGAAATGAGGCTGTTAAGCTGTTTCAAAGTGGAAAAGATCCATTTAACTTATATAGAAATTCCTTTGACTTAGACTATATTTTTATTTTGGTCAGTCGTGAAATGACCTAAATAAATGTCAAACAAATTTAGAAATTTATTGAACTCAAGCTTACATACTTTAAAGATATGAAAAAACTCGACCCTCTCATATAGCCGCCCTGTTTAAAAGCATAACGGCTGGTAGCCTTAACTGATGCTGCATGCACACACCTACCGAACTACAAATCGAAGCATATCCGCCTTTAGCAGAAGATTTCGTAATGCACGCAAGAATCAAGTTTGGATGAATGAGGTAATTTGAAAACCGATTTTGTTTTGGTAACGAAAATACTTGAATCTAAAGAGCACAAATTATGTACATACATACAATGTAGTTTTTTTTTGTCAAGTAAATAAGATTTAAATTTCCGAAAGTCATTTCGAAGGAAATGCTTTAAATTACAACAACAACAAAATATGTACGAAGTGCATTCTCGGCCCAGAAAGAGGAAATTCTTTTCTACGAGTAAGAGCGCCTCAGTGTAGCGGTCAAATATTTTCTTGGTTCTCTATTTATCTCAAAAAAAGAGACGAACTGAAAGAGAACAGGAGATAACAGATTATTAAGAGCGTGTCTTTTTGTGGAACGTAAGATTTCGCAACGAAGAGAAATATGACCACGATTGGGTTTCTCCAAAGATGATACTTAAAATAAATATTTTTGTATTAAAAAGTAGTCAAACACGAATTTTTTAGTTTTCAGCAAAATATATTTAAATAAGTCGTTAATAATTATATTTGTTGTCTTTTACGAAATGATATTGGTATAAGGATAATACATTGAGTTGATGATAAGCACTTCTTTAGGTATTATGTTAGATAAAGTATATATATATATATATATATATATATATATATATATATATATATATATATATATATATATATATATATATATATATATATATATATATAGTATTTTTATTTTTCAATTTACAATTTTTGAATACTTCAAACAAAATAAATCCAAGAATACATTTCAAGTTAAAAGATCCTGAATCAGAAAATTCCCTTAAACGTTTGTAAACTGAGTAAGAGAGAGAAGAGCGTTACAATTGCAAACGTATCATTAACACAAACCACGCACTAAGCTGAGACAATGAATTAAGTTTCAGCACTAGAAGCCAATGAAGCAACCTTCATTGACACTCCTGATGCCGTTTGGAATTTGGAAAACATTTTAAAATTTGTGCAATGCACTGTGCTGATACAATAACAAATAACTGCACTGTGCGTATTTCCTTTTTAAAAATTTTAAGTGACATTTTCAAGTTGTGCACCATTTGAAAGGCATTTAAACAGCGTCCAATAACAAATTCTAACTGGCCAAAATTAAAAATACATTTAACTAGAATTTAAAATTAGAACTTTAAGGATATAGGAAAACCAGCATTGACAAAAATTTTTATTTAAAAAAATATATTCAAAAAACTTGACTTTCTTTTAAGCTGAAAAATCTGAATTAATAACAAAACGAAAATTATGGGGAAAATAGTGTTACAGATTTCTTGTTTTATCGATTAAAAAAATATTGCTCAAAATTTTGATATTTTTTTAAATGAATTTAAAAAGGCTTTCAATCCCAAATGTATTTTTATAAATTGTTGATTCAATTTGTTGTCATTTTCAATTTAATAAGCAAAAACGATTTCCTTAACTCAAGCTGCACAACTTGTAAAGCGTCTTCCAAAGTTTGATTTTTAAAATATTCTTTTACTTTAGAGTATTTGGAAAATACACAAAGAGTAAAGTTTTGTGGATTATACGAAAAACAAGCCTTACGTCTTACAAATTTAATATATATTTAATATGTATGTATAATTTCATAGTAGGAGAACATTGCATTAGTACAAATAATAAGTATATGAATACATTTTATTAAATTTCATTTCATTATCAATCTTAATTAATCACTATTCCAAAATGATACTCGGATCGAAATCTGAAATATTTCCGTATTGCGATTTGAAATCGAATTTTAACATAGCAGTGGAAATTCGTTCGATCCGGATACGAGTAGGATTTGAGAACAGAGCCGTACATTCTTTAATTGTTCTTTATATATTATTTTTTAATTTGAAGCACTGAGTGAATAAAAGGTCTCAAGTAACAAATGTGAAAATAATTTTTAAATGTGCATTTGAAAAATAATAAAAAAAATGTAATAAAGGTATTCAAAATCAGATATTAAGCAGAACAAGTTAAAGTGCTTATAGAAGTGTTGAATTAATTAGGTGAAAACCTAAACAAAAAAAACATTAAATTGATATTATTTAGTTTTTCATTAAAAAAAATATTAAATTTTTCGGTAAGTATTACTATCTTCTTTCATTTCTACGAATTTTAGGATTATTGAATAACCTTTTATGCACTCAGGTCTTTTTTTCTAAAAATTTTAAAGCCACTTGCCGCCGGTGCCGTTTTGCAGACACAACCTTCTTCAATTTCAATTTCACTTAACATTTTTTCTTTTTATTTCCTTCTTCAGCCGTCGCTCGGAAATTCCCCACGCACTTACAACTTAAGCACACGTTTCACTTCGACCGTGGGAAAAACGCCAAAGTCACAGTTCGATGAGGCGCGATGCGGATTGCGCTGCAAGTACTCGGCGAGAATTTCCGCCGCGAGATTATTCGCACGCGCCGTAATTTGTGACTTCTCAGGCAGCGGCTGCAAACGACGTTGCATGGCGATTGATTCGTGTTGCGGCGGTAAATCAAGTTGATCGACCGTCGACTCTGATGCTGGCGTTGTTGTCGTCGTCGCAGCTACCTTGGTCTGTAGCAGCGACAGCGCCCAGGCGTGTTTCGCCTTGGTCAGCTGTGCGTCGAGTTGTGCAATACGCGCATCACGTGGCTGTGGCACTCGTATCGGTTCAAATTGTTTGAGTTGTGCGCGGATTTGTTGCGCTTGCAAACGCAAGCGTGCCTGACGCTCTTGATGGAAAACGCTTGTGAGCAGCTGCAGCTCCTCGGCAATGGCAGGTGAAGCGCCGGAGACACCCGCATGCGATACATGTGCACCGTAGGATATATTTAAAGCGCCGGAAATGTCCTTGTGTGCGGCAGAGTTGCCACCGAGACTATCGCCTGCGCCACGTTTTGTGCTGCTGACGCTACCGGCGCCAATGCTCACACCGCTTGCCTTAAGCTTGTCGCGCAGTGTACTCTTCTCTTTTTCGAGCGCCTCAATGTCGCTCTGCAGATGATCCATGGTCTCTTCGAATTCGCGTTCTTTGCGCTCGAGTAGCTCGTGCGTTTCCTCGTACTGACGCCGCCACTTGTCTACCGTGTGCTCGTACTCGTTTTGCAGTACTGACAACTTCTTCTCAGCGAGATCTTTGCGTATCTGCATCTCAGACAATTCGTTTTGCTTCATTTTAGCAGCGAGCTTCAGTTGTTTGATGTCCGCTTCGCGATTTTCTAGCGTAGCGGCGAGTATATTCTTCTGCTCGAGCTGCTTTTTGATGTGTTGAGCGCGCAGCAGTATTGGTGCCGCTGCGTGCATGGGACGCTCCTGTTGTTTTTGCTGTGCCGCAGCCATAATTTCGTATTCCTTGTCGAGCAGTAGCTGAGCGAGCGTTTGAAGATCGGTATTAGCGCGCGCCAACAACGTTTTGAAATTTTGCGATGGTCCACGATCGTCCTGCTCGTAGACACGTTCACAGGCGGTTGCAAGTAGCTCCCAGAAACGTAAATGTCCGATTGTATGCTCTGCGGCGTTATCCGTTTCGATGGAAGCCGCAATGGCGGCAACCGCTTGCTTTGTGGCAAAGTGGACAGCACGCATTATACGTGACATTGCATGCGTATGAGCACGCATTTGCTCAAGAAGATGACCCGAAATGACTCCGCCACATTTGGTGATGTGAGTTTCCTGTGACGGCAGACGGCGCTTAATCAACTTCACCTGTTGCTTAATGCTATCCGTTTGATCCGTGAGATATGCGATCAGAAGACGTGCATCGCTGGCGCCACCGCCGCCATCTTCGCTGATGATACAGCGTGCAATTGAAGCATCGTTAAGTATTGATTCGGAGGCGGCACTGAGGGCAGCAACGCAATCGCGCATCATTTGCGTTTCGTTGAGCAGCTGAGGTGCCTCACCGGCGAGCAGTACCGAGTTCATGGCGGTGAAGAAGGCCACACACTTTTCAATCTGTTCGGTGGTGGAGTTCTCGTCGAGTTGATTTGATTTAAGCAGTTCGATTATCGAGTCGATGGTTTTCTCTTGGGCGACCTGAAGAAAGCGAGAAGTGGAAGACAATTTATTATCAATTGGAAATCTTTAAACGTATCATAATTGTTGTTAAATAAATTTAATTATATTGTTTTTTTTTTGTTAAACCAACTCACCATTTCCGGCAGCGATGATCCGGCGCGCAACAAAGTATCCGGCTGGCAGCTATTCAGACCGTACAAAATCTGATGCAGGGCGCACTGTAACAGATGAATATTGTGCATAAGGCGACACTTGAACGCGTACTGCTGCGCTGCATGACCCTCGATCACCGATTCGCGTGTCACCGCATCGGAGGCGGGCGCCGGAAAACGTTCGCGCGTCTGTGACACAACCACGCCACACTTAAAGACGATGCGTGATATCAACAGAATGACCAGTATCGAATCGTGATCGCCACCACGCGACATAAACGATTCCGGCATGAAGGCGGACAGCATTTGAACGTGTTCGTGCGCCTGTGTCAGCTCGATTTGACGCAGCTGTACGTCGATGGCGCGCGTATATGCCCGCGATTCTGCAAACATTTGTTTGTAATCGACGATAATATCGTTGGCGAGTTTTGCACTCGGATCCTGTAGCGATTTCTGTTCATTGTTAGCCGCATTGCGATCGCGCAACTCAAGCAATTGCTCGTTTAGACGCTGGACGAGTTCGCGGAATTTCATAATGGTTTGATCACGATCGTAGATTGTTTCGATGGCGGCGTCACGCTCGCGTAAGACCTCTTTTTTGCCGGCAGCAGCGAGATCGAGCTCCTCGCGCAAATCCATTTCGAGTTCGTGATTGCTTTCGACGAGCTGTTCGTGCACCTCTTCGAGCGCTTCCAGCTGAGTGACTTCCTCCTCAAGTAATTTCACCTTATCCTCGAGTTCCATTTTCTTTTCAGCCAGCTGTTCGACCATTTCTTCAGCGCCGAGTGCTGCGTCGACTTGTTCCTGTGAGTGAAGAGTGCACGAAAAAAATTTTAATAAGTGAAATTATATTTTGTAATACATAAATGTTTAAAGGTATTGCGAAAAAATTATATTGAAACAAATGCTGCCTAGTTTCAGGCGTATTAAAATAAATGTTCCCTAAAATACGTTGAGCAAAGCATTTAAAATCAAAAACGATTATCAATAATTTAAGCAGTTAATTTTTGTTTTTGTTTTTTTTTTACCTCCTGCACCCCATCCCCATTTGGTAGGCCAGAAAAGAAACAAAACAAAAAACGGTTAGGGCAATGTTTGCTACAATTCGGTGCCAATGGTGCGTATTTGTTTATAAATAACGAAAACTAAACTTTCAAAAGGTGACACTACAACGGTTTACATTTCGGAAAGCATAAATATGTGTAATTTTATTTTGAAACAATTTAGCTCTTTGAAACAGAAATAAATAAAATAAATATGAATTACGTTTTCCCGTTACCGAAAAACGTAAATTTTTTATATTTTTTTTAATTGTTAGATCTGGTTTAACATTAATTTAATATATCTAGCTTGGCGCTTTCAATTGACTGCCAACATAATAATTTATGTTGGCAGTCAACATTCAAAAAAAAAAGAATGGAAAATTGATTATTATGGTTCAAACACGCAATAAAAAAAATTAAAACATAAATTAACTTCCCAAAAATATTAACTTGCACAAAACTATAAAAAGAAATCGAGAGAGACAGCATCATTTTGTATCTCGATCGAGAGGCACGTTACAATCAGCTGTTATCGTTTGGGTACATTAATCGAATTATCGCACGAACGTTAACATCTTTCGGCAACGAAATGAACGCTTCTTTTAAATTACAAGATGATGAAGAAAAGTTCTTTAGTATAACACTTCGGTGTGATTTTTTTTAAATTAAATTTAAGAAATTATAAAATGTTTGAATTTTCTTAAAATTTTATTACAATTACAATTTAAAAGAACTTTTTTTGACTTTAAATTACTTCTCTAAATTTAATAATTCAGTATTGAAAAAATCAAAATTCGGAAATTTAAAATTTAGTTTAAATAACACCATAAAAAATATTCTGCCTAACACAAAATCAATTCAATAAAAATAAAAAAAAACAAATCGCACCTGCAAATCGGCTACAGTCGCTTCCAATTCGTCGATTTTCGACGAAAGCTTCTCCTTGGTGCGTTCCAATTCGCTTACTTCGCTACGCTTCAGTTCTAGCTCTTTGGCGAGCTTCTGTATATCGTGCTTATCATGCGCAGACAAATCACGCAAACGCACCAGCGTCTCCTTGAGGCGCGAATTCTGCTGTTCGAGTTGTTTAAACTCGTAGGTTGACATGCCGCCACCCTCAGCGGAAATATTGCCTAGAGAAGCTTCGCTCTTTTGTTGCATTTCGGAGCGTAGCAACTCCAAATCGACCTGCAACTCTTCGATGCGTTCCCGTGACGATTCCAACTCCAGCTGAAGTGTATCGGATTTCTCTTCGGCCATTTCTTTGTCAAGCGTTATGAGCTCAACGTTATCCGAGAGTTCGGCCATTTCCTGAGCGTGCTGTTCACGCGCCTCGATCGCATCTTTAGCCTCCTGCTTGGCGCGTTGAAGTTCGCGCTGCAGTGAGGCCTGAGCGGCCATGATTTTGGTGCGAAACTCTTGCTGCTGTTCGAATTGGATTTTCATTTTATCGAATTCGCGCAGACGCTCCTTGTCCTCATTGCGACGTTGACGTACCGTTTCCAGTTTTTCGGTTAAGTCGGCCACCTACGAAGAGTTAATAAATTATTTTATTTTATATATAAAAAAATCGTAGTTAAGATTAAACAAATTTTGTTGTTATGAAAGCGTTTTTTTTTTTGTTATTACCTTTTGTCAAAACACTAACCTGCGTTTGTAGTTCCTCGCTTAGTCGCTGCAACTCGAGTTTCTCTTCGGCGGCAGATGCGGATGCAGCACCGCCACCAGCAACCGAAACGGCCGTAAACGATGGCGAGCGCATCGGTTGCGAGGGCGTAAATTGCGGTTTGAGTATTTCAAGAAAACCGGTTTCTACAAAAGAAGCACGCTTAGACGAAGCATGCGAACTGCCGTTGCCGCCGCCAACCTCACTCGTTGGAATCGATGAATTGCCATGCTCCTTCGAAATAGCAGCGCTTAATTTTGAAGGTGCCTGCAAACTCTTGCGTCCCATGCTGCTAGTACTCACAGTGCTGCCGCTGCGCTCCGTTAGTGACGTAGAGAGCTGCGAACGTGAGCCGAGCAATGATTGGCGACTGGACGAGAGCGAAGTGCGCGACCCGCTTAGCCGTGTAGCCTTAGTGGGTTGAGGCGTGACACCACCAACACCATCAGTTAAATCATCCGACGAGGCTTTTTTTTCGGGTGCGGCACCAATTACGCGCAACTGCGTTGGACGCACAAACATGCCGCAATTCTCCGGACACTCGAAATAGGTTTGGCCCTTGATTGAGCCATTATTCTTGCCTTTGGGCTCGTCGAGCACCACGCCCACCCACTTGCCAACGGCAAAGCTGGTCATGCCCACATAGGCGACAGTGCCGTGTAGCTCCTTGCCCGTCAGATCGACGCGCGCGCCCACTTTTAGATTTTTCTCCGACATGCTTTCGAATTAGAATCGGCCAGGTTTTTTTTTATCAGCGACAACAGCTATAAAATGTTTCGATGAGAGTAAGAAAAATTCGAAAAACATTAAAATTTAAGAACTCACTTCAATTTTGTTTGTAAATCAGAAATGCACAAATGACGTAGTCGTCGTTTGCTGTCCCTCCTAGCTAGCAGCCAGCCAGACAACTTCGAAGCACCGCAAAGAAAAGAGAAAACAAAAAATTGAGTCACCATTACAAAAACGTCGCCACCCAATTTCAACAAATTTGGTTTCTGCTCTGCTCACCTTTTCTAGTGCGTGGCAATTTCTGCCTTTTCTCTTCCACTTTTTAGTTTCCTTTATATTTATTTATTCCAAAAATTAAACTTAAAATTTAATTTTAATCTCTTTTTTTTGGCAATTTAAGTTTTATTCGGAAAATTGTAAAATTTCTGCACCAAGAAAAAACAACGGATTCTGACAGGTGAAAAAATTGCATTTGTTCAGCTGTGTTTATTAGGCACAAAAAAAACTCCCAATTCTCATAAGGAATGTAATGGGAGATTTTCAGGGATTTTATTACAAATTCATTTAATAATTTTTATTTTGTTTTTTCATAACATGGAGATGAGATGTATGTCTATTACACCAGCCGAAAACAAACAACGAAATGTGGCCAATTCATATTTTAAGTTTCTTAGTAGTGGAAAATAAATTAAAAATATTTTAGATTCACCCGATAAAGAAACGTCATCAATTTCACTTTGTTGATCAATTTATAAACAAACTTTTGAAGCAGCTGTTTGTAAGAAGAAGAAGAAGAAGAGAAACAATATTGTGTGATTTAATACTTAATTAAATAAAATCGTTATTTAAAAGAAAATTCATAAATAAAAATACCTATAATAAAAAATGTTTAATGACAACAAACTGTGCCGTTTTGGCACGCCCCTCCCACCGTTGGAGGAGGACGCAGTTCCAGCAAAGAAGCCGATCCCAATCGAAGATCAAATTGTGACTGACGAAAACGGGCGGCGGCGATTTCATGGCGCATTCACAGGCGGCTTTAGCGCGGGTTACTGGAACACTGTCGGTTCACAAGAGGGCTGGACGCCGCAATCGTTTAAGAGTTCACGCAGCGAAAAGGCCTCGCAGCGTCAAGAAATGCGTCCGATAGACTTTATGGACGACGAGGATAAGGGTCAGTTTGGTATAGCGCCGCAGGGTGTGCTGGCGCGTGAAGAGTATGCCAAAGATGAGGCGTCGTCGTCGGGCGCTGCACGCAAGCGAAAATTCGCACAACCAAACTTGGTGAGTGATGGGCCAATACCTGGTGTGCCGGTATTGCAGCA